>CAUYUJ010004466.1:0-62500 GCA_963575745.1 Prorocentrum cordatum
GGGAGGCGCCGTTATCGGCCCTCTTCCCACCTTGCCCCCCAGCGCCGCGTGGAGCAAGTTGGGGATGCGCCAGCAAGATCGCTTGAACAACGGCGAGGATTCGGGAACTTTGAAAGCCGCATACTATACATGTAACATTTGCTTTGGCCCCGTAAACAAAAATGACCGACCTCCACAACGCAAATGCGATTGCATTCGCGATGGGAGGGAAACTGGAACGACGTTTCAGTCATTGTTTCAGCCTCCTTGCATCGGTCCCGAGGACGCGATCTGGATCCCATACAACTTCCAGTGCGGCTGGAAGAAGTGGACCTTCCAACGCCGCGAAGGCAATTTGGAAATGCCATAATTCCACTTGCGCCGATTTGTGCCATGCCCGACTTGAGAAAACAAGACGTTGCGTTCGCGCCTTTGTGGCCTGGCCAGAGAGGTGCTTTAGCGCTTCCAGAACTCAAGACGGGCTTGGCCAGAGTCGGCGCAAGGGTAGAGCTGGCGCTTCCATAGGGCAGATCATGTACTACAAGCCCGCATACGTCGAGCTCGAGTGGATAGCGGTGCGTCTTCTTCATCCGATTCAGGCGGCAATCACCCCGGTCAACTTTCACCAGCCGTCGCACGCTCTCGCCGTGCACGTGACAGTTGAACACTCGCCCGAGTTGTCGCAGCTCCTCGGCACATACGTCGCCGCATATTCGACTACGATGAAGACCATCAAAGCGTACGTGCTGGACCAGCTCGCCTTACCAAATCATCACACCGTGGTGTTGAAGGTGGGCCAGCAGCAAGTGAGCGGCCGGCAGCAGGTGGCCCCCTGCTTTGGCCTCAGCCGGAAGCGCCCGCGCTGAGTCCCGAGGGCACGCCCGCTCGACCCCATATAGATTGGTTTATCATTTTGCCCGCCGACCAGATACCGGGCTGCCTTCCAGGCTAGATTTGCTTCCGACATTTTCTATTTCGCATCCCTAGTGCTATCTCCAAGTGTTCCACGGCAAAAAATGTTATCTCATCCGTTTCAAAAACACTTACGCATTTACATTCCAATGTAAACATATACACAACGTGCGCCCCCCGCGTACCCACTCGCAACAAAGCTTGGGAAACATGTCAGACATCAGCTGGCAGGGTGGCGTGGCGGGCCGCGGGCAATTCGCCCAAGCAGCGCCCACACAAGCCAGAATAAGTCACCTCCCGCCCGCCCGCCCGCGATGGCGCTCGCTCTTGGCAGCGCCGAGGTGGCGGCCCTCTTCAATGCCGGCCTCGTCACGCGCCAGACTCTCTTGTCCGCTGCGTGGAGGTTGGGGGAGATGGGGATGCTCGCCGAGGAAGATGACCTCAATTGGATGACCTCCGGCGTCGATGCGGGCTCCGCGGCGACGGTTGCAGCGCCGGCCAAGGCGCCGCCGCCGGCCGCGCCGGCCAAGGCGTCGCCGCCGGCCGCGCCCCCGAGTCCGCCACCGGCCAAGGCAGCGCCGCGGCGGCCAGGGGACCCATGGATGGATCGAGGCGCTGCTGTGGAGGAACACCACCATCATCACCATCACCACAGCCACCCGACCACCGTCATCTCATCTGATGTCGAGTCGGTGCGGGGCTCCCGCTGGGCGCACTACGCGTGCCTCGACCACGCGCGCGTGCTCCCGGGCCTGATGTTCCGTCGCCACTGCTCAGAGTAGGGCCGATTGCGCCTGGGATCTCAAATGCCTTCGTCGGAGGTCTGCAGGCTGTTCGCACAGGCACTCACGGCAGTCGGCAGTGTTGATTTCTATCCCCCGGTAGTGGATGGCTGGGAAAAACGTACTTACCTGGGACAAACACTTTTACCAAGTTTTCTGCGATAACAACCCGGGACGGCGCGAGCCAGTGGCACCGCCAGAGCGGACGAGTCAGTGCGACGGGTGGCCACCGTGGGAGGCGCTTTGAGCAATCTGTTTTGAATTCGATTGCTGATTAGTAGCGATGCTACTTTTTTACTGTTGTTACTAACATGCTTTGGCCCGCCTCCCACCGCCTGGCCCCGCGCCGCCGCTTTACGCTTGTCAATATCTATCCGGGGACGTTTTCGGAGGGAACGCTCAGAGTTTATTTGTTCGCTTTGTCTTATCTTAGGAAACGACGCCGCGCTTGCTCGTCTGATATGTTGCATCAGTATATGCATTAGCTCCTTCCCGATATCTCTCTCGCCTTCTCTCTCTCTCTCTCTGTCTCTCTACCTTGCATGTGCTCATTGTTTCTTCATATCGTCCTCCCTCTCTCTCACTCTGCTAACTGAGATGCCATGAGAAGATCGCTCATCTTGCTTTCTGTGCATCTTGGAACGGGCTAATGTTCACGAAGGGGCGTTGGCTTCTGACCGCGATCGATCAGGGCAACGTCGCGGTCGATTGCTTCGAGCAGCGGCCCCCTTAGAAAAAAAACAGACAAGGAGCTCTTGCCCACTGCAGTTTTCGGAGGGCCATCAACCTGGCAGTGGGCAAGGCGTTTCTAGCCTGCGTGCGCCTCAACTTTGAACGTTCTCCAGGGACCTGACCTGAACACCTGGCGCGGCGATGAGTTTGGCGGCACACAGAAAGAAAATGCCAACTCCAGAAATTAAATTTATAGAGGTTTCCAGCCGCAATACCCATGAACGCCAGGCTTTTTTGCCACCACCGCCTAACAGACTTTTTGATGAGTCAGGAAAACCTTGGGGTAGTGGGCAAGAGCCTGCGATAGCCCATATTTTCAATGAAAATAAGCGATAGCTTTCTGCGTGCGATCGATCAGGGCGACGTTGCAGCCAATTCTTCTCTCGAGGTAGATATTCAGAGCGAAGCCCAGGAGCTTCTTGGCCCGCGATTTTTGGTCAGAGCGACGTTGCAGCCGATAGCATTGAGCAGATGTCAGAACGAAGGCCCGAGGAACGCATTTCCGATCTCGACTCGTCCGTCTCTCTATCTCTCTCTCTCTCTCTCTTTCTCTGTGCCAACCGAGCTCCCATGGGTGTCCGATCGCCCATCTCGATGTCGGCGTGTATTGGAGGAATTATCTACGAAAGTGCGATAGCTTTTGCTTGCGATTGATCGCGGCGGCGTTCCAGCCGATTGCTTTGAACAGCTGTCAGATCGAAGCCCAGGAGAGCCCATCCCCGATCTCGACTCTCTCTCTTTCTCTCTCACTCTTTCTCTTTGTCAACCCAGCTCCCAGGGAGCCGATCGCCCATCTTGAATTCTGCGTGTCTCGGAATGAAGTACATGTATATGAAAGAGCGATAGCTTCTGCCTGCGATTGATAGGAGCGACGTTGCAGCCGATTGCTCGAGCAGCTTTCAAAGCGAAGCCCAGGAGAGCTCATCTCCAATCTCGACTCGAGGGTCCTGCGCACTCCTTCATATTTCCGACTCGAGGGCACGGCGCCCTCTTACAAACTGATTCGTTGCTGTTACTCAGCATCCCAATGGCGTCGTCGTTGCAGCTGGATCTCAGCAGCGAGGAGGTTTTGGCGCTCGTCGAGGCGGGCGTCATTTCAGGCCAAACAATCCACGACGCCTATCGTGCAGAAGCAGCATCGGCCGAATGGCCTCGCAGCGACTTGCCTGAGATTGACGTCTTGGAGTCTTTGGCGGCGAAGGGCGTCCTGACGAACGAGGGCGTCCTTGACTGGATGCAGTCGGGCGTGGTGACGGCGCAGACAGGACCCGCTGGCGGGCGTTCGTCGAAGCCTCGCCGCCGCCCGACTGATCCGAAGGACAAGGCGCCTTGGTACATGCGCGGCTTGAATGCCCCCATCTTCGTGAAGACAGACCTCCAGCCGGAGCTGGCGTTGCTTTCGCGCCAGGGCAACTGCGTCGCGCACGGCGTCGGCCACGTGATCGGCAAGGCGCTGGATGCCGTAGCATATGCGAAGATCTTCCCTGCCGCCGCTTCGCGTGGCCGCAAATACGTGGACGTCGCCGCTGCGCTGGGCGTTGGTTTGCAGGAGGCGCCTGGGCGGGCTTGCGTCGTCGGCGCGTCGGAGAGCGGGCAGGCGCGCTCGATCGGTTCGCGGGGGACTGCCAGTCGCGGCCCCCCGTCGGGCCGCGCAAAATGATTCCCTCGAATCTGTCGGGCGCGCGGCCCGCTTCGCCGTTGCCGCCGCTGACGCCGAGCTCTCGCAAGGTGAGCGACCTTTCTCTCCCTGGCGCCTACCTATGTCATCAGTCTGGCAAGAGAGTGGGGCATTGCACGGGAGTTCGCGTACATGATCGCTACGTTACCATTTGGGAGAATAAGTACAAGTTTGAAACCACGTCCAAGGTATCGGCGCCGCCAAACATGTTGATTTTCAAAGTCATCATCGCTGACAAGGGAGCGCATGGCCATTGCCTGGGCCGTCGTCTGCGCGGTCTCAGGGCCGGCACGTCTCGCGGGGGGTGCGGGCGCACTCAGGTCGTGCTTATTTTTGCGATCATTCCCTTGGACATTTCGAGGGCTTCGACGGTCTCATGCCGCCGACCGTGCTAGCTGCCGCTGGCAATGCCATGCTGACCTTGGAAGGGTTGTTCAGGTCCTTCAAGGCGCCTGTCGCGCGCAAGGACGCGGACGTACTGAATGCGATCAATTCGTCCATCAAGGAGGCCTTGGCGCAGAACAACAACGACTTGCCGAGTGCAATGTTGACTTTCCATGACAACTGCATGTTCAACAAAGGCAATAACTTGTTGAAAGCAGGGAGCGCCGCGCCTGGCAGGCAGAGCGAACCGGGCGGCGACGGCGAGGATGCAGAGGGCGCCCTTGCAGCCCCTGCACCGGACACGAGCAATTCGGCTGACAGCTGGTTCGTGCTAACGGCTCAGACCATATCCAATGTGTCAACTAAGCTTCAGTATGAGTTGTTGGGAAACAAGTTGGTTCCTTATTTCATTGAGTGGTGTTCAACTGACATGCAGCGGGTTCCAGGATGCGCGTACGCTGACTGCTGCGTGTTGTACGATCGCAGCGCTTTCGAGAACGTTTGCTTGTTGTCGTCTCGTTCACCAGAGAACAACATATATCTCGGCATCCCGACACCTCTGCTGGACCCGGTGCTTGACGCAGCCATGGAGCGCGTTCAGCGCGTGTATGAGCAAACTTTTTGGTCTATACCCGAATCGTTCGTCTTCGGCCAGGCGGCCAGGCAGCGCAGGCATTGGCCAAGCGCGGTCAAAACATCGATCAAATAACTGTGTATTGGGGGCCGGGCAGCGTCGGCCTATCCCTCTACACTTCGCACTTGCACGCGATGTACGGCGATGAGAACCACAAGTTCTTTGATCCGAATATATTTTTCCAGGGCGAGGAGATGCGGAAGGTGGTGGAACTCTTGGTCGGCGGCTGCATCTTCACCGGCCAGGAGCGGCCCTCGGGGCAGAGGAGTAGCATGCGCCAGGACTTACTCAAGAAGTTCGCCACGGCCGACACCATCGCGGGGAGACTGCCGTACTCCATCTTGACGAAGATGTACAGGATCATCGGGTGGAAGCGCATGGAGGTAAACCAGTTCTTCACTTTCGACAACGTCAACGAGCACAACCTGGAGTCTATTGTGCGCCGCATCGCCATCATCAAGATACAGTCGCGGTTCTTTGACAAGCTCTACGTTGATAAGATTATTCTCACCGACCCGAGCAAGTGGGTCAAGGGTCAAGCTCAAGCTGTGACGTCAGGGTCAAGACGTCAGGGTTCGACGTCGAACAGGGCCCACGTCAGGGCGCACACACAGGCTTGCCTCAAGCCCCCCTCTCGCGCGGTGCGTGTTTGACGTATCGCGGGGGCTGTGTTCACATTGAATCCTCGCTCTCGTTCTTGATATCAAGATATCGTGGGGATCGCAGGAAGATCAGGATTTGTCTGGATTTTACAAAAGACCACTGTGGGCGGTTGGATTGAAAACGGACTCGCAGGGAGCATATATTATACCGTCAGAAGACGATCAGAGTGAATATTTCACGTCAGCTGACTTTGGTGTGGATAGTGACCCACATCCGTGTGATTGGTTGAAAGACACATCAGCTACTGTGCCGCGATTAACGACGCAGGAGAAGAGAGAAGATCAGATAGCACTTGAGTTGGAAATTTCTCCACCAGAGGCATTTGTTCAGCAGGAGGCGTACGATTTCAAGAAGATTGGGCAATCAGATAGATATCAGGCTGCACTTCACACATTGCGTACAGTCAAAGAGAGGAATAAACGACGTTCGTCAGCAATCATGGCGGATGACAAAGCAGAAGATAGCAAAATGGGAGGGAATGCGAGTAGTGAATGGTTGAGAGAGGTGAGGGCGAAAGGGGAGGGCAAAGGTTCCAGTGCTTCGAGTGGTCTGGCCGCGGCTTCCAGTGCTGCTGTCCAGGCGCCTCATTTAGCTACAGCCCAAGTCCCCAATGCTACGAGTGGTCTGGCCGTGGCCCAAAGTGCTGCTGTCCAGGCGCCTCAACCAGCTACAATGACGCCCGAGGAAATGTTCAGACAGATTTTGAAGGGCCAGAGTGAAGTAACTGCGACGGTTAGTGAGTTCAAAACATCGGTTGCAGCTGATTTACATGTCATGGAGGAAAGATTGATAGAACAACGTCAGATGTCAAAACGTTATCGGAGCAAATGAAGCAGGCCCAAGCTGACATTCAGAATCTGAAAAATGGAGACGCTCAATCTTGCGCAAGCGGTTCGACTAGATACGGATCAGGTGACGCGGGCAGTGGTGCAGGGCATAATTCGAACTGGGTACCATCATATATTGAGTTCAAAGGATGGATATCACGTGAGGGTTGGAAGAATAGAGAGATAAAACAAAGGGAGGCCATGAAACAACAGGTGCTGACCGACAACATAACGAAATTATTGGGATTGGCATCGCTGGACGCAACGCATAATGCTGCTTTTGATCATGCGAGAACTGCGGGGGAGAATACTGGCAGGTACTGGCCATACACACGAGGGCGGATCTATTTCAAAAAGGGGACGGCAGTGGAGATCATATGGCAGGTTCGGAATTGCTTCGACAGTGAATACAAGAGGGGAAACACTGACCTTCCACCGAATGTAAAGTTTCATGTAGAATGCGCGCCATGGAGAACACCCCATGTCCAACATATTGGTAAGTTCCAGAGTTGCTTTGCGGAAGTGAAGAAAACGACGGGGACAATGTGCAAGGGGGAGCCAGGGCCGCCAAAATCATACATATGGTTTACACAAAACCCACAGGCAGATCCAGACACAAGAGTACTGATTGCTGAGTGGGGTGTACACAGCGGGTGGGCACTACACACTAATAATCTGAGGAGGGTGGAGCCTGAGGTGGATCAAGAGGGGTTGCTCACGAAGCTCAGACAGACGAACAATTGACGGTGCCAGTCTGCCACTCAGCTCGCGGTGGCAACTTGGAATGTCAACATGAGGAATAGCGAGCTTTTGCCAGCAATGCTGGAGTTTTGTCATTATGATGTGCTATGCTTGCAGGAGTGTCAGTACATGTCATCGGAAGCATTTGAAGCATGTGGGTGGCAGGTGCGTTTTAGTGTGTGCCGACGAGCTGCTGTGGCCTTCAGGGGCCCATGGGCGGCGACTATTTCGGACAGTAAGTGCGGTGAGAGGTTTGCTGTTGTACAATTTGCATCTGTGGTCGTGTCCTCAGTGTACCTACCCACAGTGCAGCGGGGAGATGATAGGCTCGAGGAATATTGTGACGTTCTAGCTAAGCTGTGTGCATGCATGCAACTATGTAGCGAGCAATACCAGGGGTCCAAAGTATTGCAGTTTGTGGGGACAGATGCGCAGACGGAGCTGGAACCTATGTAGCGAGCAATACTCCAAAGTATTGCAGTTTGTGGGGACAGATGCGCAGACGGAGCTGGAACCAAATCTCTTGGGGTTCACGGGAGAAGGATTGGAGGAGGTGTGGATGAGGTCGGAGGCGAAACATCATGAGGAGAGGAGGGACATGCTCGTGCGCTTTCTGAATCACTGGGGTCTTTGTGCAGCCAACACCTACGGCGTGCGACAAGTGACGCACAGGCCGTGGAGTACCAGCAGCTACTCCAGGGTGTTGGACTACGTATTTGTGCCGACACAATTTGCAGGTACCGAGGTGGCTCGGACCAACTGCTCATTTGAATGCACGGTGGAATTTGTGGATCCTACACAGGATCGAGCGTCACGCTACAGTGACCATGCGAAGGTAGGTGTGAGGATAAAACATGCGTCGGTGCGCAAGCCTTTCGTGCGACCCAGGCCCCCGAGCCTCATCAATTGGGCCCCGGAGGATTATGAGTCAGCGAATGTGTCAGTACACTGGCCGATGTGCAGGTACAACAACATATGAACCAACAGGGTGACATAAATATACAAACAGTTGGACAGATGCTTGTGAGTGCTGCGACGATGTGTAGGCATACAAAGGGCAGGGCGGATACTAAACCAATCAAAAAACCTGACCAACTCGCGGACGTTGAAGCGGAGTTAAGGAGGGGTGTCCTCGGTGAGCGTAGGAAACAATTACTGAGACGTCAAAAAACACCCCGAAGAAAGTTCAGGCGGGAAGAGCTCCTCAAGGACTCTACTGGCCTCAAACATGGACCCCGTAGGTGTATCAAGGAAATGCTGTGTGACGGGATACTGACAGAAAATGCACAAAGATGGGTGGAGGAGCTCAACAAACACGTACAACGGTCATATACATGTGACGGGGAGGGAGGAGCTGCAAAGAGAGAGTTGCATCGACTACGGACACAGTGGCAGGCAGAGGGCAGAACTACGAACAGGGTCATATCTATGGGTGTGTTGCTGGGGGCTCGAGCCCGATTGAAGGGCGGCACCGCAGCGGGCTCTGATGGCCTGGTGGCGGAGATTCTCAAAGCAATACCTTGGAATGCATTGAGATTGATGCGACACTCATTTCAAGAAATACATGATCAGAAAAAGTCGTCACCTGATTCGTGGAGAAAGTTGTGCGTGCAGTTGATTCCAAAAATGAGCATGATCCAAACATTTGGGGAGACTCGTGCAATATCGCTGTTGAGTGTTATGAGCAAGTGGTACATGGCGTGTCTTCTTATTCTTGTGGAGGAACATGGACATATCAAGAAATTGGCGACATATGGATTCCAGAAGAGTCACAAAGTTCATCACATGACGGCCCCTTTGCTGCACATGACACGTCATGCCACTCTCTGGGGAAAAGGCGAGTCGGTACATATGGGAATAATGGATATAAAGAAAGCGTTTGATCATGTCACTGTCTCGATGGTGATCCGCGCGATGGAACATCTGAGATACCCAACAGATCTGATTATTGCAATTGTGGAGCCTATGATTGGAAACACAGCAGTTTTTGATTTCCAGGATGTGTGCAGCGAAGAGATCCTGTATAACAAGTCGGTGCGAACGGGAGGGAAAGAAGGCCCAGTACTCTTCAATATTGTGTTGGAGGCAATTTGGGCCTCTATTGCTGAATCATGGGAAGCATGTCATTATGGAGTACGATTGGAAGGCGAGGGGACACAACAGGCGCTGGTCAACCATTACATATGGGCTGACAATGTGGTGCTGCTGGCATCTTCGGCGAATCAGCTGAGGAATATGGTGAGTATGTTGACCGTGGCCCTCAGACGGGCTGGTATGGACTGGAAGATTGAGAGCCTGGAGTACCTTGTTTTTGGGCTGAGACAAAACCAGGGACCACAATCATTAGTTTGCGAACTGGGAGAGATATTTGTGCACGGGCTGGAGACCCCAGCCTACCCTATCAATTACGTGAGGCGGTGGTTTTGCCGAGAAAAAGCGAGTGCGACATACTGGGAGTTAAATTTGTGACGAACCCGAGGGATTTCCATGCAGTGCGGCACCGTATTGATGCAGGCAGGCGGTGTTTCTATGCTGATATTAAATTCTATCGATCACGCGCGGTGAGCATGAGGGAGAAATTCAGACGGTATCAGAGCAGAGTTCAACAGATCATATGCCATGGATGTGTGGGGTGGAGCTGTAATGAACATGTGCTGAACATATTGAGGAGCTTTGAAGGAAGATGTTTGAACACAATGCGAGGATTACATAGAAAAGAGACGGAAACGTGGGAGGAGTTCAGGGATCGCAGTACCAACAGATCCAGGGAGATGTTCAAGGAGGGGGGGTTCAAAACGTTGGTGGAGAAAGTTGTGAGGTACAACTTTGAATTCGCCGTGGAGGTATCCCAATATAAGTGCCACATGCCGTCCACTGTGTATAGCAAATCGTGGCAGCAGACGCTGCGCTCCATGTTGCACGTATCGGGGGAGTGGACGGTGCAGAGGGATGAAATGCTGGCGGCAGTAAGTCGGACGATGTCGAGAGAGGGAACGAGACGGCTCAGAGGCAGACCACGAATCGTGGCGAGCAGCTGGCATGCACCCTTTGAAAAATGGAGGTCGCTTCTGTGGCACGACACGTGCGTTGTACCGACGGATTGGGAGGAGTTTGTGGAACACATATCACAGATACCCAAAGTGGAGGATATGTTTGTGAGGAGGAGTAAGGAGAGGAGGATGGGAGGGTTTGCGAAGACACCGACAGATGACGAGTTGGCCCGACGTCTTGCAGTTATTAATGAACAGACTACGATATGGGACCCTGGGATGGAAGGTATCGCTGTTGAAATGTGCGGAGACAGTAAAACGGTTGTACAATGGTTGAGGGGAGTCTGGGCCTGTGACAACAGTGGGTATGCCAAACGGATCGCCAGGATACAAAATATCATGTATGACGTGAGTGAACAACACAACATACGATGCCCGACGTACGGTAGGGATTTCTGGAAACATATCTATAGGGAAGCCAATGCCTATGCTGATGAGCTGACACACCATGCGAGAGAAGGAAACTGTTACAGAATTTACAAGCACGACTATATCAAACAGAACAGGACAAACATCAAATACATCAGAGGATGCTGGGATGGTGGAGTGAGCAGTGAGGGTGCTGCAGGAGGTCACTGGATCGAGGTTGCTCCAGAGAATGGCCCGTGGACGCTCGTGAGCTCAGAAGCCTACATGTTTGATGTAGGAGCCACCGTGACGGAGGCAGAATTATCTGCTGCCGAGCGCCTGTGCACAGGTGTGGAGCACATTGTTAAAGAAATTTCCTCTGCAAAGCGGAGGAGGCGGGTTTAACTGGCTCTAGCCCTTAGGCTTGGGCGCACGCGCCCTGTGTAGCCTGACCAAACACCAAACACCCGAGCAGATACGGCATCTTCGCGCGCGATCCCGACGCCAAGGACTTCATGATTAGCGGGGCCGCAGTTGCGGCAGGCCATAAGATTCAGTACGCGTTCGAGGTGGAGAACGGGCCCGAGGCGCGCAGAGACATTTTGGTGAACTACACGAAGTGCGGCGGTGACCATGGAGTAACCGAGAAATACGTCAGGATCGCTTGTCATATCAAGGCGGCCAACGCTGCGGAATCAGCGGCGAGCGCTGTCGCCGAGGGCTTGGTTGACCCGCCGTCCCAGGACGGCCATTTGCCGAGTTCGCCGATAGTCCTTCTCAGCAACCATTTGGTGAAGGAGCTGCAGCGGAAAGGATTGAACTACTTGACTTACAGCGTGTTCCGAGCGTCTGCAACACCTCCCGGCGCTAGGCTGAAGGGTAACAAAGAAGAACAATGGGAGTCGTTGAAAGGCAGCGACTTGTGGATCGACGTCGGTTCCAAGGGCAAGGCGGAAGATCGTCTGATTCCGCGCGTCAAGACTCAGAGAGACGCTTCGATTCTTTGTTCACGGCGGCCGCCATGCTGCGATGCGATATACCCGGAGCATTGCGACGCATCGGCGCTGGAGGCGGCGCGGTGTACATCCAGATTGGCCAACGAGAAGACTTTGGCAGGCGCGTTTAACGCGCTCGCATCGGCGATTGCTCCTGCGCGGGGGCGGCCAGCGAAGGGCGTCCTCGAGAGGATCGAGAGTTTGGATGAGAGGGCACAGAAGATTTTGTCAATGACAGAGACGTCGCAGCGGCTGCTTGACCGGAGTAAGAGGTCGGCCGACCTCGAGGTTAAGAGAAGGAAGTTGGCCTCGAAGCAGCCGAGCGTTGAGAAGTCTCCAACCCGCCATACTGGAAGGAAAGAAACAGTCCCGCTTGACAGCTTCAAGAGCTACAGGCGCGCAGTGGAGTGGCCGTCTCGGCAGTACGTCAACGAGGAGCTCTCGGCGCAGGCCATGGACCAACGATTACAGCACGTGGTTTTTTCGAGCACTTTCGATTTGGATTTCGTGAACTGCGTTTTTTGTTTATTGGCGCAGATCATTGAAAAGTTGGGGATCATTGACGCTCAGCTGTTCGCGGACGAGATTGCTGCGCTACAGCGCGTTCGCGCAGATCGAGAGGGCGTCTGCAGGTTGGAGTCTGAAAGCCGTCCGCGCTTCCTCGCTCGTCTCGATGCGGTTTCCTTGGCCTGGTGCGGCTTGGGGAAATAGGTCCAGGGGCGTTTTAGTCCGCTGTGGGGAGGGGATGAGGCGGAGGGAGAGGGTCCATGGGGCAGGTGCTTTGGCGAGCGAAGAAGCTTGGGCGAGCTTTCCTCTGGCTCCTGACAGGGACGTCTTCAAAATGTTGCCGTTCAAGGGCAAGCAAGTCTTGATCAAGCTGATATGCGGCGGCGCTTTGCCGAAGGAATTGTCCGAGAACGAGTTCGCCAAGATGCTGGTGAGAACAGCGCGTTTCCTGCGTTGGCTAGCCGTGGGGCTGTGCCCGGAGCAGTTCAAGCTCCTAGAGTCCGCGCAGGACAAGTGGTCAGAGGCATCGCTGGCCAGCTACATGTGGCAAGGCGTTGAGGATTATTGTTTGGAGCAGTGGGTCGACTTTGTCATGGAAGAGAAAGTCAGTCACGTATCTTTGCATTTCGACGGCCTGCGCGTTGACAAGGGGCGCGTCCTTTTGAGCCAGGCGGGCGGCGATGCGCAGGCCACGGCAGTTTCGGACGCAGAGAAGGTCAAATCCTTTTGCAAGACATCTGAGGAACGGATTCTTGCCACTACGGGTTATTCCGTAAGCATCAGGAACAAGGAGAGATATTATTTTATTGATCTTCTCCGTGTGAGCGCATTTGACGTTGAGCCTGCAGATGCGCCGAGCGACGTCGAGGCGCTGTTCTCTGCCGGCAATGGCATCTTCTGCGCAATGGCTGCGCTCGCGGGCAACTGGTCGGATATGTCGACGAAGGCCGCTGCCGCCGCAACGCCTCCCAGCGCAGCGGCGGCCTCGGCGGCCTCGTCGCCGCTGTTCTGGGCGCCGCCTCGGCGCTCGTATCGGACATGTGCGAGAGCGGCCAATGTGAAGCTGTTGCCCGTGGAAGTGCCACAGGAAAGTTGTCCTGGGCTATTCTTAGTGCACTGCGAGCCAGACGTTGCGCCGCTTTGCGTCGGCATCGACGTGAAACAGCGTGGGCCGCACAAGTGCTACGTCGGCAGGGAGCGCTGGAGTCTGCCGGCCGGGGCGCTGGACGAGGCGGTGTTGGCGGCTCTCGATCGGTGTATGGTAGTGGCATTTCAGATGAAGCCCGCCGATCGAGATGACGAAGATCATCGAGATAGTTCGTTGGATGGCGCATTGGATTTATTTGCGGGCGCCGGCATCGAGGACAATGTCGCCGCCGTCTGCCGCGCGCGCAGACGCCGCTCGCTCGCGGCGCGCGTCGCCGCAGGTAGCCCGAGCTCAGACCGCTCTCTGTCGCCGCCCTCGCCGGCCAGCCCAGCTGCGCAGCGGGGGGCGGCAGCTCTTCGCGAGCTCGGTTGTTCAATTCGCGGCATCGTGCCTTTTGACCGGCGACGTCTGACGTGGCACGGCAACTGCATCCCGTTCGGCATTGCGGCGCTCACTGGCGATTGGGATGGCGTCATCGCAGCTGCGACTGTGGATTCGGACGAGAACGCAGCAGCTATGGCGAGCGGCCTTCGTCGATATAGTGACTGCGCCAATCTCTTTGGCGTTTCATTGCGGCCAGTGCCGACGACGGCGGTGGAGACACTTGGCCGATTTCTTGTTCACGGAAAAGTTGCAGGCAGAGAACATTGCGCAGCTGTCGAAGTATTCGAGCACGGCGGCAGCATCTTACACTCAGAAGGGTTATCTTGGGACGTACCTCGAGGTTGTCTCGACGCTTGCTTGCGGATTATCCTCGACTTCGGCGTCGAGGCGGCGTTCGCTCTCGGCGGCGGGCATTCGTCGACCCTTGGCGATGACGTCGCTGCACGCGACGCCATGGACATGGTGGCCGGAGCCGGCGTCGAGGAGGAGGGGGCCGTTGACGTCGCGAACGCCGACGACGAGCACGCCGAGGAATTGGATGACGATTCATGCGTGCGCGTGCATGCGAATCTCTTGCAGCTTCTACGCGACGAGGTTACTGACTTCGAGATGATCGTGAAGTCGCTCTCTCGCACAGGCGCCACGAAGGACGGGAATGGGAGCGTTGCAAGGTGCTTGCTTTGCCCATTCAAAGAGTATTCTACTTCGTCTGTAAACGTTAAGAGGGATCTCCTTGCGCATATCGCGAATCACCACGGCTTGCACAGAAAATGCGAGAATGGTAGAGATCGTAAGATGGGATCAGGTCGGTACGTTGCTTCAGGCACTAAGCAGTGGAAAGTCATCCAGGCGTTGTTTGACGACGACATGTTATCAAAGCATCAACCGAAGAACTTGCTGCAGCGCAGTGCCGATCTCATGCGGCGGTCGGTGAGCCCGCCGTTGCGGTGTCTTGGTGTTGACAAGCAGATTCGGCTGCTCCTTGACCACGACGGGCCCCGGTTTGTCAACTTCGAGGTTCTCGCGAGAGATGGCGCGCTCCAAGCCAGGCTCGGGCTGGAAGAAAGAGCAGGATGCGGAAAGGGGGGGGGGGTGCGACATCTGTTTCGCGCAGCTGGTTTCGGCTCCGCCCGTTGAGCCCGTTCTTCGACGCGCGGGCGCCTCCCGGCGTTGCGGGGCGCCGGGGGCAGTAGCTGCGTGAGCTGATTGCGCGCCCTGCCCTTTGCCATCCTACTCTTTCGTCGGCTTCGACAGGCGCGTGGGAAACACGTACTACACGAAGGAGTTCGCCGAGCTCGTCTTCCGCGATTCCATCTTGCACGAAGGTCGAGTGCGCCCGATGAGGGCGAGGATTGTGACGCGCTTTAAGGAAGCCGGCAGTTGCGTCGCGCACCTTCTACCAGGAAAGGTCGTTCAGTGGTTGTCGTTGATGGAGGACGTATTCTCGTCTCCGTTCGTAGAGGAATTGCGAACCAATCTCATGGGCGAGTTGGTTGATAATACAGAGTTTGAGCACGTTTCGTTGGATGCAACTCTGCGCGCTGCCATGCGCGTGAAAGGCCAGGCGAACTACAGGGAACCGGCAGAGATTCGAGCGGCGGCGCCGTTTCCAGACGGCGTTGCCAAGAGGCGCATTTTGACTGCCAAAGGTCGCACGTCAGCCGCCATTGGCATGTGGCCCGTGGCCAGCGAAGCGGCATCCGTCGTGCAGGCGGCTCTTCGAAATCACTTGCCCGAGCGAGCTCTCCAGCAGTGCGTCTCAGTGGCATCAGGTGATCCGTCGGCGACATTGTTTGCAGAGCTCAAGCAAATCATGCCTCAGCTCAAGTTTTTGTGCCTAGATCCTGTTCATCTCGCAATTGTGTATAATCAGGCGCACTGGCGGAAACATTCTCCGGGCCAGGCAGTTTTGCGAATCATTTTGAATAAATTCAATAAAGTGAGCTCAGATTTAAATGGCGCCGCGTGGGGCGCCCCTTACACGGGCCACCAGGCTAGCTCGCTGTCTGCCGCCGAGGGCCGCGCGCAGTCGTTGATAGCCGGCGGCGGCATGCAGAAGCGCCGAGCGCACGAGATCATTGCAGATCTCGACGCCAATGAGCCATTCGTGAGAAAATTTGAGTTCATCGAGGCATTGGCGGCATTGACGTCCGTCTACTGGGAAGAAGTGGACAGGCGCACCCCCGCCGCGCCAAGCAAGAAGCTGGCTGATGTAATAGCGAATGCCGCGCAGCACAGTCGATGCGAGTATCTTTTTAATAATTTGCGCATGCGGCACTCGCTGCCGGCTCGCGCGCTGCCATTGCTCGGTTCGGGCGGGCGCGAGCCCAAACGAAGCGCTGCATAGCGAGATCAACAGGTGGTTTAAGAACCAGCCGGAGTTGTACGCGCAGACTTTAGAGCTCCAGCTCGGCGTCAACGTAATCGGCAAGCAAATGATGCATAATTCAGCTATGTGCGCCCCCACTCTGCGCCAGCTGTCTTCGCAAACTGTCGCAGCTAGCGTGGTCTGCTCGTTTGCGATATCCGCCGCCGAGTGGGCAAATCATTGCGCTTCTCAGGCGCAGGAGCAGAGGGCGCCGCGGAAAGCGCAGCTTCCGCTGGCGCTGCAGCGCAAAGCCGCTGAGCCCCTGGCGAACAAGTGGAAGGTGGATCACAAGCGCATGGTTGTTGCGCGCAAGCCAGCAGGGCAACAACACTTCATTCGCACCCTGAAGCGGCCGGGCGCAGCCATGCAGCGCAAGCGCACGCCCTTCTCTCTTGTTCGGAAGCGCAGCTAAGGCGGACGGCTTTTCCCTTGATGTATGCTAGTGGTTGCGTTTATGTTTGAAGCTCAACTACGTGCTGCCTTGTCGCTGCCTCGACGCGCGGCATTTGCGCTGCCATGCGAAAAAGAGTACTAAACATCGGGAGTTGCGAAGGCTTCGCCTCTATTACCGGAGCCCGATGAAAATAATTTGAACTATTTAATTTCCCAGAGCAAAGTTTTTAATCATTTAAGTCAGTACCGTTTCGACGAGAGACGAACCTCAGTTATTTTATTAATCAGTTTTAAATTCTTTATTTTTAAGTTTTTGATTTAATATTAAATAATTAAAACGTCTAATAAGTTAATCAATTCAATTACTAAAATCGTAGCGTTTCGCTTCTATTACAGGAGCCCCGATTTAAATAATTTAAATAATTTAAACCACCCGGGCAATAAATTATTTAATTTATTGAAATCAGCGTCCTTTCGTCGAGAGACGAACTTTAGTTATTTTATTAATTAAATGTTAAACTATTTAAATTGTTTAAATTATTCAAATATTTCATAATTTAAATAGTTTAAAACATTTAAGTAATTTAATTCATAAAATCGTAACGTTTCGCTTGTATTACAAGAGCCCCGATTTAAATAATTTAAATATTTCAAACCGCCCGGGCAATAAATTATTTAATATATTGAAATCAGCGTCCTTTTGAAGAAAGACGAATTTCAGTTATTCTATTAATTAAATTATTTGAATTATTTAAATTATTCAAATTATGTAGATATTTAATAATTTAAAAATATTTAAATATTTTAAATAATTTAATTAATAAAATCGTAACGTTTCGCTTCGATTACAGGAGCACCGATTTAAATAATTTAAATATTTTAAACCACCCGGGCAATAAAATATTTAATGTATTGAAATCAGCGTCCTTTCGAAGAAAGACGAGTTTCCAGGTAATTTATCACTTAAATTATTTAAATTATTTAAGTAATAAAATCGTAACGTTTCGCTTCGATTACAGGGGCCCCGATTTAAATAATTTAAATAATTTAAACCACCCGGGCAATAAAATATTTAATTTATTGAAATCAGCGTCTTTTCGAAGAAAGACGAATTTCAGCTAATTTATTAATTGAATTATTTAAATCATTTAAATTATTTAAATTTTTTAAATATTTAATAATTTAAAAAGTTTAAATAGTTTAAATAGTTTAATTAATAAATTCGTAACGTTTCGCTTCGATTACAGGAACCCCGATTTAAATACTTTAAATAATTTAAACCACCCGGGCAATAAACTATTTAATTTATTGAAATCAGCGTCTTTTCGAAGAAAGACGAGTTTCAGCATTTTTTTTTTTTTTTTTTTTTTTTTTTTTTTTTTTTTTTTTTTTGAAATTATTTAAATTATTTAAATTATTTGAATATTTAATAGTAATAGTTTAAAAAGTTTAAATAGTTTGAATAATTTAATTAATAAAATAATATGGAATCGTTTTTTTTTTTTTTTTTTTTTTTTTTTTTTTTTTTTTTTTTTTCAAAGGCCAAGTTTTTTTTGTTTTTTAAAAAAAAAAATATATATATATATAAAAAAAATGTTAGCAATAAGTTATTTATCTTTTCAAAATGACGATCATATGTGACTAGTTTGTCCCTCGATCATGTGGGGGGCGAAACTTGTCACATACGATCCTGCTCCTTCCCTCCCCCTCTCTCTCTGCATTATCCCGCCCCTCCCCCCTTCCTCGCCCTTTTCTTCCTTACATCTCTCATGATTCCCTTCCGTGCTCCTTTCTTGATCTCCTCATCTCCCTCTCCATCTCTCCTTCCTTCAACCTCCCACCTGTCTGCTCTTCCCCCTTCCTCTCTCCCTTCCTAGCTACCCTCTTCCGCCCATCTCTCATGCTTCCCTTCCCTACTCCTTCACGTTCCTCCTCATATCCCTTCCCATCTCTCCTTTCTCTTCCCTCCCACCTCTCTCCTCTCCCCTCTCCTTCTCTTTCCTTCTCGCTCCCTATTCCTTGCCTCCGCCTCCTTCCTCGCGTCTCCGCTCCTTCCCCCCCGTGCCGGCCTTGTCTCACGATTTTGAGTGGCACTGCGAGTGGCTCACTTGCTTGGGTCAGGGGGGCACTCGCCCGCAAGCATCTGAGTTATCGTTATCCCTCGTGTTCTCCCGAATCTCATCTCTTCTTTCCTCTCCTCTTACTGTCCCCTCGCCCACTCACCAACACTCTTTCTCTTTCACCTACTCCCTCCTCTCAGCCGCATCTCCCGCCGCACAGGGCCGGTCTCCTCCGCAGATCTGTCGCGTCGTTCTTTGCTGCAGCTGGCCGGCAGCCAGCAACTACTGGCCAGAGGACGCACAAGAGGTAATTGAGCTCCCCCTGCCTACGCCCCTCGCGGCTGCTACCTTGAACATTGCACAGCGGACCAAGCAGGGGGGAAAACTTCCGGGTGACCGGCGGGGCGGGCCGAAGCGCCAACAAAAAGCCACCCAATACCTTCCGTGCAACGTTTTTTTCTTCCTTCTGATAAAACACTTTGCATTTTAATTGCATCATGAGGATGATAAATTTGTGTGGGATGTCCATGGATCTTTGCAACTTCGGTTCCTGAGCGCCCCAAGACTTGCATCATTACCGTGCATCTTCATGATTCAATTTCAATGCAAATAATGCGCTCCTTCCAAATCGTTGCATGAAAAGTTTTGGTGGCTTTTTGCCGCCATGGACCGGGGCATCTACAAGCCGGCGAAGCGCTTGAGGCCTGAGCCTGCTGCGGGAGGCTGCGAGCCCGAGGGGAGCGGACGACTGCTGCGCCACAGGCGCCTGACGCCGACGCCCACGAGGACAGCGCCGAGCGGCATCCCATGCACGCCGCCTAGCGGCATCCATGTGCCGCCGCCGCACCGCCGCAGCCCACCGACGCCAGCGCCGACGCCAAACGCTGAAGCACTACGACGGGCGCTGCAACGCCAGAGCGCCGACCAGGGCACCGACCAGACCGCCGACAAGAGCGCCGACCAGACCGCCGACCAGAACACTGGCGCCAACACCAAGCCCGGCGCCTACGCCTTGAGCTCGCGCGGACCGAGGCCCCTCCTGGGCCGCCACCAACGCACCTGCGCACCGAACAGGGCGCCGACCAGAGCACCGACCAGGGCGCCGGCCAGAGCGCCGGCCAGAGTTACGACAAGGGCGCCGACCAGGCTGCCGACCAGAGCGAAGACCGGAGCGACGACGAGAGCGCCGACCAGAGCGCCGACCAGAGCGACGACAAGGGCGCCGACCAGAACGCCGACCACAGCGACGACCAGGGCGCCGACCAGAACACCGGCGCCAGCAACGCGCCCGGCGCCTACGCCTTGAGCTCGCGCGGACCGAGGCCGCCTCCAGGGCCGCCACCGGCGCGCCTGCGCACCGCACAAGGCGCCGACCAGAGCGACGACAAGAGCGCCGACCAGAGCGACGACCAGGGCGCCGACCAGAGCGACGACCAAGGCGCCGACCAGACCGCCGACCAGAGCGACGACCAGGACGCCGACCAGACGACCGCCCTGAGCTCGCGCGGCCCGAGGCCGCCTCCTGGGCCGCCGCCGGCACACCTGCGCGCCGAACAAGGCGCCGACCAGAGCATCTTCGAGGGCGCCGGCCAGAGCGACGACAAGAGCGCCGACCAGAGCGACAACCAGGGCGCCGACCAGAGCGACGACCAGGACGCCGACCAGACCGCCCTGAGCTCGCGCGGCTCGGGGCCGCCTGCAGAGCTTCTGCAGCAGGGAGACTTCTGAGCGGAGCCCTCCCCAAAAAATAGCCAGAACAGCCCGAGGACTCCCAAGATGGCCCTGAGACAGTGTGCAAGAAAGCAGGTGTTCTTTGAAATTTGGATGGCAAGCTGTCCCCCTCAGGCGCCTCTCCTGCCAAGAGGCTTCCCGGGGCGCCCCGAGGGAACGCTAGCCCTCCCTTGAACTCCTTTCGGAAAAGCCGCCTTCCCCGAGAAGCTTCAAGAGTTCCCAACAAACCCTGGGAGGTCCCGGCAGGTCCCGAGAGGTCCCGGGAAAACCGACGTGGCCCAGGAGGGCCCAGGATGGGGCAAACAACAAAACCCCTGACGGGGCATTTCCGCCGTGGCCCGACAGAGCGGGGAGGAGAAGAAGGAGAATTAGTTTTTTTGATTTCGTGGATGATAAAATTACGAGTGATGACGACGAGAATGAGGAAGACAAAGAGGACAACGAAGAGGAGGAGGAGGAGGAGGAGAGGGAATGGAATACGACGATCCGATCCTGCCCGCCGGTCGCCCCCGCGGGTTTGGTTAGGCGCGCGCGTGTGCCCAGCGCGGGGCTGTTGCAACCTCAACCCCTGCCGCCCGCCTGCTGCGGGCGGGATATAGGCCTCGCCTATGGGGAGGGGGACCGGAGGACATTGCGGCCCGCTGGGGGCTTCTGGGCCAGTGGCATCCCAATATCAGATCGGGCGACGAACTCTCCCCCACCCTGCTCCCTGGCTGGCCATCGAGAGAGAGGCGGGGCACGACCCCCCCTGGCCATGTTGAGAGGGGTGTAACATGCAAGCTGCGGGCCCCAAGCTCCTGAGCCAGGGGCCGCGCATATGTGTACCGACACCGTCGCCCCCAGAGGGGCAAGAGGTCATAATCTCTGATCACCAAGGCCTCGAAAATAGCGCCGCATTCACGCACCTGAGGTCAATATCCCCCATAACTCATATGGCTTGCTGAGCGTCAGCCACCCTTGAACGACGTTCCCTTGCTGCTTCAAGGCAGCGCCTAGACATCCCAATCCAGCTCTGATGTATCCCATTCTACTAGAGAGGAGCCGGCGGCAGCGAGCGAAGCCCATGCGGATTTACAAATGTGGTATCTCGGGGCTCTCTTGGGGCGCCTCTTGGGGCTCTCCTGGGCCGTCTTGGACTGCCGGAGCTCCGAAATGACAAGAACGGGACAATCAGTTTCGAACCCGTGGGAAGCCAATGGCCTTCAACTTGTGAGGTCCTCTCGGGGATCTCCCTGGAGCCCTCTCTTGTGGCGTCTTGGGCCACCCCAGGTATTCTTGAGGCCTCCCGGCGTATTGGAGTCTCCCTGGAGCCAGCTCAGAAGACATTTTGGACCTCTGTGTGTCAGGAGAGGAAAAAACACACAGACACAATTAATCGTCGATTCCCAGGAAAATATGGGAAAATATGGGAAGTGGGGGGGAAGACAAAAACCCAGAAAATATAAGAACTTATGGGAAATATTGTTATTTGTGTGTGTGTTTATTTGTGTGTCCTGGGGCCCCTTCAGTGTGGCCGTGGCTCCGAGGGCCCAAGAGGTGCGTCCACGGGCTCGTCGCCTCCTCCCCTTTTCCCCTGCGGCCCGCCTCCCGCCCCCCCCCTCTGCGTACGGTGGGGGGGCATTGGTCAAGGAATGTGCTCGGAAGGCCTCGGACCCTGGAGGAGCGGCGGGGAATGGCGGGGATATCCACGGCCCAGCCCAATTCGCGTCCGCTGGCTTCCAGACCCCGGGTGCCTAATCCAATGGTTCGTCATGCAATGCCCTTACCGTAATAGGATGTTGGACCCAAGGGAAGGGGAGGGGGAAATGGGGGAGCGGGACAACCGAATGTCTCACGCGCATTTTTACTTCTGGCGAGCGGGAGTCGGCGTATTACCCTGACGACGACTGCAAGGCTGACCCCAAGGAGGTCGAAAAGACGTACTCAAAGCCGGTTGAAAAGTTAGACTTGAAGGACGGCCTCGCCATGTTCAATGGGAACAATTGCCACAGCGTGGACACGTTTAAGGGGGAGAGGTTCTCCGTCGTGTACTTCACATTGGGCTGCCACGCCAAGATGTCGACAGAGGCCCGTGAGCAGCTCGAGAGCATGAATTTCAAGGCCCCGAGCGCAGACGCAGATCCCACGCTGTACTTGAAGCCGCCCGCTTCATTCGAGAGCAAGGCACAGTACAGGGCCGTGGCCACACCACTGCGCTCGACCGCACAGACGAAAAGCCAACCCTCGTTCCGGTACTGGACAAAGGGCGCCCTCAACGCCGAGTTGGGGGCCATGGAGACCGAGGGCTAGACGGCAGCGCGTGCCCTCAAGTGGCGGGGAGGAGGTGCTCGTGAGCAACCGCGTCGATGATGTGGCTGGCGAGGCTGCGAGCTTCAATTCGGCGCCACCACGGGGTGTTCGGGTCGCTGCTCTGTCTGCCCGGGGGCAGTCGCCAGAGCTGGGCGTGGCTGTGGGTGCATGCGGCGCCTCTCCGGCGGGACGGCCGGCGGAGCGGACGCCGCGTGCGAGCGCGCTCTTCCTCTCGGCGTGCGGGGGGCGGCCTGCAGTGACCGCCGCGGCCGAGCGCCACTCGGCCGCGGCTCGGGCGAGCCTCCTCCTCCTCCTCCTCCTCCTCCTCCTCCTCATCATCATCATTATCATCACCAGCATCGTCATCAGCAACATCATCGTCGTCATCGTCATCATCGTCATCATCGTCATCATCACCATCCTCATCATCATCCTCATCATCATCACCACCACCATCATCATCGTCACCATCATCATCGTCATCATCATCATCATCAGCATATTCATCATTATCATCATCATCAGCATCATCATTATCGTCATCATCGTCATCGTCATCATCATCGTCGTCATCATCATCACCACCACCATCATCATCACGGAGCTCGGCCGAGGCGGGAGGGTTGGACCGCAGCGAGGCAAAGTGCGCAGGTGGGGAGAGTAGAAGGGGAGGAGCAGGAGGAGGAGCAGGAGCAGGAGGAGGAGGAGGAGGAGGAGGAGGAGGAGGAGGAGGAGGAGGAGGAGGAGGAGGAGGAAGGGGTGGCGGATAACAAGGAGCATGGCAGAGGCGAGCGAATGTGCCCATGTCAGGCACAGCCCCCTCCACCCAAAGGGGGAGGCGCACGTTCTGAGCTCCAGAGCTCGGACCGCCAGTCCGCCACCCCTCGGGACGGTCGCCCGCTGGGTCCGGAGGGTGGTCGCCCTCTTCCGCCCCGATGCGCTTCTGGCGCACCGGCAGCCCGCTCCCCCGCCCGTGCTCTGCAGGAGGGCGAGCTTCCCAGCTGCCCAGGGTGGTCCACGGGCCCCACCATACAGGCAAGGTGGCACGAGGAGGGAGGCAGGAGGAGGGAGGGAGGAGGGAGGAGGGAGGGAGGAGAGATGGAGGAGTTTCTGCTGTTGTTCAGGACGAGGCTGATGAGGATGTGGATGAGGACGAGGATGACGTTGATGATGCTGATTATGATGATGATGCTGATGATGTTATCTTTTTTGTTTGTTTTTCACCATTGATGACGGTCTGTCGCTGATGACGATCCCCCATCCCGTTGTTCTCCGTTGATGATGATGATGATGATGATGATGATGATGATGATGCTGATGCTGATGCTGATGCTGATGCTGATGCTGATGCTGATGCTGATGCTGATGCTGATGATGATGATGAGTATGATGATGGTCATGGTACTGGTGATGGTGATGATGCTGATGCTGATGCTGATGATGGTGGTGGTGATGGTGATGGTGATGAAGATGGTGATGCTGATGCTGATGGTAATGGTGGCCGTTATGATGCTGCTGCTGCTGATAATGATGATAGTGGTGGTGATGGTGATGGTGACGGTAGTGGTGATGCTGATGTTGATGGTGATGATGATGAGGAGGAGGAGGAGGAGGTGGAGGGGGAGGAGGAGGAGGAGGAGGAGGAGGAGGAGGAGGAGGAGGAGGAGGAGGAGGTGGAGGAGGAGGAGGAGGAGGAGTCTCCTCTCTCACACCTCCCCGTACCGCCCTCCCCCTGCGCTCCCGCCGCTCGCCGCAGTGGCAGCGCCACCTGCGGCCGCGGGCGCCAGCTGGCGCCCGCAGACGGACCGCGAGCCTGCCGGAGGACCCGATGGGGGGAGCTCAGATCGGGGGTGGATAAAACGACGCGAAGATCGGGACAAAATCGGATCGGGATAACTCGAAATCTCTGAGAATCGGCGGGTTTGGAGGATGTATTGGGCGCCGCGGCCGCTCCAGAGCGTTCCTGAACGCTGAGAGCGCTCCGGAACGCTGTGGAGCGATTTATCCCGATCCTAGCCCTGTTTTAGTGGACAGGCCTCCTACCCTGACATCGATTCAGGAATTGGCCGTTGTCGGTCCGCGGGTTGGCTTCGCGGCCGACACGTTTGCGGGTCCAGGTCCGTGGGTTTCGGTCCCAGGCTGTTTTCACGAAAGGGAGGTTTGTCCACCACCGATCAGAGGGCAGCAGCGGGTACAGTCAACCCGCTTAGGAAGGAGAAGCGACTTTCCAAGGTTACCCTCGTATCCTTCTCCTTCGGCCCATCCTTCGCCGCTTTCGCTGGCTGCGCCCCGCCCGCAAAGGGTCGGCATGGCCTTCCAAGACCCTTACATCCGGATCGTGCGTCCTTATTATACGGATTGACTGTAGGCCTCCCAGGTGGGGTCTGACTAGATTGGGGTCAGAGGCTCGCGCTATGTCGTCGATGCATCGGCGATGTCAGCAGCAACGGTCCCAGTTTCAGTTGCAGTTGTGGTAGAAGTAGCATGCTAAGTGGCAGTAGCAATAGCAGTGGCAACATCACCAGAAGCAGTACAGCGGCAGGAGCAGTGTGAGTTAAATTGCGCCGAAAGTTTGTAGAATAGCAGGAGGAGGACGAGAGGACGCGAGACGAGGCCAAGAGGATGACAGGAAGGTGATGGTGCGCAGCCAGATACAGTCTGGAGTGTTGAGAGACGCCCACCAGAGGCCGCCCAGAGGACGATGGTGTCACACGCGGAAGACAGGGACAGGGGGCCGACAGCGTCGGCTTGCTAAACAGCCTCGCGTAACGCTTAAGCTCGCGGGATCCTAGGGCGTGCCGCATTCATATACAAGTGTTCCGACCTCCCGCTGGTGCTGTCCGTCGCGGGCGCCCGATTAATTGACCCACTGGCACAAACATCGCCCGCCAATGCTTCAAGCGTTGACCAGCCACGCCGACCAGGACCGCGTTGGCTGGCGCGGCTTCCAGGCCGCCTCCTGGGCTCCTCCCACCTCTTCTATCGCCATAAGGCAGGACCAAGATCTCCGAGGCGCCGCAAGGACGACCTCGCGTTCTGACAGGGACTCCATTCGGACAGGCGGCCACCTCCAGGCCCTAGCTCGGCATCGGGCCCGCCTGCAGACTTCTGCAGAGGCTTCTGGGAGGCTTTGGACACGCTCCCGGGCGGCTTTCGACAGGTTTCCGAAATTTCCAGCGGGCTGCTGAGGGCCTCTCTTCCAAGAGGCTTCCCGGGAGCGCCCCGAAGGGAACGCCTAGCCCTTCCCTTGAACTTCCTTTCGGAAAAGCCGCCGCCTTCGCCCGAGAAGCTTCAAGAGTTCCCAACACACTACCCTGGGAAGGTCCCGGCGAGGTCTCCGAGAGGTCCCGGGAAAGGACCGACGTGGCCCACCCCCAGGATGGGGCACTGGCCCGTCCGGAGGGCATCAGGACTGCCCCGCGAAGGGGGCCTGGATGAACTTCCGCGAGGTGACCCGGGCCGCCTCGCACGTTGGGCCCTGGCCGACGGGGGCTTGAGTCCGTACGGAGTAAGTCCATGCGGAGTGTGTCATGAGCTCCTTCCGTCTGGGATCGGCTTCTCCGGACGGGAGGCTGGGTCCATACGGAGCGAGTCCATCCGGAGAGTTCGGTTTCCGTATGGGCTGGATCCGTCTGGACTTCGCGTCCCCTGAGGGATCGGCGCGACCCGAATGTATACGGAAAGACATGGACCTGGACGAAGACCGACGGCAGACCCCGTCCCTTCTGGTCTGGACGGGACTCGCCGTCGGTGGCGTCGCGGATGCGGTCCACTTGAGGCGGTCAGTGGGCAACTTTTGCTGCTGGGCATCTTACCCTCTTTTCCGTATCCATTTCGGGCGTGCTGAGGGGATGGTAGGGAGGAGGAGGAGGAGGAGGAGGAGGAGGAGGAGGAGGAGGAGGAAGAAGATGAGGAGGAAGAGGAGGAGGAGGAGGAGGAGGAGGAGGAGAAGGAGGGTGGGCAGGTGGGGGGGAGGAGGAGTTCGTGGAGGAGGGTTTTCTGACGGCGCTCGCCTCCTTGGGGCCCCTGGATGCCTCACCTCATCACGGTTGGAGTCCCTTCGAGATCCTAGTACTTAGTCCAACCGCACCAAGGCGGGGATGGCCGAAGCACGCTCGCGTCGCGAGACATCACGACCTGCGAACATTTGTTAACATGTTTCTGGCATTCGGGTGCCCGTGCCTTGCCCCTGCCGTCTGAAACCCGGGCCAAGGAAGGGCTCGAGATCTCCAGGGGGCCCGCGCTGCATGACAAAGACGCACCGCCTGGGGGAGGAGGACCCAGGGGGGAGGAGGCGAAGCCGGATCCCATAACAGTCGCCGATGCCGCCCGAAGAGCGACCCGTGCTGGGCACGGCGGGTGCGCCGGGACGCCTCGTGGCAGTCGCCCCGAGCGCGGGGCAAGGCAGATGGACTTTCACCACTGGGATGACCGTGGGGGTTCCTAAGTGGATAGGGGGGTTACAAGTGGATGCCAAGGTGGATTATATCTGGCCCAACCTGGCTTATGAGTGGGTTACAAGTGGCGTAAGTAGCGTAGAGGGGGTTAGCGATCTGGGCTAGGTGGGCTCCGCCCACTTAGCCGAGTTATCGACCCCTCCTAAGCTACTTAGGGCACTTGTAACCCACTTCTAAGCCAGGTTGGGCCAGATATAACCCACCTTGGCATCCACTTGTAACCCCCCTATCCACTTAGGAACCCCCACGGTCATCCCAGCACCACCTGCAGAGGTCCCGCCAATCCTGCCCTCCAGGGCCCCGTCCCGCAAGCCAGGCAGAGCCCCCTGGGGCGCCACTGCGCCAGTCGTCCCTGGCGTCCCGGCGTCCCGGCCCTGTTAAGGGGTCCGGGAGCCGAGGCCTCCCGGGTCCCGGGGCTGAGGCACGGCCTCACAGCTTCTTGATGGTCGGGGGCTTTGGCTCAGCGTGTCGCTCCGCTGGTTCTGGCCCACCACGCTGCGGCGCGACACGCCACCCACGTCCTCCTTGCCGAGCGTCAACGTCTCGAGCCTGTCCGAGCCGCCCGCCCCGCGGAGCGGAGTGACACGCTATCCGCTCACACCGCACAGCGTTCTGCTGGGGCCGCCGCAGCGACGCGCTAAGCAAAAGTTCCCGACCGTAGCCCTCCCAGGACATGCATTCTTCAATGCTGGCTGGGCCGATGGAATCTCATCAGTTCGACCCTCCCTCCCGACACTTTTTGGCACCCCTGTCGGCCAGGAGTACCCGGCCCTGTCGGGTTCCGGGTCTGTGGCGGGGCCGTTGGACTCGCACCAGTCCACCCCGCCTGGGTCTCGAGGTTTCGGCGGGTCCTCCAGATTCTTTCCGTAGATGCAGGTTGGCGGTTCCCCCTACCGGGCCGCCCGGGCCTCTGTTCCACTTGCCAGAGGATCTGCACGGACGAAATGGATACGGAAAGAATGGGCACAATGTCCGACAGCAGTTCCTGTTCATTGTGCACAGGACTCGCTGTCCGCGCCGCCGCGGCCTGTGTCCGTTTGAGACAGGAGGCCGCCTGCCCAACAGCGGCCGCTGCTGGTTTGGGACAACACTTGTTGTTGGGTATTGTGCCCACTCTTTCCGTGCCCCTTTCGGGCGTCCGACGAGGAGTGGTAGCGCAAAGGCCGGCGGGCGGAAGCATGCTGATTTCTCGTCCCCCTCCCCCGCCTCCCTGGGGTGCGCGCCTGTGTGGGGGTGGCCGCTGGCCTGCGCCGAGGCTGCGGGAGGAGGCGCAATAGTTCATGCAATAGTTGGCGCCTGGATGCAATCGTTCGCGGCGTGGATGCAATAGTTCCGCGTGGGTATTGTTTTGTCTTGTTTCGCGCGCAAGAGTTCAGGCGGTTTGCGATAGCTCGTGACCCCCAGCAAGAGTTGGTGCAATAGCTGGCGCGCAATAGTTCAGGCAAACCAACTATTGCACCTACTGCCGTCCCCCCTGTTGTGTTCCCCCCATTACTCCAGCGTAAAAGCTCTTGCAGCGGCTGCGGCAGGCAGAGCAGCCGCGGCAGCCACGTGAGCTGCAGCGGCCACGAGAGCTGCAGCGGCCACGGGAGGCCTGCGGCCCGAGGCCCAAGCTCAGGAGGGGAAAAAAACACACAGACACAATGAATCGTCGATCCCCTGGAGAATATGGGAAACACATGGGAAGTGGGGGGGGAAGACAAAAACCCAGAAACTATTGGAAAAGATTGGGAGCCCCATTTTTATTTCTGTGTATTTCTTTGTGTGTCCCAGGGCCCCTTCACAAGCGTCTATGCAGGCCCGTTCTCCGAGCAGCGTCCAGCCTCGGCTTGTCTGCGCGCGCGGCGCAGCACAAAGGTCGTCGGCCTTCTACTGCCTCAGCAAGTCGTCGGCCCTGGAACTAGAGGCCTCCTAGGTGGGGTCCCAGTAGATGGGGTCGGAGGATCGCGCCGCATCGCCGATGCATCAACGATGCATCGACGATGCATCGACGATGCATCGGCGACGTCGGCGATGCGTCGGCGACGTCGTATTGGAGAGAATCTAGCTCCACATCGAGCCGCATCGCCGATGCATCGGCTGTGCGAAGCGATCCTCCGACCCCATCTACTCCGACCCCATCTGGGAGGCCTAGAGGAACGCGGAGTCGCCAGCGCCCCCCCCCCCCCCCCCCCCACCCAAAAAAACACGGATGTATCCCATTCTACTAGAGGGAGCCGAGCTCCGCCGAATTCCTTGCCCCCCCACCCCCCCACATGGCGCGCGTCGAGCCCCGAGGCCGCTTCCAGTGGCCAGCCCCGCGCATCGCTGTGCCTTCTGGCCTCCGCGAAGGCGCTGAAGGTGATGCATTGAAACTGCTGAGAGCCTCAGGAAACGCAGGAAAACTCAGCGTTTCACGAAGCGCAAGAGGGTGGAAGGTCAGCACGGAAGGTCTGGAAGAATGAGGGCGCGCGTCATCGCAGCCACCTCCGATGCCCAAGCCGAGGCAAGGCGTACCGATTCTCGCCACACTGCTCCTCTCGGGTTTTGAGGCTGTCGCATGTTTCGTGCTTTCTACTTCGCCTGTTTTCTGAGCCCTCCGGCCGCCTGAGGCCCCGCCCGCCCGCGCCCTGTCTCCCCAATTAGGGCTACCCGCGTCCCGTTTAGCTCTTGACCGGAAGGGGCCCGCTCCCGACCCGCAGACCAAAAAAAGTTTCGTGCGTTCTCCGAATTCCAGCAAGCCCAGGCCCCGAAGACTGGCAGAGCCGCACGACACCATGCGACTCTCACGTTGGGGGCCTTCCCAGGTCTGGCCGCTGCGGAGCGGCCATCGGGTGCTCGCCATTGGCGTCGTTTCCTGGCCCCGAAGCTGTGGGCGTTCCCAATTCCAACCCCCAGGTTCCGAAGGTGTAGCGGCGCAGTCGGGGTCTCGCCGTTCCAGCCGGTTGCGGGGCTGCTTCCAGCCCCATCCAGGCCCCGAAAGGGCGGCAGTACAGCTGAGTGCTCATTGTCCGACTATCCCCAGTACCTTTGTTTCGTTTGTCGTTTCCCAGAAACCATTCCGTGAGCATCTCCAGAGGGCTTCGCCAGGAACCCATCCACCCACGAGTCCGCTCCATGAGCCTTCCCATGACCGCTCCTCTAGATGTGCCCTGGGGGTCACCTCCAAAGCCAGACCTTCTCAGGAGTCCTTCACAGGATCTCATCCAGGGAGCATCCAAAGGATTGTGTTCCCCAGGAGTAGGGGGAAAAATGACAGAACCATAGAACTCGGACCGGCGCGGATTTTTGGATCCGCGCTGGACCCCTCCCCCTGGCGCGCGGAGCGTGCCAGGCGCGGCGCCGCGGCGCACGCCATCGGGATTCCAGCGCGGATCCGAGAACTCCGCGCGGAGCCTCTGAGTTTTTATGTTGAGTGCCATTGTTCGTTCCCCTATGTGTTCCCCCTTTGTTCAACGTTCACATACTAAGTTCCGTGAGCATCTCCAGAGGGCTTCGCCAGGAACCCATCCACCCACGAGTCCGCTCCATGAGCCTTCCCATGACCGCTCCTCTAGATGTGCCCTGGGGGTCACCTCCAAAGCCAGACCTTCTCAGGAGTCCTTCACAGGATCTCATCCAGGGAGCATCCAAAGGATTTGTTCCCCAGGAGTAGGGGAACGAAAAATGACAGAACCATAGAACTCGGAGGTCGGCGCGGATTTCTTGGATCCGCGCTGGACCCCCGCCCTGGCGCGCGGAGCGCGCCAGGCGCTCCAGCGCGGATCCGAGAACTCCGCGCGGACCTCTGAGTTTTTATGTTTATGCCATTGTTCGTTCCCCTATTGTTCCCCAGGAGTTCCCCAACGTGTACACATACTCTGAGTCCCCAGGGGATGCCCCAAGGAGTTCTCACGGATGCCCCACGGTGGCCCGTAGCGCGGGCCTCCTTGGGAACCTCACCCCCAAGGGGAACCTATTGTTATCAAACTATGTACATATATACATACATATATATATATGCATATATATAACCCTAGGGGAACCTATTGTTTTTAGGGTGCTATGCTGTGACGGCATGCCAGTTCCTTAAGTTCTTCTTGGGTGTGTAACACTCGGCTGCCACGCTGCGCGACCCTCAGCGAAGGATCGCCTCCCTGCCTCGCCACCTCATCGCCGATGTGCGTCCTCGCTACTGCTTTCTCGCCTCGGCAGTGTCTAGATTGCTACCCTTATGTGGATCGTCAGCTGCTGCGCCTACCCTTTCCAGCGTTTGTCCTCTTCTTTCCAACCCTGCGTCTCCACCAGCAGCAACACGCACGAGCCTCCTCCGCCTTCTCCTGCTTCTGCTACCCCTGCTGTTCCTGGCCCTGGCCCTCGCCTCATCCATCCGCTTTGTGAGAGTTCTCGCCAGATCACGATGCTCGCCTATGTCAATCCGCCTGGCCGCTTCGACGACACCGATGTGCGCCTTCTCTGCTTGCCTCTCGCTGCACGTGTCCACGCTTCCCAGTCGAGCACGGGGGGGATTCCGAAGTGGTGGTCAGGGGGTCTCCGCCGGGCACGATTGACCTCCTCCTCCTCCTCCTCCTCCTCCTCCTCCTCCTCCTCCTCCCCCTCCTACTCCTTCTCCTCCTCCTCCTCCTCCTCCTCCTCCTCTTCCTCCTCCCTCTCCTCCTCCTCCTGCACGGTCGGGCAGCGTTGACGGGAGATAGGAGAGAGAGCGAGAGAGAGAGAGCGAGAGAGAAAACGGCGAGAGAGGCAGCGACGGACAACGCCCCCCATGCCGCCGTGGTGACGTCTTTGGGGGGGCAGCCAACAAAACGGCCAGCCCCCCCCCTGGTTTATCTCTGTTGTTTTGGTGCGTCCCCCCTCTTTTAAAAAGGTATCTGGAAGACACCTCGGGTACTCTCGAGACAACCTCGCGGCTTCTGGGGTGCCTCTGCGGATCCGTGGCATGTCCCAACCAACAGTCTGAAAGGACGCCACCCGTGCCGCCGTGGTGGCGCCTTCTTTGGGGGGGGGCAGCAACCAAGGAAAATAAACGGCCGGACCCCTCCCTTGGCAGTGTTTTCTTGTTCTCCCCCCCGACAATGGCCCTCCTCCTCCTCCTCCTCCTCCTCCTCCTCCTCCTCCTCCTCCTCCTCCTCCTCCCTCTGGAAGAAGCCTCAGTGCCTCTCGGGACAGCCTCGCTGCCTCTGAGGGTGCCCCTGCGCAGCCTCGGCACGACCCAGAGCCCATCGGGCAAGCCCCCGAAGCCTTTGGGAGAGGCGCCAGAGCTGTTCGAGAAGGTCCCCCTCTTTGGGAGGTGCTTTGAACATCGCGTGGATGATTCAATTCGAACTTGCACGCCGGTCGTTGAGAGTAGGTATTTTTAGATTTCCAGATCCAAATCTTTTTTCGGTTCCTTCCTACTTCAAGGACCGAGTGGTTGTCCTTTTTTCTTCGTCTTCAGGGGGTGGGCGGAGACCAATATACTTCCAACGCCTTCCTACTTCATGGTTCTACCCACTCCTTCCGACCGGCGTGTGTGGTCAAGGCCTCGCAGCCATTGGTGGATACATCGGAGTCTGTTGGACAAAGCCTGTGGGGTAACCCTGGTAAGATGCCCTGAGCCTTTTGGGATGCCCCAGGGCGAATGGGATTTGTCCCATGGGCCTTGGCCGAGGCATTGCTTGGCATTGGTTGGTTATGCATTGCATTGCTTGGAATTCAATGGTCATGCTTGGCGTTTGCTGTTTTAGGTCGGTTGTGCTCGGTATTGTTGTCTCTGCTTGGCATTGATTGGTGGTGCTTGGCTTTGCTTGACATTGGTTTGTCGTGCTTGGCATTGCTTGGCATTGCGTGATCCTGCTTGGCATTGTTTAGCAGTTGGCAGTGGTTGGGCACGCTTTGCATTGAATGGTAATGCTTGGCACTGATTGGCATTGTTTGCTCGTGTGCGGCATTGAGCGATCGTGCTTATCATCGTCTGGCATTGGTTGGTCAGTCTTGGCATTGCTTGGTCGCCTTTGGAATTGAATGGTCGTGCTTGGCATTGCTTGGCGCTTGTCGGTCGTGCTTGGCACTGCCTGGCTGTGGACGGTCTTGCTTTCCACTGCCTGGCATTGGCTGGCCGGGCTTGGCATCGAATCGTCGTGCCTGGAATTGAATGGTCGTGCTTGGCATTGTTTTGAATTGAGTGGTCGTGCTTGGCACTGCTTGATCTCAGTTTCACGTGCTTGACTTTGACTTTGGTTGGTCGTGCTCGGCATTGTTTGGCACGGATCGTTTCTGCTCGGCCTTTCTTGGCAAAGGGCGGTCGTTCTTTGCATTGGTTGGTCGCGCTTGGCGTTGGGTGGTCGTGCTTGGCATTGAGTGGTCGTGCCTGGCATTGGCTGGTCATACTTGGCATTGCTTGGATGTGCCATGCAGTGCTGGGCCTTGGATGGCACTGACTGCTTGTGCTCGGCATTGGGATATAATTTGGTTGGGTCGAGTTTGTGTTGTGATTGGTTTGGGCGTGTGATTTACAACAAACTGGATGATTACTTTGGAAGGGCATTGAACAGGACTTGACAGCGGTGAGTAACCAGCAAGCAGAAACCACCTTGAATTGGCGGCGGCATGCGATCAATGGCCAGCAACAGCCTAGCAGTTAACAGCAGTAGTCGATCAGCGCGCAGGCAATGAGGTTTACACTTATTCCTCACTGGTTGTTCACTCGTGGCACCTATTGTGCCGACTTCAACTCATTGGTGGTCACTGGTGCGCGCGGCTTGTCCACTGATTGTTCGTTCAGTTTCCGCGGCTTGCTCCCTAATTCCCCACTGCTGATCACTAGTGGCCAGGGCTGTTCACTGTTCAGCATTTCGTATTGCCGACTGCTCACTGCTAGCCCGCTGATGATCCTTGCACGTTGGCGCTGCTGGAGCACGCGCAGTTCGTGGAGGGGGGCGGCCACGCTGATGAGTTTGAACGGGGCATGCCCTTCTGCGGTGGACTTGAATGCATTGCATGCGGGCTGGCCAACGAACGGCAGTATGCAGCAACTGCCAGCTCCGTGCACCGTTCGGCGGCAATGGCCAGGAGTGCATAGCAGTGCGCCTGTGGCACGCGGTCAGCCAGCACGCAATGACTAGGCAGTGAGCTGCAGTGAGCAGAACTGGGCCGCCAGGGGGCACCAGCCAGCAGCAATGATTCAGCATTGGCCCTGCAGCTGCATTGCAGTGATCAGGTACTGTACTGCACCTACCAGCAGTGGGCAGCACAGCGCCAGGGACCACTAGTGCACGCTAATGATTGCCAGCGGACTTCATTTGCCATCCTGCGATCACTTGTGATCAGGCTGCGTGCAACAACTGAACAACCAGTGGGCCGTCAACGCGCAAAACGATAACAATGAGCAGTACTGCGCAGCAGTGATCACCGTTGAGCAACGCTGACCCGCATTGCATGGCACGCGGTGGGCATGTAACGAACCGCAGAGGTCACAACAAGACGCATAACACATCAACACGCAAACACAGTGGAGTGGACAAACACATAACAAGCACTGCACAGAACTGAGCAGCACTGAACACCATTGGCCGCAAGCAAGATACTGAGGAGCGGGGGACAAGCATTGCGCAGCACTGGGTCGCCGTTGGCTCTTCCAATCACAAGTCAGCAACGCTGAGCTTCAGTGGTCAATGGCAAGTGAGCAGTGCGCAGTCGTGGTGGGCACTGGGCATCCGTATCAGCAGTGCTCAGTAGTTGGCCATTTAGCAGGGGGCGTCGGGACGAGCCTCGACGTGTTCCGCGCTCGGAGCTTGCCTGACGCGAACCTCGAAGAAAAGTACGAGACGACGACGATGGTTCTAAGCCTGCCTGGCACGAGCCCCGCAGGGTTCTGCGCGCAGGGGAGCTGGGAGTACAAGCCCCCACAGGTGCTGATCGCGACGGCGACGGCAACGACGACGATGACTCTAAGTTTGCCTGGCACGTGCCTTGAACGGCCCCGCGCGCAGAGAAGCTGAGAGCACAAGCCCCGCATGATCTTGATCGCGACGACGGCGGCGACCCGAAGCTTGCTTGTCACGTGCCCCGGGGGGCTCTGCGCACAAAGGCGTGAAATTTGGAGCCCCAGAGGGGAAGGAGGACGAGGAGGAGGAGGAGGAGGAAGAGTCGGGAATTGAAGCGGGGAACGCCACCCCCAGAACGCCATTTGCGACTCCCTCGCCCGCCCCCAGTCACCATGTCGTTCTGTCTATGCCTTGCACGGTATGTTCAGCTGAGCCTCTTCTTGCAGGGGACGAAGGGGGGTTGGGGGATTAGCTGTGGCATGCGGAGAGACAAGAATGACAGTGAGGAAACATGATCGCTATTGATGATGCGGAAGAGGATCGGGGATATCGGGGAGGGCCATGACGATGATGATGATGATGATGATGATGATGATGATGATGATGATGATGATGGCGACGCTGGCGACGACGTCTGTGATCATAAGAACGGGCTGCCGATCGATGAGGGGCAAGCAGCCGTCCTCCCCTCCATCCCCTCAGTTACACTCGTCTCCCCTTCGTGCTGCACGCCAGCTGTGTGATGCATCGCTCGCTTTGCCGCTGATGGGGAGCGCTCACGAAGCTACAGTTCTATGTGCGTACATAGTCCTACCGTTGCGCACGTGCTGAATCGAAGACGCCTACGGCGAATCACCGCCGCCCCCTGCCTTTTTGGAAGCGCCTATGTGGCCGAACGTTGAGGCCAGACTTGCCAAGCTATCGGACCATGTGTTCCCCGAATCGGTTTGGAAAGCCTTCGGGGAACACGTGGGCATCTTGAAGGTCATCTTGGCCGTCTGGAGGCCATTTTGACCCTTACGGGCCTTCTTGGAGGACGTCTTGGAAGGCTCTTGGGCCGTCTTGGAGGCCATCCTGAGCGTCGTGGAGGCCTCTTGGGCCGTCTTGGGAGCCTCTTGGGGCCGTATTGGGCCTCTTGGGCGATCTTTGGGGGCATTCGGGCCGTCGGAAGGCTGACAAAAAGCAGATGCCACGATCCTTGAATAAATCATCGGAAATTAATGATTTGGGCATTTTTCTGGCTTTCCTGGAGGCCCTCTTGGAGGCGTCTCGGTTTCTGAACGTTCCCGTCGTTTTTGTGTTGTCTTGAGACCGATCGTTTTGAAAGGCTTCGCTGAACATCGTTGCCCACAGCCGCGGTGGTTTGCCCAAGACCATCCTTTGATCTCCCTCCTTCAACCTCGGTGCCCCACCCTTTTTTTCCGTTATCCCTCTATCTCTCTGTCTCTGTCTCTTCTCTCTCTCTCTCTCTGTCTCTCTCTCTCTCTCTCTCTGTCTCTCTCTCTCTCTCTCTCGTCCTCCTCCTTCTCCCGTTCCTCCTCCTCCTGGGGGCTTAGAAAACTTGGCCAGGCGTTGGTTTTTCTGTTTTTTCTGTTTTTTCTCGTCTGGGTGCTCAGAAAACCTGGCCAGGCGTTTTTTTTTTTTTTGTTTTTTGTTTTTCTGGTTTTTCTGGTTTGGGAGCTCAGAAAACCTGGCCAGGCGTTGTTTTTTTTCTGGTTCTTGTGGTCTGGGAGCTCAGAAAACCTGGCCAGGCGTTGTTTTTTTGGTTTTTTCTTGTCTGGGGGCTCAGAAAACGTGGCCAGGCGTTGTTTTTGTTTGGTTTTTTTCTGGTCAGGGAGCCCACAAAACCTGGCCTGGAGGTTGGGGGCTTGCGAACTACTGCCGTCGGACCAGAAAAACCAGAAAAACCAACGCCTGGCCAGGTTTTCTGAGCCCTCAGACCAGAAAAACCAGAAAAACCAACGCCTGGCCAGGTTTTGTGGGCTCCCAGACAAGAAAAACCAGAAACAAAAACGACGCCTGGCCAGGTTCTGTGAGCTCCCAGACCAGAAAAAAAAACGCCTGGCCAGGTTAGCGGGGGCTTGCAGGCGAGGGCGGGGCGAGGACAATCTTGGCGAGGAAGGGGCGAGGAAGCGGCGAGGAGAGACAGACAACTCGAAGGTTCATCTCAGAACCCGCCAAAAGGTAGATCTTCGGGGGGTGCGACCATGTAGTTCACACCGTGCCCTGTTCCAGTCATCCCTCCTCCTCCTCCCTTCTTCCTCGTTATCTTCCTTCCCCTCCGTTGTCCCCCTTCCTCATTTGTCCCACTTGCGTCGTGTGCCCGTGGTGAACGTGAAGCACAGATGAAGCGCAGCTATTGCACGGAGTAGTTTAAGTTACCACCGCCCCCAAACTACAGTTGACGGGAGAGAAGGCGGGGCGTAACGCTCCAGATAACATAGGGGCGAAATGCTCCAGCCAGGTGCGGGGCGAAATGCTCCAGGGGGCGGAATGCTCCACATCACGTAAGGGCGAAACGCTCCAGCCAGATACGGGGCGAAATGCTCCAAGGGGCGCAATGCTCCAGATCACGTAGGGGCGAAATGCTCCAGATCACGTGGGGGCGAGATGCTCCAGCCAGATACGGGGCGAAATGCTCCAGGGGGGCGTAAAGCTCACACCAGTCGGAGGCGAAACAATCCCAGGCAAACAACAGACGAAGGGCAGCGGATGGGCTATGTATCAGCGTGGAAAGGTTCCATGTGGGAATGTGGCTCTGGCATTTCGCTGCGACAGATCGTTGGGCTGATCGTGTGCTTCTCCGAAGGTATCGCGGCTACTCCAGCGTCGCAGCTGTGCGGAGTGGGCGAGAAGTGTGTCTTCCGCTGGTACGGCAAGTTCAGGGCCTGCATCGTCGCGAAGATGGGGAAACTCCAGAAGTCGTTCGGCAAGCAGGGCGGGAAGGGCATCGTCGTGGAGGTCGACGAAGCGTCCGTGGCGAGTGGCAGCGCAGGCCCGCCCCCCAAGAAAGGAGCGCCCGCGTTCTCGTACACGCGCATCATAGCTTTGCTGGTTCGCGGGTCCCGTAACATCGTGATCGAGCAGCTGCCCATCAGGAAGCAGAGGTACAGGATCAAGGGGTCGCAGAAGACGATGAGCGGGGGGGCAATCAAGTTCGACGGCAAGAGGTTGGTGCCACCTGGCCCGCCAGCTCTGTCCATCCCAAAGGGGAAGAAGTTCTTGACTAAGCACTTCAAGTCTGGCATTCTTTCCAGCGGCTCCGCTGCTACGTACGATTCCCTTGTCAACAAGAGGAAGATCTTCGGCAATCGAGCGAAGCAGATCGCCGTCGTTCATGGGAAGGAAGAGTGGACGAAGATGTTCAATATCGACGGGAAGAAGGTATGGGGAGGGACGCAATACATGGACGGCTTCTTCGGCAACTACAAGCAATGGGCGAAACCTCGACACGTTCGTCGATCTGATGTGATGCAGTACGTTCGTGAGTACCAGTACTGGTTCGTGACCAAGAAGGAGGACCGCCTGGTGGCGTTCGGGAAGGCTTGCAAGGATTACGCCTGAGTCTGAGGCGTTTGGGGGTAGCTTCCAGAGCAGCGTTGCAGTGACGCTCTGGGAGTAGTTCGCTAGAACCACTGCGTGCTTTTTGATTAGTCTGGGTAAAGAGCGATCGCCCGCTCACGGCGGGGGCAGAACGTTAGCGAAACATTGAGCCAAAAAGGATGAGACTAACCAAATAAACAAACAAACACATATATATATATATATGTGGGAGGACGAAACTTGTCACATACGATCCTGCTCCTTCCCTCCCCCTCTCTCTCTCTGCGTTATCCCGTCCCTCCCCCCTTCCTCGCCCTTTTCTTCCTTGCATCTCTCATGATTCCCTTCCGTACTCCTTTCTTGATCTCCTCATCTCCCTCTCCATCTCTCCTTCCTTCAACCTCCCACCTGTCTGCTCTTCCCCCTTCCTCTCTCCCTTCCTAGCTACCCTCTTCCGCCCATCTCTCATGCTTCCCTTCCCTACTCCTTCACGTTCCTCCTCATATCCCTTCCCATCTCTCCTTTCTCTTCCCTCCCACCTCTCTCCTCTCCCCTCTCCTTCTCTTTCCTTCTCGCTCCCTATTCCTTGCCTCCGCCTCCTTCCTCGCGTCTCCGCTCCTTCCCCCCCGTGCCGGCCTTGTCTCACGATTTTGAGTGGCACTGCGAGTGGCTCACTTGCTTGGGTCAGGGGGGCACTCGCCCGCAAGCATCTGAGTTATCGTTATCCCTCGTGTTCTCCCTAATCTCATCTCTTCTTTCCTCTCCTCTTACTGTCCCCTCGCCCACTCACCAACACTCTTTCTGTTTCACCTACTCCCTCCTCTCAGCCGCATCTCCCGCCGCGCAGAGCCGGTCTCCTCCGCAGATCTGTCGTATCGTTCTTTGCTGCAGCTGGCCGGCAGCCAGCAACTACTGGCCAGAGGACGCACAAGAGGTAATTGAGCTCCCCCTGCCTACGCCCCTCGCGGCTGCTACCTTGAACATTGCACAGCGGACCAAGCAGGGGCGAAAACTTCCGGGTGACCGGCGGGACGGGCCGAAGCGCCAACAAAAAGCCACCCAATACCTTCCGTGCAACGATTTTTTTTTTTTTTTTTTTTTTTTTTATAAAAAAACATAATTGATGACATGATTTTTTAAATCGTATCTTCTAGTTCTGATGATGCAATGAAGGCCCTTGTGGGCCTTTTGATAAAACACTTTGCATTTTAACTGCATCATGAGGATGATAAATTTGCATGGGATGTCCATGGGTCTTTGCAACTTCGGTTCCTGAGCGCCCCAAGACTTGCATCATTACCGTACATCTTCATGATTCAATTTCAATGCACATAATGCGCTCCTTCCAAATCTTTGCATGCAAAGTTTTGGTGGCTTTTTGCCGCCATGGACTGGGGCATCTACAAGCCGGCGAAGCGCTTGAGGCCTGAGCCTGCTGCGGGGGGCTGCGAGCCCGAGGGAAGCGGACGACTGCTGCGCCGCAGGCACCTGGCGCCGACGCCCACGAGGACAACGCCAAGCGGCATCCCATGCACGCCGCCTAGCGGCATCCATGCGCCGCCGCCGCACCGCCGCAGCCCACCGACGCCAGCGCCGACGCCAGCCGCTGAAGCACTACGACGGGCGCTGCAACGCCAGAGCGCCGACCAGGGCACCGACCAGACCGCCGACAAGAGCGCCGACCAGGCCGCCGACCAGAACACTGGCGCCAACACCAAGCCCGGCGCCTACGCCTTGAGCTCGCGCGGACCGAGGCCCCCTCCTGGGCCGCCACCAACGCACCTGCGCACCGAACAGGGCGCCGACCAGAGCACCGACCAGGGCGCCGGCCAGAGCGCCGACCAGAGTTACGACAAGGGCGCCGACCAGGCTGCCGACCAGAGCGAAGACCGGAGCGACGACGAGAGCGCCGACCAGAGCGCCGACCAGAGCGACGACAAGGGCGCCGACCAGAACGCCGACCACAGCGACGACCAGGACGCCGACCAGAACACCGGCGCCAGCAACACGCCCGGCGCCTACGCCTTGAGCTCGCGCGGACCGAGGCCGCCTCCAGGGCCGCCACCGGCGCACCTGCGCACCGAACACGGCGCCGACCAGAGCGACGACAAGAGCGCCGACCAGAGCGACGACCAGGGCGCCGACCAGAGCGACGACCAAGGCGCCGACCAGACCGCCGACCAGAGCGACGACCAGGACGCCGACCAGACGACCGCCCTGAGCTCGCGCGGCCCGAGTCCGCCTCCTGGGCCGCCGCCGGCACACCTGCGCGCCGAACAAGGCGCCGACCAGAGCATCTTCGAGGGCGCCGGCCAGAGCGACGACAAGAGCGCCGACCAGAGCGACAACCAGGGCGCCGACCAGAGCGACGACCAGGGCGCCGACCAGACCGCCCTGAGCTCGCGCGGCTCGGGGCCGCCTGCAGAGCTTCTGCAGCAGGGAGACTGCTGAGCGGAGCCCTCCCCAAAAAATAGCCAGAACAGCCCGAGGACTCCCAAGATGGCCCTGAGACAGTGCGCAAGAAAGCAGGTGTTCTCTGAAATTTGGATGGCACGCTGCCCCCCTCAGGCGCCTCTCCTGCCAAGAGGCTTCCCGGGGCGCCCCAAGAGAACGCTAGTCTTCCCTTGAGCTCCTTTCGGAAAAGCCGCCTTCCCCGAGAAGCTTCAAGAGTTTCCAACAAACCCTGGGAGGTCCCGGCAGGTCCCGAGAGGTCCCAGGAAAACCGACGTGGCCCAGGAGGGCCCAGGATGGGGCAGACAACAAAACCCCTGACGGGGCATTTCCGCCGTGGCCCGACAGAGCGGGGAGGAGAAGAAGGAGAAGGATTAGTTTTTTTTTGATTTCGTGGATGATAAAATTACGAGTGATGACGACGAGAATGAGGAAGACAAAGAGGACAACGAAGAGGGGGAGGAGGAGGAGGAGAGGGAATGGAATACGACGAAATCGATAGCGCCCGCGCCGGTGAACCCCCCACGGTGGGTTCGGCGGAGGCGCGCGCCTGATCCCTCAGATGCGGGGATGGCGGAACCTCAACCACCCGGGCCCCCGTACTTGGTGGGCGGCGGATCTAGAACCTCGGAAGTCACCGGGACAAGACGGCCCAAGACATCCGCGGGGCGCCTTAAGAGAGCTCCAGGAGGCTTCCCAAGGGGAGTTCCAATGAGAAACTACTCCCCCCGCACCTCTGCCCGCTTCTGCCAGCGAAGGAGAGAGGCGCGGGGCGCACGAACCCAAAAATCATCATGTTGAGAGGGGAAGTAACGTCACAAGCTCGCAACGCCAAAGCTCCCAAGAGCTAACGGTTACGTAAACAATGCCCGACACCAGGGCTTCCAAGAGCGAGCGGCAACGTAAACATCTCTGATCACCAAGGCCTCGAACATAGCGCCGCATTCACGCACCTGAGGTCAATATCCCCCATAACTCATATGGCTTGCTGATCGTCAGCCACCCTTGAACGACGTTCCCTTGCTGCTTCAAGGCAGCGCCTAGACATCCCAATCCAGCTCTGATGTATCCCATTCTACTAGAGAGGAGCCGGCGGCAGCGAGCGAAGCCCTTGCGGATTTACAAATGTGGTATCTCGGGGCTCTCTTGGGGCGCCTCTTGGGGCTCTCCTGGGCCGTCTTGGCAGCCTCTTGGGGCCCTTTTGGCCCCATCTTGGCGCGAATCTATTGCATTTGTCGAGAGATTGTGGCCTCGGGAGGGGGGCTGATGCGCGCGTCGCAGTGCTGCGAGAGGAAGAGGAGATGTACCTTAGAAGACTTATAAAAACCATATCAAACCAGCACTTGACATTCTAGCACGCTTCAACGTGCCAGGGGGCACGGTGACTGATTATCGTTGTTATTATATTGTGCTCGAGAGTCATCTTTAGGCTCTGCGGGCTCGGCCATTCCTGGCGGCCGGGTTTCCCGCAAGAAATGTCCGCCTCGCTGCATTCGTCGCGCCCGCCGCCTGATGTCGTGCAAAGTGCCTCGAACTGCCCCCATTGGTATTTTCTTGTCTTCATGGCGATCCACGTGATGTTCTCCTCGTGCGTCGTCGGCCTCATCGCCGCGTTCCTGCTTGTGATGATTTGTTTTCCGCGTGGAAAACTCGTGCAATCAGCAAACATCGTGGGCAAGCAGAGGTTCCGACGCTTGAGAGGCAACGGCCGCTGCAGGCTTGGATGCGCGATTCGCGTGCGGAGGCAAGCCGGCGGCCTGCTCGAGGACGGCGATTTCACTGACATATAGATCTTTGTGAAGACGCCGCGGGGGCAAACGATCGCCCTGAGCTTGCGCGACTGCCACGTCGTCGATGACGTCAAACTCATGATACAAGATGCTGAAGGCGTGCCTGCTGATCAACAACGATTGATTTTCGGAGGGAAGCAGCTGGGGAGCGGGCCCTTGCTGTCGACATACAACATTCAGAAAGAATCCGTGGTGCAATTGGCTCTCCGCTTGCGGGGCGGCGTGTCTTCTAAACGCACAGTTAAGAACATTATAACACCTGGCGTTGTTGACATTATTTGTTGGTTTAAGCAAGATGGGCAAATCGAAAAGGACTCGTCGAGATCAGATTGCAAACGATGCCAGGGTTGCGGTGCACTCGTGCGCTTAAATCGCATAGTATTTCACAATATGGGCCGGAGTACAAAAAGAGCGAGATTATTTCTGGAAGAAGAACAAGATCTGATTACTGAAGCTGCAAGGAGTGGTATTTATTTACACGCCTCAGAATTCCATCCAGGAAGTTTAGTGTTTCAAGATATGGTGGCGCATTATGGATCAGAAGAACGCGTGCGCGCAGCTGTATCTACAGTGACAAACCGGGTACGGTTTTGCGGAGATATGTTTGAACTGAGAATGAACAGGGCGATCCGCATGCGAATGTCTTTGTCACGTGACACCGATAATTTTACTGTTCTTCTATGGTCTGAGTTGGAGCGCCAGCGTGGCGAAGCGCGACCAGTCGAGTCACGGCGCGCACGCTTGCAGATATTTTGTCTCCAAGTGTACGTTCTTCGGACAGCGATGAGCGAGAACGCTCGCCACATGATGGCCAATCACAAAACGCCATTCCTTCCAGACGCACTTTTTGAACTCGACATGAACAGCTTCCTCTGGTCGCTCTCCGCATACTTGACTCGTCTTCTAAAGGCCACCAATTACACACTGTATGTACCAGTCTTCAATCCATACGGAAGATGGGCCGAGCGGGGCAACGTTTGGAAAGTTGGAAGACGAGAGCCGGCCATCTTGGGCGAGCTTGTGCAGGTGGCGCTTCATTTCTTGGTATGGCCGGAGTCTGTGTTCGTATCGCCATGTTCGTTTGATGCGCACATGTGCAATCTTGTTTCAGGATTCCAGAGTTTTCGAGCCAAAGAAATATGGCTCGACGCTTTCGATCACATGACTAAGCATGCACGTTATTACAAGTTGTCAAGTGACGAAGCTGATCGCATTAAGGCCGAAGTTTTGCTCGTGGGAGATCTCGGACCAGGCCCAAGGCGATTGTTGCGCTGGTGCGCGGGCGCAGTGGCGACTAAAGACGTACTTCGTGTTGGTGAGACGGAGGCGTTTGCCGACTTGCTCAACTCTCTCACGGAACACATCAGCACTCGTTTCGGCATCAGTGGAGTTATTCAGGTATATTTTATTTTATGCGAAGTCTCAAAGGGTGTGAGCGACTTGTATACTGCATCTGGAAGACCATATGAATCTCGCGGCAGCTTGACGCAATCTGATCTGCTTAAAATTCTGATGAATGAAGAACGAGACTTAGGATTTGACAGAATTGTTAACAGCGATCAAATGATTTTCAGCAAGTTTGTTGGTATATCGGATTTTTGCTGGACAAATTACCCAGGAGTGTGGCATCGCGCATGGCAGACACACCGAGTTTCCTTGCGAGCGCTTCTTATGTGACCAGCACCGACGCCAACCCGACCAGAAAACATTGAAATGGAAGAGAAAGAGGAGGCCCACAAGGCGTCTCTTGAGGCGTGGTTTCCTTGTCTTCTTCTTCACTCGTTTCGCAATAACTATTGCTCCTCCCCGCCGTCCATCTTTTCTTTCCTTCTTCTCCTTTTTTTTCCCCCATCCCGTTGTTCTCCGTTGCCCCCCCGGGGTGGCACGGAGGAGAACAGGAAGGCGAAGGAGAGAGGGAGGAGGACGAGGAGGAGGAGGCGGAGAGCAGACGACGACGACGAGAATCGATATTCCCCGGCTGCAGAACGCACGAGCAATCGCAGCTGTCAGCTTGTACACAAGTCTATTAATCTGTCCGCGGTGGACCCCATGACGTGGCGTGCGCAAGCAATGTGGTATACGCAGGCGCTGTGGTGTACGCAGGAGCTGTTGTGGTTCGCACAGGTGCCGTGTCTACGGAAGCAGTGTGGTGTCGACAGTGCTGCGGCCCACAGTAGCGCTATGTGATTTTTTACTCGGATTAGTAGCCGCGATAGTAGTAGTAATAGTAGTAGTAGTAGTAGTAGTAGTAGTAGTAGTAGTAGTAGTAGTAGTAGTAGTAGTAGTAGTAGTAGTAGTAGTAGTAGTAGTAGTTGTCGTAGTCGTAGTAGTAGTAGTAGTAGTAGTAGTAAGTAGTCTAGTAGTAGTAGTAGTAGTAGTAGTAGTAGTAGTAGTAGTAGTAGTAGTAGTAGTAGTAGTAGTAGTAGTAGTAGTAGTAGTAGTAGTAGTAGTAGTAGTAGTAGTAGTAGTAGTAGTAGTAGTAGTAGTAGTAGTAGTAGTAGTAGTAGTAGTAGTAGTAGTAGTAGTAGTAGTAGTAGTAGTAGTAGTAGTAGTAGTAGTAGTAGTAGTAGTAGTAGTAGTAGTAGTAGTAGTAGTAGTAGTAGTAGTAGTAGTAGTAGTAGTAGTAGTAGTAGTAGTAGTAGTAGTAGTAGTAGTAGTACTAGTAGTAGTAGTAGTAGTAGTAGTAGTAGTAGTAGTAGTAGTAGTAGTAGTAGTAGTAGTAGTAGTAGTAGTAGTAGTAGTAGTAGTAGTAGTAGTAGTAGTAGTAGTAGTAGTACTCGTATATGCAGAGTAATATTGATATCAACACTACTACTATTACTAAGTACTACGACCACGAACCATTATTATAATTACGACCACCGATACAGCTACTGAGTATTCGTATCAAGTAGTACCACTAAGCGTTACTCGTACTACTGCTACTACTAAGTCGTACTACAACTAAATACGACTAGTACTAAGGAGCGGTATCCCGAAGTACTAATAAATATTATCGTTCTAATAGTAATGACAATTACCAATACTACTACTACTAGATAGTGGTAGTTGTTATTGAACTCAGTCAGACTAATAATATACAAACGATTATCAGGAAACATAGTTTTCGTACCGACACGCATATCGTTATTGTTACCACAGCACTACTTCTATCACCGAAACTGTTGAAAATCGTACTAACGCACTTATTAATCCAAAGACAAAGGGACGATTGTATTAAAGAACAAACCGAACTGCACCAGATAGCGCGCCGGTATCTGGTGCACCCGCTCTGCGTGAAATATAATTCACAACAGTGATATGTTCCTGCGAAAAACATGTAGTTTTTGAAGATCTGGCGAGCAAGTTGTAAACCGACTCTGTCATTTCAGAGACGAAGTGATGGTTCTCTTAGAAGGAAATAACACGTGAAGTCTCTGGCGTCCAAATCGTTCTAACTCAAATGTGTTGCGCGCTACTTGCCGCTCGCTGCCGAAACGCCAGATACACGCATATTGTTTTTGTCACCACTGTACTATTTCTATCACCGAAACTGTTGAAAATCGTACTAATGCACTTATTAATCTAAAGGCAAATGGACGATTGTATTAAAGAACGAACCGAACTGCACCAGATAGCGCGCCGGTATCTGGTGCACCCGCTCTGCGCGAAATATAATTCACAACAGTGATGTGTTCGTGCGAAAAGCATATTGTTTTTGAAGGTCTGGCGAGCAAGTTGTAAACCGACTCTGTCATTTCAGACAGGAAATGATGTTTCTCTTAAAAGGGAATAGCACATGAACTCGCTGGCGTCCAAATCTTTCTAGCTCAAGTGTATTGCGCGCTGCTTGCCGCTCGCTGCTGAAACGCCAGATACACGCATATTGTTATTGTTACCACAGTACTACTTCTATCACCGAAACAGTTGAAAAGTCGTACTAATGCATTTAATAATCCAAAGACAAAGGGACGATTGTATTAAAGAACGAACCGAACTGCACCAGATAGCGCGCCGGTATCTGGTGCACCCGCTCTGCGTGAAATATAATTCACAACAGTGTTATGTTCCTGCGAAAAGCATATTGTTTTTGAAGATCTGGCGAGCAAGTTGTAAACTGACTCAGTCATTTCATAGACGAAGAGATGTTTCTCTTAATGTATTGCATATATAGCTGCTGCAGAAAGGTTCAAGATTTGGCCGTTTCTCTCCAGAGTAAAATGAACACCCAAGGTAACGAGTACTATTGTTATTGATATATTTCGTATGTAGCTTATATGCGTTGATTAATTGATCAATGTTGCTTTGTTACGATGCCATTGCGCCCACAGCTGCAAAGACGTGGCTCGAGTCTCGGAATCTTTGATTTCATACGTTCATACGCAATGGCGTATGAATTTGCTTACCTGGAGGGAGGCGCCGTTATCGGCCCTCTTCCCACCTTGCCCCCCAGCGCCGCGTGGAGCAAGTTGGGGATGCGCCAGCAAGATCGCTTGAACAACGGCGAGGATTCGGGAACTTTGAAAGCCGCATACTATACATGTAACATTTGCTTTGGCCCCGTAAACAAAAATGACCGACCTCCACAACGCAAATGCGATTGCATTCGCGATGGGAGGGAAACTGGAACGACGTTTCGATCATTGTTTCAGCCTCCTTGCATCGGTCCCGAGGACGCGATCTGGATCTCATGCAACTTCCAGTGCGGCTGGAAGAAGTGGACCTTCCAACGCCGCGAAGGCAATCTGGAAATGCCATAATTCCACTTGCGCCGTTTTGTGCCATGCCCGACTTGAGAAAACAAGACGTTGCGTTCGCGCCTTTGTGGCCTGGCCAGAGAGGTGCTTTAGCGCTTCCAGAACTCAAGACGGGCTTGGCCAGAGTCGGCGCAAGGGTAGAGCAGGCGCTTCCATAGGGCAGATCATGTACTACAAGCCCGCAGACGTCGAGCTCGAGTGGATAGCGGTGCGTCTTCTTCATCCGATTCAGGCGGCAATCACCCTGGTCAACTTTCACCAGCCGTCGCACACTCTCGCCGTGCACGTGACAGTTAACACTCGCCCGAGTTGTCGCAGCTCCTCGGCACATGCGTCGCCGCATATTCGACTACGATGAAGACCATCAAAGCGTGCGTGCTGGACCAGCTCGCCTTACCAAATCATCACACCGTGGTGTTGAAGGTGGGCCAGCAGCAAGTGAGCGGCCGGCAGCGGGTGGCCCCCTGCTTCGGCCTCAGCCGGGAGCGCCCGCGCTGAGTCCCGAGGGCACGCCCGCTCGACCCCATATAGATTGGTTTATCATTTTGCCCGCCGACCAGATACCGGGCTGCCTTCCAGGCTAGATTTGCTTCCGACATTTTGCATTTCGCATCCCTAGTGCTAGCTCCAAGTGTTCCACGGCAAAAAATGTTATCTCATCCGTTTCAAAAACACTTACGCATTTACATTCCAATGTAAACATATACACAACGTGCGCCCCCCGCGCACCCACTCGCAACAAAGCTTGGGAAACATGTCAGAGATCGGCTGGCAGGGTGGCGTGGCGGGCCGCGGCCAATTCGCCCAAGCAGCGCCCACACAAGCCAGAATAACTCACCTCCCGCCCGCCCGCCCGCGATGGCGCTCGCTCTTGGCAGCGCCGAGGTGGCGGCCCTCTTCAATGCCGGCCTCGTCGCGCGCCAGACTCTCTTGTCCGCTGCGTGGAGGTTGGGGGAGATGGGGATGCTCGCCGAGGAAGATGACCTCAATTGGATGACCTCCGGCGTCGACGCGGGCTCCGCGGCGGCGGTTGCAGCGCCGGCCAAGGCGCCGCCGCCGGCCGCGCCGGCCAAGGCGTCGCCGCCGGCCGTGCCCCCGAGCCCGCCACCGGCCAAGGCAGCGCCGCGGCGGCCAGGGGACCCATGGATGGATCGAGGCGCTGCTGTGGAAGAACACCACCATCGTCACCATCTTCACAGCCACCCGACCACCGTCATCTCATCTGATGTCGAGTCGGTGCGGGGCTCCCGCTGGGCGCACTACGCGTGCCTCGACCACGCGCGCGCGCTCCCGGGCCTGATGTTCCGTCGCCACTGCTCAGGGTAGGGGCCGATGCGCCTTGCGGATCTCAAATGCTTCGTCGAGGTCTGCAAGACTGTTCGCCCTCCAACTCACGGCAGTGGCAGCTGGATATCTATCCCCCAGGTATTGGATGGCTGGGAAACGTACTACCTGGACAACACTTTTACCACGCTGTTCTTCTATCACAACCCGACCGGCGCGAGCCAGCGGCACCCGCCGAGCGACGACGTCAGTGCGACGGGTGGCACCTGAGCGCTTGAGCATCTGTTTGATTTGATTGCTGATAGTGGCGATGCTACTTTTCCTGTTTTACTAACATGCTTTGGGCCCGCCTCCCACCGCCTGGCCCCCGCGCCGCCGCTTCCGCTTGCGTATCTATCCGACTGTTTTCGGAGACTCTCAGAGTTTATTTGTTCGCTTTGTCTTATCTTAAGAAACGACGCCGCGCTTGCTCGTCTGATATGTTGCATCAGTAGAAGCATTAGCTCCTTCCCGCTATCTCTCTCGCCTTCTCTCTCTCTCTCTCTGTCTCTCTACCTTGCATGTGCTCATTGTTTCTTCATATCGCCCTCCCTCTCTCTCACTCTGCTAACTGAGCTGCCATGAGAAGATCGCTCATCTTGCTGTCTGTGCATCTTGGAACGGGCTAATGTTCACGAAGGGGCGTTGGCTTCTGACCGCGATCGATCAGGGCAACGTTGCGGTCGATTGCTTCGAGCAGCGGCCCCCTTATATATATATATATATATATATATATATATATAAAAAAGACAAGGAGTTCTTGCCCACTGCAGTTTTCGGAGGGCCATCAACCTGGCAGTGGGCAAGGGCGTTTCGGCCTGCGTGCGCCTCACTGAACGTTCTCCAGACCTGACATCTGGCCGCGGCGATGAGTTTGCGCGGCCACAGAAAGAAATGCCAACTCCAGAAATAAATCTAGAGGCCCAGCCCGCAATACCCAGGAACGCCAGCTTTTGCCCCCCACCGCCTACAGCTTTTTGATAGTCAGAAACCTGGTAGTGGGCAAGAGCCTTTTCCGATAGCCCATATTTTCATGAACTAGCGATAGCTTCTGCGTGCGATCGATCAGGGCGACGTTGCAGCCAATTCTCTCGAGTAGCTATCAGAGCGAAGCCCAGGAGCTTCTGCCCGCGATTGGTCAGAGCGACGTTGCAGCCGATAGCATTGAGCAGATGTCAGAACGAAGGCCCGAGGAACGCATTTCCGATCTCGACTCGTCCGTCTCTCTCTCTCTCTCTCTCTCTCTCTCTCTCTCTCTCTCTCTCTCTCTTTCTCTGTGCCAACCGAGCCCCCATGGGTGTCCGATCGCCCATCTCGATGTCGGCGTGTCTTGGAGGAATTATCTACGAAAGTGCGATAGCTTTTGCCTGCGATTGATCGCGGCGGCGTTCCAGCCGATTGCTTTGAACAGCTGTCAGAGCGAAGCCCAGGAGAGCCCATCCCCGATCTCGACTCTCTCTCTTTCTCTCTCACTCTTTCTCTTTGTCAACCCAGCTCCCAGGGAGCCGATCGCCCATCTTGAATTCTGCGTGTCTCGGAATGAAGTACATGTATATGAAAGAGCGATAGCTTCTGCCTGCGATTGATAGGAGCGACGTTGCATCCGATTGCTCGAGCAGCTTTCAAAGCGAAGCCCAGGAGAGCTCATCTCCAATCTCGGCTCGAGGGTCCTGCGCCCTCCTTCATATTTCCGACTCGAGGGCACGGCGCCCTCTTACAAACTGATTCGTTGCTGTTACTCAGCATCCCAATGGCGTCGTCGTTGCAGCTGGATCTCAGCAGCGAGGAGGTTTTGGCGCTCGTCGAGGCGGGCGTCATTTCAGGCCAAACAATCCACGACGCCTATCGTGCAGAAGCAGCATCGGCCGGATGGCCTCGCAGCGACTTGCCTGAGATTGACGTCTTGGAGTCTTTGGTGGCGAAGGGCGTCCTGACGAACGAGGGCGTCCTTGACTGGATGCAGTCGGGCGTGGTGACGGCGCAGACAGGACCCGCTGGCGGGCGTTCGTCGAAGCCTCGCCGCCGCCCGACTGATCCGAAGGACAAGGCGCCTTGGTACATGCGCGGCTTGAATGCCCCCATCTTCGTGAAGACAGACCTCCAGCCGGAGCTGGCGTTGCTTTCGCGCCAGGGCAACTGCGTCGCGCACGGCATCGGCCACGTGATCGGCAAGGCGCTGGATGCCGTAGCATATGCGAAGATCTTCCCTGCCGCCGCTTCGCGTGGCCGCAAATACGTGGACGTCGCCGCTGCGCTGGGCGTTGGTTTGCAGGAGGCGCCTGGGCGGGCTTGCGTCGTCGGCGCGTCGGAGAGCGGGCAGGCGCGCTCGATCGGTTCGCGGGGGACTGCCAGTCGCGGCCCCCCGTCGGGCCGCGCAAAATGATTCCCTCGAATCTGTCGGGCGCGCGGCCCGCTTCGCCGTTGCCGCCGCTGACGCCGAGCTCTCGCAAGGTGAGCGACCTTTCTCTCCCTGGCGCCTACCTATGTCATCAGTCTGGCAAGAGAGTGGGGCATTGCACGGGAGCTCGCGTACATGATCGCTACGTTACCATTTGGGAGAATAAGTACAAGTTTGAAACCACGTCCAAGGTATCGGCGCCGCCAAACATGTTGATTTTCAAAGTCATCATCGCTGACAAGGGAGCGCATGGCCATTGCCTGGGCCGTCGTCTGCGCGGTCTCAGGGCCGGCACGTCTCGCGGGGGGGCTCCGCACTTATCGCGGTATTCCAGAGATTTGGGGGCGGTCATAGGAGGACTCGGTGATCCCTGAAACACAGGCTGCAGAATTCGAGGTGCCAACGCAACCGGGCGACCCCCCGACGGTTGGCGCCGAGGACACGATGGCGGCCGAGATATCTGAGGGAGCTCCTCGAGACGCCGCCATGGTCGCGGCCTTGGCGAAGCGGATGCGCATCGCGGGGGCCGCCACTTCCCGGGATACGTTCAAGTCGATGTGGTCCGACGTGACGGAGAAGTCCTCGAAGCTCGCGAACTCGTCGGCCGCCGACCCGCCTCAGTTTCACGGAGTGGTGGCTGCTACGGAGAGGCTTGCCGATATCGTTAACAAAAACCACGAGGAGTGGAACGACGATGTCAAAAGGCTTGGGATGGCAGCTCTAATGCTGTATCGGAGCAGGCAATCTGATGTCAGCCTCCTTCAGCACGTTCAGCTTCTCTGGGTGCTTCTGGGCGGGCGCGAGCTGCGGGCGCACTCAGGTCGTGCTTATTTTTACGATCATTCCCTTGGACATTTCGAGGGCTTCGACGGTCTCATGCCGCCGACCGTGCTAGCTGCCGCTGGCAATGCCATGCTGACCTTGGAAGGGTTGTTCAGGTCCTTCAAGGCGCCTGTCGCGCGCAAGGACGCGGACGTACTGAATGCGATCGATTCGTCCATCAAGGAGGCCTTGGCGCAGAACAACAACGACTTGCCGAGTGCAATGTTGACTTTCCATGACAACTGCATGTTCAACAAAGGCAATAACTTGTTGAAAGCAGGGAGCGCCGCGCCTGGCAGGCAGAGCGAACCGGGCGGCGACGGCGAGGATGCAGAGGGCGCCCTTGCAGCCCCTGCACCGGACACGAGCAATTCGGCTGACAGCTGGTTCGTGCTAACGGCTCAGACCATATCCGAAGTGTCAACTAAGCTTCAGTATGAGTTGTTGGGAAACAAGTTGGTTCCTTATTTCATTGAGTGGTGTTCAACTGACATGCAGCGGGTTCCAGGATGCGCGTGCGCTGACTGCTGCGTGTTGTACGATCGCAGCGCTTTCGAGAACGTTTGCTTGTTGTCGTCTCGTTCACCAGAGAACAACATATATCTCGGCATCCCGACACCTCTGCTGGACCCGGTGCTTGACGCCGCCATGGAGCGCGTTCAGCGCGTGTATGAGCAAACTTTTTGGTCTATACCCGAATCGTTCGTCTTCGGCCAGGCAGCGCAGGCATTGGCCAAGCGCGGTCAAAACATCGATCAAATAACTGTGTATTGGGGGCCGGGCGGCGTCGGCCCATCCCTCTACACTTCGCACTTGCACGCGATGTACGGCGATAAGAACCACCAGTTCTTTGATCCGAATATATTTTTCCAGGACGAGGAGATGCGGAAGGTGGTGGAACTCTTGGTCGGCGGCTGCATCTTCACCGGCCAGGAGCGGCCCTCGGGGCAGAGGAGTAGCATGCGCCAGGACTTACTCAAGAAGTTCGCCGCGGCCGACACCATCGCGGGGAGACTGCTGTACTCCATCTTGACGAAGATGTACAGGATCATCGGGTGGAAGCGCATGGAGGTAAACCAGTTCTTCACTTTCGACAACGTCAACGAGCGCAACCTGGAGTCTATTGTGCGCCGCATCGCCATCATCAAGATACAGTCGCGGTTCGTTGACAAGCTCTACGTTGATAAGATTATTCTCACCGACCCGAGCAGATACGGCATCTTCGCGCGCGATCCCGACGCCAAGGACTTCATGATTAGCGGGGCCGCAGTTGCGGCAGGCCATAAGATTCAGTACGCGTTCGAGGTGGAGAACGGGCCCGAGGCGTGCAGAGACATTTTCGTGAACTACACGAAGTGCGGCGGTGACCATGGAGTAACCGAGAAATACGTCAGGATCGCTTGTCATATCAAGGCGGCCAACGCTGCGGAATCAGCGGCGAGCGCTGTCGCCGAGGGCTTGGTTGACCCGCCGTCCCAGGACGGCCATTTGCCGAGTTCGCCGATAGTCCTTCTCAGCAACCATTTGGTGAAGGAGCTGCAGCGGAAAGGATTGAACTACTTGACTTACAGCGTGTTCCGAGCGTCTGCAACACCTCCCGGCGCTAGGCTGAAGGGTAACAAAGAAGAACAATGGGAGTCGTTGAAAGGCAGCGACTTGTGGATCGACGTCGGTTCCAAGGGCAAGGCGGAAGATCGTCTGATTCCGCGCGTCAAGACTCAGAGAGACGCTTCGATTCTTTGTTCACGGCGGCCGCCATGCTGCGATGCGATATACCCGGAGCATTGCGACGCATCGGCGCTGGAGGCGGCGCGGTGTACATCCAGATTGGCCAACGAGAAGACTTTGGCAGGCGCGTTTAACGCGCTCGCATCGGCGATTGCTCCTGCGCGGGGGCGGCCAGCGAAGGGCGTCCTCGAGAGGATCGAGAGTTTGGATGAGAGGGCACAGAAGATTTTGTCAATGACAGAGACGTCGCAGCGGCTGCTTGACCGGAGTAAGAGGTCGGCCGACCTCGAGGTTAAGAGAAGGAAGTTGGCCTCGAAGCAGCCGAGCGTTGAGAAGTCTCCAACCCGCCATACTGGAAGGAAAGAAACAGTCCCGCTTGACAGCTTCAAGAGCTACAGGCGCGCAGTGGAGTGGCCGTCTCGGCAGTGCGTCAACGAGGAGCTCTCGGCGCAGGCCATGGACCAACGATTACAGCACGTGGTTTTTTCGAGCACTTTCGATTTGGATTTTGTGAACTGCGTTTTTTGTTTATTGGCGCAGATCATTGAAAAGTTGGGGATCATTGACGCTCAGCTGTTCGCGGACGAGATTGCTGCGCTACAGCGCGTTCGCGCAGATCGAGAGGGCGTCTGCAGGTTGGAGTTTGAAAGCCGTCCGCGCTTCCTCGCTCGTCTCGATGCGGTTTCCTTGGCCTGGTGCGGCTTGGGGAAATAGGCCCAGGGGCGTTTTAGTCCGCTGTGGGGGGGGGATGAGGCGGAGGGAGAGGGTCCATGGGGCAGGTGCTTTGGCGAGCGAAGAAGCTTGGGCGAGCTTTCCTCTGGCTCCTGATAGGGACGTCTTCAAAATGTTGCCGTTCAAGGGCAAGCAAGTCTTGATCAAGCTGATATGCGGCGGCGCTTTGCCGAAGGAACTGTCCGAGAACGAGTTCGCCAAGATGCTGGTGAGAACAGCGCGTTTCCTGCGTTGGCTAGCCGTGGGGCTGTGCCCGGAGCAGTTCAAGCTCCTAGAGTCCGCGCAGGACAAGTGGTCAGAGGCATCGCTGGCCAGCTACATGTGGCAAGGCGTTGAGGATTATTGTTTGGAGCAGTGGGTCGACTTTGTCATGGAAGAGAAAGTCAGTCACATAGCTTTGCATTTCGACGGCCTGCGCGTCGACAAGGGGCGCGTCCTTTTGAGCCAGGCGGGCGGCGATGCGCAGGCCACGGCAGTTTCGGACGCAGAGAAGGTCAAATCCTTTTGCAAGAAATCTGAGGAACGGATTCTTGCCACTACGGGTTATTCCGTAAGCATCAGGAACAAGGAGAGATATTATTTTATTGATCTTCTCCGTGCGAGCGCATTTGACGTTGAGCCTGCAGATGCGCCGAGCGACGTCGAGGCGCTGTTCTCTGCCGGCAATGGCATCTTCTGCGCAATGGCTGCGCTCGCGGGCAACTGGTCGGATATGTCGACGAAGGCCGCTGCCGCCGCAACGCCTCCCAGCGCAGCGGCGGCCTCGGCGGCCTCGTCGCCGCTGTTCTGGGCGCCGCCTCGGCGCTCGTATCGGACATGTGCGAGAGCGGCCAATGTGAAGCTGTTGCCCGTGGAAGTGCCACAGGAAAGTTGTCCTGGGCTATTCTTAGTGCACTGCGAGCCAGACGTTGCGCCGCTTTGCGTCGGCATCGACGTGAAACAGCGTGGGCCGCACAAGTGCTACGTCGGCAGGGAGCGCTGGAGTCTGCCGGCCGGGGCGCTGGACGAGGCGGTGTTGGCGGCTCTCGATCGGTGTATGGTAGTGGCATTTCAGATGAAGCCCGCCGATCGAGATGACGAAGATCATCGAGATAGTTCGTTGGATGGCGCATTGGATTTATTTGCGGGCGCCGGCATCGAGGACAATGTCGCCGCCGTCTGCCGCGCGCGCAGACGCCGCTCGCTCGCGGCGCGCGTCGCCGCAGGTAGCCCGAGCTCAGACCGCTCTCTGTCGCCGCCCTCGCCGGCCAGCCCAGCTGCGCAGCGGGGGGCGGCAGCTCTTCGCGAGCTCGGTTGTTCAATTCGCGGCATCGTGCCTTTTGACCGGCGACGTCTGACGTGGCACGGCAACTGCATCCCGTTCGGCATTGCGGCGCTCACTGGCGATTGGGATGGCGTCATCGCAGCTGCGACTGTGGATTCGGACGAGAACGCAGCAGCTATGGCGAGCGGCCTTCGTCGATATAGTGACTGCGCCAATCTCTTGGGCGTTTCATTGCGGCCAGTGCCGACGACGGCGGTGGAGACACTTGGCCGATTTCTTGTTCACGGAAAAGTTGCAGGCAGAGAACACTGCGCAGCTGTCGAAGTATTCGAGCACGGCGGCAGCATCTTACACTCAGAAGGGTTATCTTGGGACGTACCTCGAAGTTGTCTCGACGCTTGCTTGCGGATTATCCTCGACTTCGGCGTCGAGGCGGCGTTCGCTCTCGGCGGCGGGCATTCGTCGACCCTTGGCGATGACGTCGCTGCACGCGACGCCATGGACATGGTGGCCGGAGCCGGCGTCGAGGAGGAGGGGGCCGTTGACGTCGCGAACGCCGACGACGAGCACGCCGAGGAATTGGATGACGATTCATGCGTGCGCGTGCATGCGAATCTCTTGCAGCTTCTACGCGACGAGGTTACTGACTTCGAGATGATCGTGAAGTCGCTCTCTCGCACAGGCGCCACGAAGGACGGGAATGGGAGCGTTGCAAGGTGCTTGCTTTGCCCATTCAAAGAGTATTCTACTTCGTCTGTAAACGTTAAGAGGGATCTCCTTGCGCATATCGCGAATCACCACGGCTTGCACAGAAAATGCGAGAATGGTAGAGATCGTAAGATGGGATCAGGTCGGTACGTTGCTTCAGGCACTAAGCAGTGGAAAGTCATCCAGGCGTTGTTTGACGACGACATGTTATCAAAGCATCAACCGAAGAACTTGCTGCAGCGCAGTGCCGATCTCATGCGGCGGTCGGTGAGCCCGCCGTTGCGGTGTCTTGGTGTTGACAAGCAGATTCGGCTGCTCCTTGACCACGACGGGCCCCGGTTTGTCAACTTCGAGGTTCTCGCGAGAGATGGCGCGCTCCAAGCCAGGCTCGGGCTGGAAGAAAGAGCAGGATGCGGAAAGGGGGGGGGGGTGCGACATCTGTTTCGCGCAGCTGGTTTCGGCTCCGCCCGTTGAGCCCGTTCTTCGACGCGCGGGCGCCTCCCGGCGTTGCGGGGCGCCGGGGACAGTAGCTGCGTGAGCTGATTGCGCGCCCTGCCCTTTGCCATCCTACTCTTTCGTCGGCTTCGACAGGCGCGTGGGAAACACGTGCTGCACGAAGGAGTTCGCCGAGCTCGTCTTCCGCGAATCCATCTTGCACGAAGGTCGAGTGCGCCCGATGAGGGCGAGGATTGTGACGCGCTTTAAGGGAGCCGGCAGTTGCGTCACGCACCTTCTACCAGGGAAAGGTCGTTCAGTGGTTGTCGTTGATGGAGGACGTATTCTCGTCTCCGTTCGTAGAGGAATTGCGAACCAATCTCATGGGCGAGTTGGTTGATAATACAGAGTTTGAGCACGTTTCGTTGGATGCAACTCTGCGCGCTGCCATGCGCGTGAAAGGCCAGGCGAACTACAGGGAACCGGCAGAGATTCGAGCGGCGGCGCCGTTTCCAGACGGCGTTGCCAAGAGGCGCATTTTGACTGCCAAAGGTCGCACGTCAGCCGCCATTGGCATGTGGCCCGTGGCCAGCGAAGCGGCATCCGTCGTGGAGGCGGCTCTTCGAAATCACTTGCCCGAGCGAGCTCTCCAGCAGTGCGTCTCAGTGGCATCAGATGATCCGTCGGCGACATTGTTTGCAGAGCTCAAGCAAATCATGCCTCAGCTCAAGTTTTTGTGCCTAGATCCTGTTCATCTCGCAATTGTGTATAATCAGGCGCACTGGCGGAAACATTCTCCGGGCCAGGCAGTTTTGCGAATCATTTTGAATAAATTCACTAAAGTGAGCTCAGATTTAAATGGCGCCGCGTGGGGCGCCCCTTACACGGGCCACCAGGCTAGCTCGCTGTCTGCCGCCGAGGGCCGCGCGCAGTCGTTGATAGCCGGCGGCGGCATGCAGAAGCGCCGAGCGCACAAGATCATTGCAGATCTCGACGCCAATGAGCCATTCGTGAGAAAACTTGAGTTCATCGAGGCATTGGCGGCATTGACGTCCGTCTACTGGGAAGAAGTGGACAGGCGCACCCCCGCCGCGCCAAGCAAGAAGCTGGCTGATGTAATGGCGAATGCCGCGCAGCACAGTCGATGCGAGTATATTTTTAATAATTTGCGCATGCGGCACTCGCTGCCGGCTCGCGCGCTGCCATTGCTCGGTTCGGGCACGAGCCCAAACGAAGCGCTGCATAGCGAGATCAACAGGTGGTTTCAGAACCAGCCGGAGTTGTACGCGCAGACTTTAGAGCTCCAGCTCGGCGTCAACGTAATCGGCAAGCAAATGGTGCATAATTCAGCTATGTACGCCCCCACTCTGCGCCAGCTGTCTTCGCAAACTGTCGCAGCTAGCGTGGTCTGCTCGTTTGCGATATCCGCCGCCGAGTGGGCAAATCATTGCGCTTCTCAGGCGCAGGAGCAGAGGGCGCCGCGGAAAGCGCAGCTTCCGCTGGCGCTGCAGCGCAAAGCCGCTGAGCCCCTGGCGAACAAGTGGACGGTGGATCACAAGCGCATGGTTGTTGCGCGCAAGCCAGCAGGGCAACAACAATTCATTCGCACCCTGAAGCGGCCGGGCGCAGCCAAGCAGCGCAAGCGCACGCCCTTCTCTCTTGTTCGGAAGCGCAGCTAAGGCGGACGGCTTTTCCCTTGATGAATGCTAGTGGTTGCGTTTATGTTTGAAGCTCAACTACGTGCTGCCTTGTCACTGCCTCGACGCGCGGCATTTGCGCTGCCACGCGAAAAAGAGTACTAAACATCGGGAGTTGCGAAGGCTTCGCCTTTATTACCGGAGCCCCGATTAACATAATTTGAACTATTTAATTTCCCAGAGCAAAGTTTTTAATCATTTAAATCAGTACCGTTTCGACGAGAGACGAACCTCAGTTATTTTATTAATCATTTTTAAATTCTTTATTTGTAAGTTTTTTTAAATATTAAATAATCAAAACGTTTAATAAGTTAATCAATTTAATTAATAAAATCGTAACGTTTCGCTTCTATTACAGGAGCCCCGATTTAAATAATTTAAATATTTTAAACCACCCGGGCAATAAATTATTTAATTTATTGAAATCAGCGTCCTTTCGTCGAGAGACGAACTTCAATTATTTTATTTATTGAATTATTTAAACTATTTAAGTTTTTTTTTTTTTTTTTATAAAAAAAAAAAAAAATCAAATATTTCATAGTTTAAAAAGTTTAAATAATTTAAATAATTTAATCAATAAAATCGTAACGTTTCGCTTGTATTACATGAGCCCCGATTTAAATAATTTAAATATTTCAAACCACCCGGGCAATAAATTATTTAATATATTGAAATCAGCGTCCTTTCGAAGAAAGACGAGTTTCAGTTATTTTATTAATTAAATTATTTAAATTATTTGAATTATTGAAATTATTTAAATATTTAATTATTTTAAAAGTTTAAATAGCTTAAATAATTTAATTAGTAAAATCGTAACGTTTCGCTTCGAATACAGGAGCCCCGATTTAGATAATTTAAATATTTTGAACCACCCGGGCAATAACATATTTAATTTATTGAAATCAGCGTCCTTTCGAAGAAAGACGAGTTTTCAGCTAATTTATTAATTAGATTATTTAAATTATTCAAATTATTTAAATTATTGAATATTTAAATAATCTAAATAATTTTAAAAAAGTTTGAATAATTTAAATAATTTAATTAATGAAATCGTAACGTTTCGCTCCGATTGCAGGAGCCCCGATTTAAATAATTTAAATATTTCAAACCACCCGGGCAATAAATTATTTAATTTATTGAAATCAGCGCCCTTTCGAAGAAAGACGAGTTTTAGCTAACTTATTAATTAAATTGTTTAAATTGTTTAAATTATTTAAATTATTTAAATATTTAATATTTAATTTTAAATAGTTTAAATAATTTAATTAATAAAATACTATGGAATCGCTTTCATTTACAAAGGCCAGGTTTTTTTTTTTTTTTTTTTTTTTTTTTTTTTTAAAAAAAAAAAAAAAATCTGTAAGCAATATTATTTATCTTTTCAAAATGACGATCATATGTGACTAGTTTGTCCCTCAATCATATATATATATATACCGTTGAAAAGAAATGGGCGACACAATAAAGAAAACACACTTAACACGTGATGTAATGCAAAGATACGCGGCTGAATTAGAAAAGCCGTCGGGAACGTCCAGAAACCGAGACGGCCTCTTGGAGGCCTCTTGGGCCGTCTTGGGCCATCTTAGGGCCATCTTCGGCCGTCTTGGTGGGCTCCTGGCCCGTCCGACGCCGTCGGAGTTTGGGGGGCCTCTCTGGGCCGACTTGGGGCCCTCTTGGAATGCTCCAGGGCTGTCTTGGAGGCCTTTTTGGGCGTCTTGAAGGCATCCTGGGCCATCTTGGGGGTCTCTTGGGGCCGTCTTGGGGGCCTCTTGGGCCGTTCTGGGGCCATCTTGGAGGCCTCTTGGGCGCTCATTGGGCGATCTGTGGGGGCTCTTGTGCCGTCTCGGGTCGTCGGAAGGCCGAACATAAGCAGATGTCAAAATCATTGGAAAACCTGAGGGCAATACGTATGTGTTTGGCCTTTTCTGGCCTTCCTGGAGGCCCTCTTGGAGGTCTCTTGGAGGCCTCTTGGACCGTCTTGGGCCATCTTGGGCCGTCTTGGTGGGCTCCTGGCCCGTCCGACGCCGTCGGAAGCCGTTTGGGGGGCCTCTCTGGGCCGACTGGGGGTCCTCTTGGGGTGATCCAGGGCCGTCGTAGAGGCCACCCTGGGCGTCTTGGAGACCTCTTAGGTCGTCTTTGTGCCCTCTTGGGGCCGTCTTTGGGGCCTCCTGGGCAGTCCTGAGGCCATCTTGGAGGCCTCTTGGGCGCTGCGGGGGGCGATCTTGAGGGCGTCTTGGGCCGTCTTGGGTCTTCGGAAAGCCGAAAAGGAACAAGTACGACAAACCTGTTAAAACCTAGGGAAAGCAATGATTTGAGCCTCTTCGGGCCCTCCTGGAGGACCTCTCGGAGGCCTCTTTGGCCGTCTTGGAGGCCTCTTGGGCACCTCTTGGGCCGTCTTGGGCCGTCTTGGCGGATTCTTGGGCGGACTTGGAGGCACCTCCTCCCCTCTTGGGCCGTCTTGGAGGCCATCTTGGATCATCTTGGAGGTCATCTTGGGCCGACGTGAACATATTGGAGGCCATCTTGAGCCGTCTTGGAGGATTTGTTGTGGACGCTGAGGTTGTTTACGCGGCCTTCCGGGACCCCGGCGGAACGCGCCGAAGCCCCAGGGGAAGCCCCAGGGGGAACCAAAACCCAAACCGAGAGGATTCAGCACGCCAGGCACCCCTGCGATGAATCGACAGGGGGCGGCGGATCTACAACGCGAGTGCCGTCGCGCCAGGCAAGTGCAGGACACGCAGGCAATCTGTCATTCAACGTTTTACGCTTCCCTTGGCATGTAGCTGAGGGCGGTTGCCTTGCAGTCGCCATGCGTAACAATTTATGCTGGTTCTCATTGTTTGCTGTCGCTCTGCGCCCCTTTCCTCCAGTTCCTCGCCCTACCCATGCCCGACGAGGCCGGCAAAAAAGAGGGTGGACGTCTCCGTTGCTATGTGGACCGCTGACCAGCACGTGGGCAGAGATGGCCGACTGAAGGGTGAAGGCAAATGTGGAGATTGAGGAGGACCATGTGGAAGAGGAGAGGGAGAGGAATGGTGACGGTGAGGATGAAGGATCGGGGGAGGATTGGAAGGAGGAGGACGAGCATGCGAGTGTGAAGGAAGAGAAGGGGGATTATGGGTAGGAGGAGTCTGAAGACCGAGTGATGTCTGCCCCTCGCGAGCCGCCTCTCCCCATCTCTGATGGTGTCCCTCCCTCGCCCCTACCCGCCTGCCCTTTCGCCTCCCCCTCCTCCTCCTCATCCTCCTCCTCCTCCTCCTCCTCCTCCTCCTCCTCCTTCCCCTGAATGTCCAATCCTCCTCTCCTCTTCTCCCTCGCTGTCCATGCCCCGTCCTCTCTGCGCCTCTTCTCCTCTCGCGCTCTCGACCTGTGCCCTTCCTCGCCGCCCTCTCGTCATTCCTCTTCATTCCTGGCGACTGCTGGCCTGGAGCGCTGACAGGACACCCGCCGCGGCGATCTGGTCGGGTCCACAGCGAGCTCGCTGAAGGAGCCGCCTGGTCGCCCTTGCAGCGCCGTTGCGTTCACCAGCCGCCTGCTCTTGCCACTTACCCTCCTCTTGCTCTTGCCTGTGCGTATGGCCAGGACCCCGCTCGGGTGTTTGCCCCTGCTTCTGCTGCTGGCGCTACTGCTACTGCTGCTCGTCTTCCTCCTTATCATGTGATGGCTAACTTATGTGTGACGCCTGGGCCGGTGAATCATCCGTGTGCGCCCCGACGCACACCAGCCACCATCCCTGGAGATACACAGCAAGGGAACTGTACGTAGATTCGTTTCGGTCCAGATTGCCTGGGATGATCACTGCAAAGGTTCCCGCCAATGCACTGGCGTGTCGCTCTGAATGGATGCGCCCAGGGGACAAAGTAACATAGGCACTGGCATCGCATAGCCGCTGCCATTCGACTTGTATGCACGCGCGCATGATGCGCCCGAGTAACGCACCCGGCGCAGCAGAGAATACATCGTCAATTAGGGTTTTGTTCCCCACCTTTGAACGCGGGGCGGTGATAGGTGGTCGGTCCTTTCATCCT
>CAUYUJ010004467.1:5000-40000 GCA_963575745.1 Prorocentrum cordatum
AAGGGTGTGCCAACATGGATCGCGCGGGCGCGTGTAAACCCGCCACTGACGTTGTCGGTGGAGCTCCCTATGTGGCCACGAAACGTGTGACAGGTGTACCGACATGTGTCACGCGGACGCATATAAACCTTGCCACTGGGGTTTTCGGTGGAGCCCCCTAATGAGCCAAAGAAAGTGAGGGGTCTGCCGAAATTGATCGCGCGGACGCATGTTAACCTTGCCATTGGGACCTTCGGTGGAGCTCCCTATGAGGCCACGAAGCGTGTGGGGTGTGTGCCGACATGGACCGCGCGGACGCAGGCCAACCTTGGCCTCCGGTGGAGCTCTCTATGGGGCCACGAAAAGTGCGAAGGGTGTGCGGTGGAGTTCGTTATGGGGCCACGAAACGCGTGAGGGATGCACCGACATGGGTCGCGCGGGCGCACGTAAACGCAGCCTTCGGTGCTGTGAGGGGTGTGCCAAAGTGGAGGGGGGGGCCGGCATGTCAGCCCTGCCTTTGGGGCCTTCGGTGGAGCTCCCTATGGGTTCACGACACGTGTGAGGGGTGTGCCGAAACTGGCCGCGCGGACGCATCTGAACCTTGCCATTGGGGCCTTCGGTGTATTTCCCTACGGGGCCACGAAACGTCTGAGGGGTGTGTCGAACGGGGTCGCGCGGACACATGTCAACCCTGCCATTGGGGTCTTCGGTGGAGCTCCCTACGGGGCCACGATGCGTATGAGGGGTGTGCCGAAATGGGTGTGGACGCATGTAAACCCTGCCACTGGAGCTTTTCGGTGGATCTCCCTATGGGGCCACGAAACATGTGAAGGGGTTACCGACATGGGTCAAGTGGGCGCATGTACACCTTGCCACGTGCCGCGCGGACGCATGTCAACCTTGCCATTGGGGTCTTCGGCGAAACCCCCTTTTGGGGGCCACGAAACGTGTAAGAGGTGTGCCGACATGGGCCCCATTGGCAGGGTTTACATGCGTCCGCGTAACCCACTTCGGCACACCACTCACACGCTTCGTGGCCCATTGGGAGCTCCACCGAAAGCCCCAATGGCAAGGTTTACGTGCGTCTGCGCCGCCGTTGGTGGAGTTTCCTATTAGGCCACGAAGCGTGTGGTGGGTGTGTCCCAACAGGTGGGGCGGACGCATGCAAACCCTGCCACTGGGGCCCTCGGTGGAAATCCGTGTGGGGCCACGAAACGTGTAAGGAGTGTGCCGAAATCGGTCGCGCGGACATATGTCAACCCTGCCATTGGGGCCTTCGGTGGGGCCACGCTACGTGTGAGGGATGTAAAAAAATAGGTTGCGCGGACGCATGACAACCCTGCCACTGGGGCCTTCGGTGAACCTCCCTATGGGGCCACGATGCGTGTGAGGGGTGTGCCGAAATTGGTCGCGCAGACAGACGTGAACCTTGCCACTGTGGCTTTCGGTGAAGCTCCCTATGGGGCCGCGAAACGTGTGAGCGGTGTGCTGAAATGGGTCGCGCGGACATGTAAATCTTGCCATTGGGGCCTCCGGTGGAGCTCCCTACGGGGCTACGACAGTTGCGAGTTTTGTGCCGATATGGGTCGCGCGATGTAAACCTTGCCACTGTGGCTTTCGGTGGAGCTCCCTAGGGGGCCACGAAACGTGTGAGGGGTGTACCGACATGGGTGCGGTGGGCGCATGCGAATGCAGCCACTGGGGTCTTCGGCGGGCTCCCTTTGGGCACCCGAATCATGTGACGGGTGTGCCGAAGTGGTTGATTGGCGCGGAAAGCAAAACTAAAGAGGTGGAGGAGGGGGGGGCAGGGGGAGGAGGAGGTGGGAGGGACGCGGGGCGCTGTCTCTTCAAATCGAGGGCTCAACACACAATGATGGTTGGGAACAGTTCGTCAAAATGACTGAAACCATTATCTTGGCGAAGGACCCAACCCTATGCAGTTCTGAAAACCGCCGTTGTGAGATCTGCCTTTGATGGACCTTGCACGAAGCGCGCGAAGGGTGCGCCGCATAATGTGGCGGGGCCGCCATGCGGCCGTTGCCGCTGGGGCCTTAGGTTAATCTCCTTTGGGGGCCACGAAACGGATGCGGAGTGTGCCAAGGTGGAGGGGGGGCGGTAGGCAATTCATGACGCTTGGGCCTTCGGTGGAGCTCCCCATGGGGCCACGAAACGTGTGAGGGGTGTGCCACAGGGGAGGGGGGCGGCACGCGAACCCTGCCACTTCCTTATTGGGCCACGAAACGTGTGAGGGGTGTGCCAAAGTGAAGGGGTACGGCATGCGAGCCATGCAATTGGGGCCTTCGGTGGAGCCCCCTTATGGGGCCACGAAACGTGTGAGGGGTGTGCCAAAGTGGAGAGGGGCGGCATGCGAACCATGCCACCAGGGCATTCGGTGCTATGGGGCCACGAAACATGTGAGGGGTGTGCCAAAATGGAGGGGGGAGCCTGCATGTCAACCCTGCCAATGGGGCCTTCGGTGGAGCCCCCTATGGGGCCACGAAACGTGTAAGGGGTGTGCCGAACTGGTTGACTTGCGGAGGGCAGAGACAAGGTTGGGAGGTGGGAAAAACAGGAGGAGGAGAGGAGAGGAGAGGAGAGGAGAGGAGAGGAGAGGAGAGGAGAGGAGGGCGCGGGGCACCGTATCTTCAAAACGAGGACCCAACACCACGGGATGGCTGTGGAGAAAGCGAGTTGCACAAACGTAAGCTGTCGGAACTCCGCGCGGACCTCCGAGAAGTTATGTCATGCAGCTGTTTGTGCCTCTGCCTTCGCCACTGGCAGGGAAGGGCGTCCCGAATTCCCTCACCAGCTTGAGCGGGAGGGTGCACGCAAAGTTGAGCAGCACCACAGGGTGGTTGAGGAGCAGGGGGAACGGGGGACAAGAAGGAGGGAACAAAACACGTCCTCCTCCTCTTCCGCCTCCTCTTCCTCCTCCTCCTCCTCCTCCTCCTCCTCCTCCTCCTCCTCCTCCTTGTAAGTCAGTGTCTCGCTGCGGCCTTCGTGCTTCGGTGCCGTCGGGAAGAAGGGGGAAGGGGCGCCGGCAGCCACATGTGAGCACCTTCGGGGGGCTACCGTGGCCGCTCCTCCTCCGCAAGCGCGCGACAAAGGAGGAAGCAGGAGGTCCGGCAAATCGAGGGCAACAGGAAGATGGCCGTCGCGGTCGAGAAGGCCGAGGACAGGGGCTGCTCGCCGTCGTCCTCTCGCGTGGCGGACGAGTCACGGGACAAGCCACGTTTGTCCGACCGACATCGGGGATGATCGTCCCAGAGGGGTGTTGGCAGTTCACATCCCCACGTGCCACCGTAGGGGGGAATGCATGGAGAGCGTTCTCCCAGGCGATAACGGGCGTCAGCCAGGGGGGGAGGGAGGGGAGGGTGGGGCGGGCGGTGATGTCACGTTTCGCGCTGGCGCCACCAGGGAATGACTAGGAATAACTGCAGCCAACTCGGAGGGGTCAGCACGCAGCGTGACCTTACTGGGGGGTGGGGGAGGGAGGGGCAGCCGAGGCCGGCAACGGCTGCCACGGAACATCAAAAAACGCTCTCGTGGACCCCCAACCGTCCAATCATCGCCGATGGGGGCCTGACATTTCCCCTCGCCCAGGAGACTGCGGATTCGCGATCGAGGGCCCATGGCCGATCTGTCGGCGATGCATCCTCGATGCCACCTCGGTGTTTTCCCCCTCTGGGCTGGTCCCCCGTATCGCTCCCTCCAGTATGACCGTGTCGCGGGCTTCACCTAGGGGAACAAACAGTGGCATAACATGGAAACGCTGAGGTCCGCGCGGATTTCCGGCATCGGCGTTGGGCAGCCCTCACTTGGCGCGCGAAGCGCGCCATGGGCGGTGGTGTCGGAGGCGCCGCCAGGGGGGCCCCAGTGCCGATCCGAGGAATCCGCGCGGACCTCAGAGTTGTTATGCCTATGTCATTGTTTCTGGGACAGGGCTGGACCTAAACGGTGTTTGGCTGGACTTCGGCTGCGTTTTGTTCTTCGTTTTGGGAGGGAGGTACAGGAAAACAGGTAGAGCAAAACGAAGCACATAACGAAAGCAATACGAACACACAACGTTCAGGTCCAGCCCTGCTCTGAGGTGTTTTGTCTTCAGCCTGGCGTCAGCAGCAGGAGGGGGAAGGATCGGCGAAGAGACGGAGTACAGCATGCATGCACGACAAGGCGAACAAGGCACACAAGGATCGACAAAGGACATGTAGACGAGATGCCTGATCGAGGCCCCGATGTTCCCTCACCCAGATCTCCCGCCCAAGCAGGTCGCGCCAACGCCTCTCATGAGGCACTCCACGACCTCCAGATCGCAATGCACGTCAGCATAGTCAGTGCGGGTTCGGGGGGTTGCGGTGATTGGGTAGACCACATTGAACCGAGTTCCTGACAGTCGATGCGTTCTTTGTGGGGCGGGTCGCATGGGGAAAACAAGAACCAATCCACTTTTCTAGAAAAATTGAAGGACAAGGAGCACGAGTAGAAGTGGAAGAGTTGGAATAGTGGAGAACTTCTGGGCCTGCCTTCGGGGGCTGATGGGACAGTCTGGGGCTGTCCTTGGGCACCTTGGGAGTTGGGGCCTCCACGCGTCCTCTTGGGAGCTTCTGGAGACTCCCTAGGCCGTGCGTGTGTGTCTTGGGATTTGTTCGGGGGCTCCTCGGCCCGTCTTGGCGCCTCATCCTTGGCATCGCTCGGACGTGTGCATTTTTTCTCGGCGAGGATCATCGAGGAGCATCCTTGATCATTTGGCGAAAATACCACGCACGAAACCGAAAAGAGCACAGGGAATGGACGTCCGAGCGATGGCGAGGGGCCGTCCGGTGGCCTCTCGGGGCACTCTCGGAATCGATAGACGCCGCTGCGGAGATAACTCTGGGATCGCAGGTGTGAAGCCTGTTCGGGGACCCTCGTGGGGCCGCCCAGACTCGCCCCTCGGGGGCGATGGCTGAGAGGAGGGCCCCACACCTGAGCAAGACCGGGAAGCAGCGAGCGGGAACGTTCTTCCTTGAAGATGGAGCGGTTTGCAGCGCCGAGCCGAGAGCGCGTCTCCGAGACGATAAACGAAGACGTGTCGAGCTGGAGCCCTGGTTTTGCTGGAGGAGTGGTCGGCGGCGAGCAAGAGTGCCGCCCTCAGTAACACGTGATCAAGCGGGCGTGCTTTTGATGCAGGGGGGACGGTTTGTAACGCCGATGCGAGAGCGCCTTTCCAGAGTGAAAAACAAAGAGGTATCGAGTGGGAGTGCTGGATAGTTGTACGGAGAGCAAGAGCGCCACCCTTCAGTAACATGTGAGGATGTATCGATCGGGAGCGTTGTTTTTGCAGGGGCGACGATTTGCAACGCCGAGGCGAGAGTGCCACCCCTGAGTGAAGAACAGCGAAGTACGAGTTTGAGCGCTGGGTTTGTTGTAGGGCCAGTTTTCAGCGGCGAGCAAGAGCGCCAGTCAACAAACTGTTAGGAAGTGTCGAGCTGGAGCGCCGTTCTTGTAGGGGGGCTGTTTGCGGCGCCGAGACGAGAGCATCCTTCCTGAGCTAAATCCGAGGAGGCATCCTTCAAGCGCTGTCGGGACGGTCGGTTCTCGGCGGCGAGCAAGAGCGCCGTTCCAGAGTGGAGAGCGAGAAGGTCTCGAGCGGGAGCGTTCTTGTTGTCGGGGGCCGGTTTGGGCGCAACCCCGAGATATTCGAGCGTGAGCCTCGCAACTAAAGGACATGCAGGCGGCGCCAAGGCGAGATCGCCAGGGCGCTCGTAGGAGGTCCAACAGTGATAGGTGCTAGCGATTCTAGACGTTGCGCGTATCCCCACCAGCCCATCCAGAAACGATGTCCAGGCGAGTTGAGGTGATCAGGGAAGTGCGCGAGCAAAGAGGGGGACGGCCGAACCGTGCAAAGGAGGGAGGAGGAGAAGGAGGAGGCTGGATGGATGGACGAGGGAGTGGGGAGAAGGAGGATGAATAGGAGGAGGAGGAGGAGGAGGAGGAGGAGGAGGAGGAGGAGGAGGAGGAATAGAGGGAGTAGGAGGAGGAAGGAGGAGCAGGAGGAGGAGGAGGAGGAGGAGGGCAAACAAAAGGGCCAGAGGTCTCTTGGATGCCTCTCGGAGCCTCTTGGGGTATCTCTTGTGGCGCTTCTTGGTGGCCTCTTGGGACGTCTTGGGGATCTCTTCGCGGTTCGGGGGGGCCTCTTGGGGCCGCTTGGGGTCCTCTTGGAGGCCTCCTGGGGGCCTCCTAGGGGCCTCTTGGGGCCTCTTGGGGCCATCTTGGGGCCTCTCAGGGCCTCTTGGGGCCTCATGGGCGCTTCTTGGGGCCATCTTGGAGGACATCGACCAAAAAAGAGGGGAGCTCCAATTAGCGTCCGCCCCCCCAAGAGGCCCAAATGGGGCCAATGCCCTAGTAAAACTAATGAGTTTGGCTTCTCGCCGAGGCTGTTTTGGACGTTCTGACAGCTCGCGACCGGCCCCTTCCAGGTCCAGGGGAGGGTATATGGGGGGAGGGGTAAATCCTTCTCCGAAGGGGAAGAAGGGGGGTGGCGACTGGCCAGGAACGTTCTCTGGAGGACCTTGGAGCGTCTCGGATGTTTTACCTGCCGTTGAGTAGTCTTGGGCCCGTTGGTGTTTCGCTTTCTTCGGCCAGGAGTTAAAGCGCAGTTGAGTTTCATACATGTTTTTTTTTAACTGGGCCAGAGAGCTCAGCTCGGCATGTGATGCACGAGACGCCACGAGACGCACCAGCCGCCGACACTCGGGGACAGGCCCGAGCCTCAGTGTGGCGCCGTGGGGACGGGGAGAGGTTGGGTAAGGGGGGGCGCTGACTGCTAAACTCAGTAGACTTGGTATCGCTCGGACGTGTGCACTTTTTCTCGGCGGGGATTATCAAGGAGCATCCTGGATCATCCTGTGGAAAAACCACGCACCTTACCGAAAAAAACACAGGGAATGGACGTCCGAGCGACGGCAAGTAGACGGTCTCGCAACAACGAACGAGATGTGTGACCGTTGACCGTTTTTCCGAGAAGGAGGTGACGGGCCACAGTGGCATAAGTTGCCTCCGTTCCATCTAATTTCTGTTTGCGTTCCATGGGGCTCGGCGCCGAGCTGTCGCGTTCCCAGAGGGGCTCGAAAAAGCGCGGGACCCGTAGGCTGACCCATGCAGTGCCGATAATGCCGCCAGCAGCCACCGAGTTCGCAATACACGCGAGACGAATTCCTTCTCAAGCACAGAGGATTCACCAGTTGCCAAGGCTTCCGACTCCGTTTGTTCTGACACCGCTTTGATGCCATAATTGTGTGTATGTTTGGTTTTCCCAGAATGTGTCCTGGCTCATTTTCCCCCACTCGCTCTCCATCTTGCCGCGAGGGCCCCCCTAGGAGACCCAAAAAAGAGTTGAAAATACCTACGCGCCTCAACTCCCACCCTCCTCGTTCTCTTCGTCTTCTCGGTGTCGCCATCCTCCTCCTCCTCCTCCTCCTCCTCCTCCTCCTCCTCCTCCGCCTCCTCCTCCTCTTCCTCCCCCTCCTCCTCCTCCTCCTCCTCCTCCTTCTCCTCCTCTTCCTCCCCGTCCTCCTCCTCCTTCTCTTCCTCATCCTCCTCCTACTCCTCCTCCTCCTCCTGCTGCTCCTCCTCCTCCTCCTGCTCCTCCTCCTCCTCCTCCATCTCTTCATCCTCATCTTCACCCGTATCCTCATCCCCTCATCCTTCTCATCCCCTGCTTCATCCGTTCTCCCCCCGAGGACGCCATGGAGGAGCGGCGCCTGAAGGTGTCGCAGTCCCTCGAGACGTGGCGCAGCGGGTGCGACAGGGCGGAGCAGCTGAAACGCCTGCAGGAGATTCCTCTCGGCGCAGAAGGGGGAAGTCGAAGAAAGAACAAATATATGCATAAACGTTCGGAGGTCCGTGCGGAATTCATGGATCGGCGCTGGGCCCCGCTGGCGGTGTCTCCAGCGCCGCCCCCAGCGCGCTCCCCGCGCCAGGGGCGAGGGTGGGGTCCAGCGCAGATCAAAGAAATCCTCGCCCAGCTCCAGAGCGTGCGCTTTTGAAACAGCTTCTGTTAAGAAAGATTCTGCTCTGGGAAGAGGAGGAGGAGCAGGGAGGGAGAAGCCCGTGCTTCAGGACAGGACCGCGGAACGTCAAAAAGGAGGGAACAGGTCCGTGCAACGTCAAATTGGAGGGAGGGGGGCATCATAGCCTCACCACCCCGAACACTCGCGCCCATACTCCCCAACGCCACGGGGGGCACCCCGGTGCGGCAGAGCTCGTGCGGGGGCGGAGGGGGGCGGACCAGGAGAGCAAGTGCTCGGGGGAGAGCGGAGGGGATATCGTCACCGGGCCGGGGTTGCGGGTCGGAGTTCACAAGGATGTTTCTTCGGGTCTCTTCGGGGCACTCTCGGGGGCCTCGTGGGCGCAGTGCTGGGGCCTGTCGGGGGCGTCCTGGGGGCCTCTCGGGAGCCTCCTGGGGCCTATTGGGAGCCTCTGGGGGGCCTCTTGGGGGCCTCCTGGGCCCTCGGGACCGAGGGCTCGAAATGTCCGTTCAGGCTCCCAGTCTGGGCCCCCTCTTAGGCCCGTCTTTGAGCCCTCTTGGGCCGTCCTGGGCGCCTCTCGGCCCGTCTTGGGGCCCTCTTGGGCCGTTTTGGGGCCCTCTTGGGCCTCTGGGGCCGTCTTGGGGCCAACTTGGGGACCTCGTGGACTCTTGGGCCATGTTGAGGCCATCTTGGGCGTACTGGGGCACTCCTGGGCCTTCTCAGAGGCATCTTCGGCCTCTTGGGCGCTTTCTGGGCTCATGTGATGGTCGTCGGCGCTACTGGAGGACGCGCGCGACACTCCTTGAGAATCCCCGGAAATCGCCGGCTTTTGAATTTTTATGCTTCAAAAGCCTACAAAGCTGAACATCTCAGAGCTGCAGGAACCTTGGGACTCTCCACTACGTGCTGCAGGCACAGCAGATTCGTCCTCCTCTCCCTCTCTCTCTCTCTCGTCTTTCTCTCTCTCTCTCTCTATTTCTCTCCTCCCTCTCTCTCTCTCTCTTTCTCTGTATCTCTCTGTTTCTCTCTCTCTCTCTCTCTCTTTATACATATATATATGTATATATATATATATATATATAGATGTTTCTCTCTCTCTCTCTCTCTCTCTATATATATATATCCCCCCTCTCTCTATGTCTCTCCCGATCTCTCTCCTTGTCTCCTCCCTCTCTCTCTCTCTTTCTCTCGTTATTGTTTTGCCATCTCTTTCTGGATGCATATCTATACACACATCACTATCTCTATGTATCTAGTCTTTTCTTTCCCGCCCTCTCTCTCTCGTGTCCTCATTATCTCGCTTTCTCTCTCTCTCTCTCTGTCTCTGTCTCTCTCTCTCTATTTCTTTCTACTATTGTTTCGGTTTCATCAGAATGCCTCAGGTATGACGCCGCACGGATTTATCCATGTTGTGAATTGTCTTTACAAAAAAGGCTTGCCTGCTCCTGGGAGGCCTGCTGATAGAAGTGGCCAGTTTGACCACGGAGAATGTATGCACAAGGCCAGTGGCCCTTCCCCCCTTGCTTCTTCTCCTCGTCCAGCCCTCGGCCTTGCTCTTCTCCCTCCGTCTGCAGCTCTCCAGCGTCAGATGGCTCTAGGACGCGACCTTCATGTGGATGTATGTCGTTTCTGCCCACGAAGTGTATGCGCCGAGCGGGTCGTTGCGCTACAAAAGAAATAATGGCGACCACGTTGGGTTCAGCAGGGGCTGTACTGTTTGGGCCGCTTCCTAGATCTTTGTCAGGGAACCTATTCGTGGTCGAGGCTCGCCGTGGCCAGAAACAAGATGTCTTTCCTTAATTATTCAGTGTACCTAGCATGATGACTTCACTTCTTGACGCATCGCATGTCCCCACCAGCCCATCCAGCAACGATCCCCAGGCGAGTTGCATTGATCAGGGAAGTATGGGGAGCACGCAGTGGAACACAGAAGGATCAGGATCAGCCTGAGCATGCCCAGGTGTCAAACATAAATGCCTTCGCGGATCTTTCGGCATCGGAGCTTGTTGCCAGCTCACTTGGGCAAGATTGGGGCAATGTTGGAAGCATGTTGGACCCTCTTAGGACCCTATCAGGGCCATGTTGGAGACCTTTGGGGCCCTCCTGCGGCCGTCTTGCAGACTAACGAGCAATAAGGGGGGCTGACTGATTACCGCCCCCCGTCGGAGGCCGAAAAGTCGTTCCTTGGGGGAGCTCGTGGACGCTCCAGGGGCCGTCTTGGAGCTTTCCTGGGCCTCTCTTTGGGCTCGCTTGGACGATCTGGGATCCATTTGGAGGCCCCGGAAGCCGAGCGAAAGCGAACAGGCGAGAAAGCATACTTGCATGTGTTCTTAGGTTTTTGAAGGACGTGAGCCTCTCGGGGGAGTCCGTGGGAGGCTCCGTGGCCACTTGCTTGGAACCGTTGTGGATCTCTTGGGGCCTGTCCGAGGCATGCTGGAAGCTATCTTGAACCATCTTGGAGGCCATCCTGGGCTGTCCGGAGCCATCTGGGAGGCTCCAACGCTTCGCGAGCAGGCCCATACAGACCTAATTATGGAGAGGGCGTGCCTACACGCCCAGAGGCCCGGTGCGATCGTCGAGGCAGGGGGGGGGGGCGGCCAGGCCCGCGTGGGCCCCCGGGCCCGTGACTGGTCTTGGCCTGCAGCAGGCGGTCCGCCCCACGCCGCTCGCCGCCCCTTTCTGGAGCTCCCGCGGCCCCCCCGAGGACGAGCAGAAGCTGGAGGCCCACAAGCTGACGGCGAAGAGCTACTCGCTGAAGCTCCAGCGCGTGGGCGACACCCACCGCAGCCTCGCCGACACCCAGCCGCAGAAGAACAGCCGCCTCAAGGCCCCTGGGGCAGCGCCCGCACGGGGAGAGGACGACGGCGACGGGTCGCAGGCGGTGGGGCGGTGGCCCCCGCGGGGGGTCTCCCCGGACCCCCCTCGCGTGGTGAAGGAAAGCACGACGGGCGGTTTTTGGGATGTCGGGCCCCCGGGACCGTCAACAGAAGGACTCGGGACGAAGAGCTGGTCACGGGGAGACGGCCGAGACCTCCGAGGGCCCGCGCCATGACGAAGGCACGACTCCAGGGGTCGGGGCCCGCCGCGCGTGCGAGCCCGTTTGTGGCAGCGGGGCGAGCTGCAGGGCCACGCGCACCGGAGGGGGGGAGAGAAGGGAGGGAGGAGCCCCCTGCCGCGCTCCCTCCATCCCTCCCTGCCTCCCTGCCCACGTGGCGCAGGCCAGACCCCCGGGCCGCGACTCCGCAGATGCGGGGCGCTTCTCTTCCGGATGCCCCGCGCGAAACGTTCCCGTGCGACCGCGGGATCGCGCCCCGGGAATCCAGACCGCGAGGGCGCGAGTGCGGATACGTTCGCCGCTCGTGATGCCCTTCCCCCCCACAGACGAGCATCCAGTCGTCCCTGAAGGTCCAGCTGGAGGACCGCCGCCGCCGCGAGGCGGGCGAGATGGACGAGGCCCGCGGCCAACGCCGCCAGACCGACGCAGCCCCGCCTGCGTCGTCGTCGCCGCGGTCGTCGTCGCAGGGTGTATTTTGATCCGATCGATCCAGTTCGATATCGATTCCGACCGGCACGATCCGATACGATTCCGGCATTCCGGTATTCTGACAACCCGATGCGGCCCCATGCTCGCATGGCGCTGTTGTGGCGCGGCCGATCTGGTTCGATGTAATCTCCGGATCGTTTGTTGACGGACCTGGGGCTCGACGAGGGCATCAAATTTCCCGTCGCGATTTTTTTCCACGACGCCAGGGCGTTTGGGCCCCCGGCCCTTCCCTCCCCTCCCCTCCCCTCCACAATCAGTTCAACAATATGAATGCCACTCTCCTCGCCCCTGGTGGCGTCCAGGAAATGGCCAGCCCCCCTCCGCGCACCGCTTTTTGACACAGGAATTCTGGGAGTTGGGTTTTCGCGTGGGTTTTTTTCGAAATGCTGCTCTCGCTGAAGCGCTGGCCTCATTTTCGGGCTACCGCTCGTTCCGAATCGTGCTCCCGCTGCAGCGCTGGCCTCATTGCCGCGCTTCCGCTCGTTCCGAATCGTGCTCCCGCTGCAGCGCTGGCGTCATTATTTCCAGCGCCATGCCACGGCATGGTTTTCGGTCATTCCAAGTAGGTCGCAAAATCTAGAACATGTTCCCCGAAGAAACCATCGGAAGTCATTACACATTCGGTGCCGATTCGTTGATTTTTTTTGTGCCGCAGAAGCCCTCCCCCCCCATTTTGGGGCGTCGCCACTCCATGCTATGTCAGGCTACATGTTTTCATATCCGCGCTTCCGCGCTTGGATTTTTTGTTAAAAATGCTGCTCTCGCTGAAGCGCTGGCCTCAGTTTCGGGCTACCGCTCGTTCCGAATCGTACTCCCGCTGCAGCGCTGGCCTCATTGCCGCGCTTCCGCTTGTTCCGAATCGTGCTCCCGCTGCAGCGCTGGCGTCATTATTTCCAGCGCCATGCCACGGCATGGTTTTCGGTCATTCCAAGTAGGTCGCAAAATCTAGAACATGTTCCCCGAAGAAACCATCGGAAGTCATTAAACATTCGGTGCCGATTCGTTGATTTTCTGGGTGGCAGAATCCCCCCCTTTCTCAAAATGCTGCTTTCGCTGAAGCGCTGGCCTTATTTTCGGGCTACCGCTCGTTCCGAATCGTGCTCCCCCTGCAGCGCTGGCCTCATTGCCGCGCTTCTGCTCGTTCCGAATCGTGCTCCCGCTGCAGCGCTGGCGTCATTATTTCCAGCGCCATGCCACGGCATGGTTTTCGATCCTTCCAGATAATTCCGCCCCAAAATCTAAAAGATGGCCTCCCGAAGAAACCATCGGAAGCAATTACACATTCGGTGTCGATCCTTCGTTTTGTTGGGCAGCAGAAGCCCGCTCCCATGTTGGGGCGTCGCCACGCCATGCCATGTCATGCTGCGCGTTAATCTTCAACACCGTACTATGCCATGTAATGCTATGCCATGCTACGACATCCGATTGCGCGAATAGCGAGGAGATCTGCGCCATGGTAATGGATTGGAGGGAGGGGTAGGACGTCAGAGATGACGCGAGCGCACCTAGGTTGCCTCCTCCCCCCCGCCCTCCCTCCCCCCTTGGACCTCGGGGGCCGATGGGCAGGCGCAAGCGGCGACCCCAGAGGTCTGGACCCCCTCCCCGGGACCAGCTCCCCATCCTGACGTGCTTGGACGGTCCCGGGGCCCGGCGAGGGCCCCCCAGAGGTCGAAAGTGGACGAGAACCCCGCGCCGCGATTCTCTTCACAGCGAGAGGCTTCAGGTAGCAGAATTGATTTACACCAGAAATGCTTCTTCCGCCGAATCAACCCAAAATACATCGAATGCCCCGTAGATCGACAGAACATCCTACGTATTTGCGTAGATTCGACGGGACATGAATTTTGGGGTACATCAATTCTGCAGTCGATCCCCCCCCCCTCCCCCCCTCCTCCCTCCTCCTCCTCCTCCCTCCGCTCCCTCCCTCCTGCCTCCTCCCCCCTCTCCTTCCCCTCCCCCCCGGTGTCTCGGGGGCAGATGGGCGGGGGCAGCGCCCCTTCCGAGGAGGGGAGAGGAGGAGGAGGAGGAGGAGGAGGAGGAGGAGGAGGAGGAGGAAAAGGAGGAGGAGGAGGAGGAAAAGGAGGAGGAGGGGGAGGGGGAGGGGAGGAGGAGGAGGGAGGAGGAGGATGAGGAGGAGGAGGAGGAGGAGGAGGTGGAGGAGAGGGAGAGGAGAGGACGAGGACGAGGACGAGGACGAGACGAGGACGAGGGAGGACGAGGGACGAGGCGAGGAGAGGAGGAGACGAGGAGAGGAGGACGAGGAGACGACGAGGAGGACGAGGAGGACGAGGAGGAGAGGGAGGAGGAGGAGGAGGAAGAGGAAGAAGAAGGAGAAGAAAAAGAGGAGGAGGAGGAGGAGGAGGAGGGGAGAAGAACGGAGGAGGAGGAGGAGGAGGAGGAGGAGGAGGAGGAGGAGGAGGAGGAGACGGGGGATGAGGATGAGGAGGAGGAAGAGGAGGAGGAAGAGGAGGAGGAGGAGCAGGAGGACGTAGGAGGAGGGGGGAGGAGGAGGAGGAGGAGGAGGAAACCATACGGCCGAGGAGGGGTGGGACCGTTGCCGCTTCGTCGGTCGCCCCGTCGATCGTGGCTCGCGCGCGGGCCATCAAAGAAGAAACAAGAAGGCCGCCGCGACAGCGGCCAGGACTCTAAAGACGCCCAGGGGGCGGGAGGAGCCTTGGCACCGACGGCTACGAGCCCTTCGTGGACAAGACCGTCTGCTGCCACGTGTCGCTGCAGCTGCAAGCCGTCTCAACAGCCACCACAGCGCCCAGCAGCAGCAGCGCCAGCAGAAGCAGCAGCCCCTGAGTACGGACGGCGCATGTCACGTGTTGCGGTCAATGTTGGCCAGAGGAAGAAGTCATCGGGCCCCGCAGGCGGGGAGAGCCCATGGCCATGGCGTGCGCAGCGCGCGCGCAGCACCCAGCGCAACCAGCAGCACCAATCCAGCACAGGATGGACCCAGCAGAAGTGGCAGGGCGCTGCTTGCTCCCAAGGCCATTGGCAGCAGAAGAAGTGGCAGGAGGACACGCCTCCCAATAGGCGCAAGCGTAGCCGCCGCCCGACAAGCGTCACAGCCCCAGCAGCAGGGCGGCAGGCGCCACAGCCACAGCAACAAAGCGGTTTCACGGTGCTGCCAGTACCCTACGAGGAGGCGCAGGGTCACGCATCGTGGAGCTTGCCGCCGTCCGACCCAGAGATGCTCGAGGTCAGGCGGAAGACCCGCAGCCAGCACCTCGCTAGGTTGGCGGACAACATTGCAGGAGCCCGATCCGCAGGTGTGGCATCCACCAACTTGGAGTATGAGTCAGCGGTCACGGCGGCGAACATCACATTCGTGATCCCACCGAAGAAACATCTCCGCCAGCTGCGCTCCACCCTGGAGCGGGCCGAGGAGGAGCTCACCAGCCTCCAGGCCAGCATCGCAGCGCAGCTGGACGAGGAGGCGAAGGTCACCAAGGTCGCGCGGCGATGCAAGGTGCTGGTCCGCGAGACCAATGACATGATGGCGAGAACCGCAGCCAGGGACCCGCCTTCGGAGTCGGAGGCCGAAGTCGACGAGGAGAAGGCCGGACGAAGCGGAAGCGGAGACCGCGGCCGCGCGCGCACGCCGCATCCAGTTGCGGCCAGGCCCCCCATGCCGCCGCAGTCGCAGGGCCCCGAGTCCCCGCCAAAGGCAGCAGCCCGCCCAAGGCCACCAGCGGCTCCTCAGCCTGCCGGCCATCGAGAGGAGATTGCAAGGCTCAAGGCCCAGTTGATGCCGATGGAGCAGAGTCACGCGGTCAAGCTACGCAGCTGCGAATAGGCCATTGCCCAGAAGACCTTGCATGCAGTCTCTGAGCAACTGGAGCGCCGACAGCGAGCTCATGAACGCGAAGTTGATGATATCAGAAGTGCCGCCTACCGCGAACTCGAGCGCGAGCAGGCCGCCTACCGAAGGTGGCAGAGCGGGAACCAGCAGCACCAGCAGGAGGAGGCTGGCGCAGCGCGGCAGGTGCAGCGCCACCTCGCCATGCAGACCCAGGAGGCGCTCCAGGAGGAGAAGAGAAGCTCCGAGCAGGATATGCGCGCACTGGCGGAGGCAGCGAACACGGCTCGGCGAGGCGAGGGGGGGCGCCCGCAGCTGGCACGCCAGGAGCGAGAGCGCTGCCACCAGACCCAAGCAGAGCCGGAGGGCGAAGCGCTAGCCCTGGCCCAGCAGGCGCGAGCTTCGGAGGCACAGCACGCAGTGGAGATGGGCCAACAGGAGGCTCAGGCAGGACAAAAGACGATCCTCGAGCTCCAGGCCAGGCAGGCGGCCATGGAGAAACACCACGCACAGCAGGAGAGGCGCCTCGTCGGATTTGGCATGGAGCAGGCCGAGGCCCACCAGCAAGGCAAGCGGCGCCTCGAGGAGGAAGCCTGGCAGGCTTGCGAAGGCCAGCGTCAGCAGATGGCCGCCGTCGGCCAGGCAGGGCTGGGGGAGCACCGCGCCAACTACCGCCACCTCGCAGCAGGCGGAGCGGGCGCTGCGCGACGCCTTCCAGCACTTGCTGTGGGACCAGCACGACCACGCGAGGAGGCACTGGGAGATGCAGGTGGCAGGTCCGCCACGAGCAGGAGACGGCGAAGCTCGACGGCGCCCGCAGGCGCGCCCTGGTGGCGAGTGCGCTGACGGGCGAGACGCTGGAGCTCGATATCCTCGATGATATGGCGGCGGAACTGTCGCAAGCGGACGCAGCCATGGGCCGCGACCAGGCGCCGGCAGCCCAGGAGGGGGGCCACGTGCGCGAGGAGCTCGAGCAAAACTCGATGACCCCCCCCACCCCCCCCCCCCCTTCCCCCACCCCCCCACCGCCGCCCCCGCGCGCACGCACGCACACACACACACACGCACACACACACACGCAAACACACACACACACACACGCACACACACACCACCACCACCACCCCACCCCACCCCACCGCCGCCGCCGCCGCCACCGCGGAGTTCGAGCGCCCGCGCCAGGACGCAGCGGTATACGCGTACGAGCTGGCTGCCTGCTCCTTTGGCGAGAGGTCGCACACCTCGTCGAGGCCCTCGACGACGCCCGACAGCGACTTCAGCCTACAGGACCTCGGAGTCGCGCCGACAGAGAGCAACGCGACGCCGCTGCCGAGGGAGGCGCCGCCGCCACTGCCACCGTCAACAGCGCCGCTCGGCGACGCCGACAAACGCCGATCTTCACGACGAACACCCACCACTACCAACTCCGACGCCCACTGACCCAGCAGAAGTCTCCCAGACGCTCGACGCCAACGCGCCCATCCCGACCGAGCAGCAAACCCCACGGGCGACGCCGTTCCCACCCGCGACGCAGCTCCCAACCCCAACACCTAAACACGACCCACAACATATCAGCACTCTTACTACCAGGGTCTTCATCGACCTGAGCACCGCAAGGCAGACAGCACCAGCCACGCCACCAAGGATGCCCATCGCCGACGTCACGCCCACCGAGCCCTTCGCCCCCCAATGTCCACCGCCCAAGTTCCGTGTGGGGACTCCCGAGAGGACATGCCCTGGTGACAGGTGATCCACGCTTTTCGAGAGCGGCGAGAGCGACGGCTTCGACGTCGCCTGGCTCTCCAGAAAAACTGAGCACGAGAGCGCCGGCCGAGGGGCAACTGGCTCAGCTAGGCGCCTACTACCCGACGCCAGCGGCACCACAGGACCACGAGCCTTGCTTCTCCGACTCGTGAAGTGTTGAAGCTTCGCGTGTGATTCCCTATGACCCACGGCTCCTGACTGGCCGCAACGCAGTCATACGTAACCAGCCGTTTCACCATCGCAGATAGAGTCGCCGACGATGTAGGGCCTTGGTGGCCAAACACCAGACATCAGCGACAGCTCCACTAGGGGGTGCCTGAGACGTCCACCCACCCACCATCGCCACAATCGCGACAGTCCACGACGCACCAGCAACCAAGCCAAGGAGAATAAGAAGAAGAAGAAGAAGAAGAAAAAAAAAAAAAAAAAAAAAAAAAGAGAGAGAGAGAGAGAGAGAGAGAGAGAGAAAGCACGGTTAATCAACAATGGGAAGTCACGCCCAACTAGCAGCAGCGCAGACACCACCGAGGCATCGAGGAGACCCCCTCGGGCTTCAACGGCGGCCACTGGCCACGACATCAGGGGAGCGATTTTCGCAAGCCAATACCCAGCGCCAATGCCCAGCCAATCACAGAGCCAAGCTGCACTGGTCGCCTCGAGAGTGCAAGACCTCGGCGACAAAGCTAACCGACTTCTGCCTGAGATACTCCCTCAGGGGACAGTGGCAGTCGCCCATTCAACCGAGTGACCGACAAGCCGTCCCAACAACCACCACCGATCGCCTCGAAAGTGCAATGCCTCGGCGATCCCCGAGCACGATGCCCACCTGAGCTACTCCCTCAGGAAGGCATCACACCTTTGCAACCCACGCAGCACGGCGCACCAGGCCCCACTGGCCACCGCGACGAATGCCGACCAACAGCCCGACGCCCATCTGAGATATCCCTTCAGGACGGCACTCGACGCCTGCAGCCCGCGCAGCAATGCGTCCAAGGCCTCAGCGGCCTGAGCGCCGACCTTTCGATCTCCCACGAACTAGATCGACTGCCCGCCTCCCGCAGCCAGGCGGGATCCGCGGGATCAATCAGCCCACTCCCGACAAGGCCTCGCCAGGGAGCTGCAACCGCCAGGCGGCTAGCTTGTTTAGCTCGAAGGCGCCCGAGGGATGGGGAGCGGCACCCCAACCTATACAAGCACCACCATCAGCAGCTTTCTCCAACCTCGGGCAGCGGCGATGGCGGCACAAGCGACCTGACCCACCGCGATGACACGCCCCAGGTCGCAGCGCCAGTCTGCACTACTACAAACGGTAGCACCAATACTGCCCAACCAATCCAGCTCAGCACACCTACCATCAGGCTCCAGGGCCGTCAGTGCCAGGAGTTCGACGGCATCGAGTAAACCTCCATCGACGGCGAGCAACGGTTGCCCGATCACCAGGCCCCCGCCCTGCTCAACTGCCCACGCGACGCCCAGACCGACGCCGAGCAGCGACAGCAGATGAGGCAGTTTCGCATGCTCCGACCAACCTCGGACACAAGCACTACCCCGCTCCAAATACGCAACCGCTTCAGCCCACTCGCTGGAGACGACGACCACACCCCACGCCCCGCACACAAGCATGACCTTCACCAGCACCCACCACCCAACAAGTGCACCCAGCAACGACGAGACCCAGTCGCGGATGCCCTGGAGCGGCAAGGTTCAAACTTCGAGACGGGCTCGAAGGGCGGGGGGGCAGGGCGAGGACTGCCCGCGCCCGCCAGGGGGGATGGTGAGGGGCAGGGGGGGGGGGGGTGGCCGCGGCCACCACCCACGCCCCCGCGGTCCGCTCTAGCCTGCCACCCCCACCATTCCCATGGCGGAGGAGGAGCTCGCCCGAACGCCGACGAGGCAGAGCACGGGGCAGATGCGACCCAGCCCACCATGAACAACACCAAGCACAAGGATCGGGTTTCACCCCCCGCCACCTGTCGCTCAGGTCCCACGCCCACCACAAGCACCCACCATGTGCATCCTACACCCATTCAGCGGGCGACAGAGGCTATCGGACATACACCATTGGTACGAACAGCTACCCGTAGTCAGCAGCCACTCGATATACGTGCCATCGCTTGATGTCGCCAACGACGCGACCTTCGGCGACCTAACCAACGAGACCTCAGTGGCTAAGTGGAGTCAAATGCTCAAAGATGGACGCATCAAGGCGGTGCTAGGAGGGCCGCCGTGCGAGACATGGTCGCGCTCGCGCCACCTACCACCCAACCAGTGCACGGGCAGGCCGCCGCGGCCTCTCCGCTCGGTGGCCCGACTCTGGGGCCTTCGGCACCTCCGAAGGACAGAAGCATAGCAAGTCAGACAGGGCAGCCGCCTATATCGTACGCAGCTCGAGTTCCTCTACGCTTGCGCGGTGTACGACATACGTGGGCTTCTAAACATCCTGTTGAACCACGAGAGCAACACATGCCCAGCAGCTGGCGGCTGCCAGAGACCGCCCACCTAGCAGTTCAGCCCAACGTCGACACCATCACGTTTGACCAGTGCACCTGCGGTGCAACCTCCCAGAAGACCACTACTCTTCTCGCGGTGGCGTCCGATGCTCTGCTAGAGCGCTTCCGACGCCTCCCAGGCGCGGGGAGATGCTTCCACGCCGCGCGCTACCACGAGGAGCTCGCGGGCGTGGACGAGCAGGGAAGCTGGAACACAAGCGCCGCCAAGGAATACCCGCCCATGGGTTGACAAGCAATAGCGGAAGCGCTTGCCACCCAAGTGGCTCAGGGGTTCGCTGCAAGCTCACCTGACCGACACTGGTACATCGAGCCCGACTGCCCCCACTTCTACAAGCCCCTCGACCCCTACTTGTCGCGCGAGATGTGCAGCGACCATCATCTTACCCACCGTGGACCACCCATCGACCTGCACGAGCCACAAGAATTGGCCAAGGCTGACGCCGGGCATGCACCACCGCCACCACAGCCACCACCCTCACAACCCAACCTACGGACACCGACCCTCACCCTCTCACCCCCTCCCCGACCGACCACCGCTGCGATCTTGACGGCATGCTCCTTGCACCTATCCACGCGAGCTCCTGTTCAGTCAGGCCGCGAGGGCTGGAGCGGAAAACTTGAATTCGCAGTAGACCCCCCCTTTTGACGCCCTACACACCACGCACCAGCAAACGAGCGCCACCGCGACCAACCTTCCATCCGGCCAGCCAACGCAGGCGACCGTCCGACAGACCTGACCAACACATACAAGCAATCTGACCAACACACACACACACAGCACGACTCGACCTACCTTCCCTACCTTCACGCTGGCTACGACCCCCACCATCTCCAGCATCCGACCCTTCCCACGACGCCAGAAACGAAGCTCGGGGATCGAGGTGCCGCAGGCGGTCCAGAGTGCATCCGTAGACATCTGCGTACCTTCCAAGGCACAGCAGGTCGAGCCTCAGGATACCAGCACCAGCACCCACCTTACGACTTAATGAGCAACCACCAGCACCACATGCATACTGCAGCAACGATTGACAGCAACGACAAACCGCCCCAACACCACCAAGACGACGCCCCATACAACAACCACCACCAAGAAGCCCATGCCGCTCAAAGAAGATACGCACCATGGCGTGAACACACAAAGTCACGAGGAAGCCACGACAGCGTGGGAACACCCCAGGCAATGTTGCCGAGCTGCAGGCGTCAGGACGCAAAGCCCTGAGGATTAGGCACAATGCGCCACGTGAAGCACATGGCCTGGGGTTCGCCCCCGCCGAGGGCATTGTGACCCCTAGCCATGCCGGGGCGGGGTGGGACCGCCGCGACTTCCATTCGAAGTCGGTGCATGGAGGCCAACGACGCGCGACCTACAACCCCACGCCCCTACCAAGCAAAGAACCGACCAACGACCCACCCCACTGACCGACCAGCCAGACCGAGGAGGACAACAGCGAAGTACATGTGGAAAGTTGCGTGCGAGAAGGCGGCGAGATGCCACATCCGCAAGAGCATCCGCCAGAGGACCAGAAGGCCAGAGGCGAATGGTGGGAGACCACACCCGCCCGGCCTTCCCAAGGAGCTCGCCCATGCAGGAGAACACGCAGATGAGCATGCAGGAGGAGGAGGAGGCCCAGGCCGAAGGACGCGAGGCCTGCTCAGGCGTGCGAGAAAGGTGGTGTGACGCCACGCCCGCACGAGCCATCAACCAGGCACTCACGGAGCGGCCGCGCTCCTAGGTTGGCAGCAGCAGCGCACAGGCGCTGAAGGGTTGCTACCTGTCGCTTGCGTGCCTTTCACGACAGCGCCGCCTCCAGCCAGGAGGCAGGAACGCTGGAAGAAACGACCCACCCCACCGATTGACCAGCCATACTGAATATGACAGCAGCGAAGTACATTGGAAGACTGCATGCGACAAAGGTGGCGAGACGCCACATCCGCACAAGCACCCATCAGACGACGCAGAAGGCCAGACGCGACAGGTGGGGGACCACAGCCGTCTGGCCTTCTCACGGAGAACATGCAGGAGAACATGCAGACGAACCGAAGGATCAGGAGGCCCAGGCCGACGGATGTGAGGCCTGCTCAGCCGCGCGAGGAAGGTGGATAGAAGCCATAGCCGCACGAGCCAGCAAGCGGGCACTCACGGAACGACCATGCTCTTCGGCTGGCAGCAACAGTGAACAGGCGCCGAAGGTTTGCTGCCAGCCGCCTGCGTCACAAGCAGGACAGCGCCGCCTCCAGTCGGAGGAAGAACGCTGGAAGAACACGGCGACCCATGCAACAGACAGAGGGGCGCCCAGCGGCCCGCAGCTGGAAAGACAAAAGCCAAGGGGCGTCCAGCGGCCAGCAGCTGGAAACAGCTGGCGGCTTCGGGGCGCTACGGGGCCCGACCCCACTGGCGCGCGAAACAGCGGGAAAATAGCGGGAGGAGGAGGAGGAGGAGGAGGAGGAGGAGCAGGAGCAGGAGCAGGAGCAGGAGCAGGAGCAGGAGGAAGGAGGAGGAGGAGGAGGAAGGAGGAGGAGGAGGAGGAACAGGAGGAGGTGGAGGAGGAGGAGGAGGAGGAGGAGGAGGAGGGAGGAGGAGGAGGAGGAGGAGGAGGACGGGGGAGGAGGAGGAGGAGGAGGAGGAGGAGGAGGAGGAGGAGGAGGAGGAGGAGGAGGACCAGTGCAAACCCAAGACTCATCAAAGATGTTGGAGTAAATGCTCCCTCCAAGCTCCCTCTTCACATGCCCCTACAAGGGTTCAGGTCCACTGAGGGAACTGACTCGTTGGGGAGAACCGACTGAAGACCTTGAAACCTGCCAAAACACCGTTTTCGGGATTCCAGCGCCACGGATCAACCTTATTGTTGCGTCTGGAGGATATTGGATCGTACCAGAACACCGCTTTGGGGATTTCAACACCGCGAATGAACGTAATTGTTGCACCCTCACAATCCGGAACCCTTCCCAGGCACACTCCTTGGTAAATTGCCCATGGGAATCCGTTAAATTCTTGCAAATGTTTGAAACGAACGTGCGCGGCGCTCATCCGGAGGGAAAACACGCAGACACAACGAATCGTCGATTCCCAAGGAAAATATGGGAGAATATGGGAAGTGGGGGAAGACGAAAACCCAGAAAGTATTGGAGTTTATGGGAAATGCTGATACGATTTACTTGTGTGTCCCATGGCCCCTTCATCTAAGGCGAGAGCCACATTTTGAAAACGGCCCGCCTGCAATCCTTGAAAGCCTCGCAACTGTTGAAAACGAATGTGCGCGGCGCTATGGCGAGAACCACATTTGGGAAGCGGCCCAACCTCCATTTGTAAAACTGTTGCCAATAGTATTGCTTCAGGGTCATAAGTGGGGAGTCGTGAGGAAGTCTCAGGCGAAACGCCCGGCCCGTTTTTTCGACTGGGTGTGCGACACGGAGAAGTCATTTAGAATGGAAAGGACAGGAGGAGAAGGAGGAGGAGCAGGAAGAGGAGGAGGAGGAGGAGGAGGAGGAGGAGGACGAGGACGAGGAGGAGGAGAAGGAAGGAGAGGAGGAGGAGGAGGAGGAGGAGGAGGAGGAGGAGGAGGAGGAGGAGGAGGGGGAGGAGGCGGAGGGGGGAGGAGGGGGAAGTAGCAGGAGCAGGAGCAGAAGGAGAAAGACTACCAGGGTTCTCGCGATTGGGGCGGCCGCCCCGAGGCCATCAGCGCCAAGCTGCAGGCCGCCTCCGAACGCCGGCGGGCCGCGCTGCTCGGGTCTCGGTACGGCCTCGTGGAGCTTCCGCCGCCGCCGCCGGGCTCGGGGTCGCCCAAGAGTCAGGGGAGGAAAATAGGCACAGACGCAAGTAATAGTGGATTCCGAAGAGACTGTGGGAAGTGGAGGGGGGGACGTAAGTCTGGAGAGCGTGGATGAATCTCGGGAATCCTGGGATTTGCGTAGATGCATTTGTGTGTGTGTCTTTGGGCCCCTCCAGATGGCGTGGCGCATTTCGACTGCTCCGCCTCGATTCGGGTCGAGGTCGATCGATTCCGATGCCGACTCCGACTCGACCCTGGGTTCCGACTCGGGCTCCGGCTTCTCGGTGGAGGCCTTACGTGGCCTGCCGAGTTCCGCCGTTCGACTTCTCCCGCCCTGGCTGCCGATTGCCTCGCCGACCCGAGTCACTCCGATCGATGATCCGACTCGTGACTGGATCCGACTCGGGCCAGGAGCGAGGACGCTCTCGCCGTCGAGGGCGAGGGGCAACACGGGGGGGGGGGGCGCCCGGGGGGGGGACGCCTCGGCTCCCGATCGCCCACCCACCGCCGACGGGGGCCGACGGGGGGCCCCACCCCGCCCAGGAGCGCGCGGCGTCGCCACTGGGCGCGCAGCGCTGACTGCCAAGGCTTTCGGCGGCCTGTGCCGCCGGCCCCGAAGGGGAACGACGACAACGGCGGCGGCGGCGGCGACGACGACGCCGGCGTGGGTCGGAGTCTCCGTGGGTGCTTCGTGGGGCCTCTTCGGAGCGCGCTCGTGGGCCTCCGGGGGTGCTTCTCGCCGACCTGTCGGCGATGCCTCGCCGATTCCGGATCAAGGGTTCCCCCCCCTTGGCTCAGCCCCCCCCCCATCTAATTGAACGCCCATGAGGGTGCAGACACCGACGCCCCACGTTTCCGGACATGTGAAGATTCTGCGGGGGAAGAGGAGGGCAGTTGAAATGGTCCCAAAGGTCAAGAGGGGGCTCCAAGGGCCCCCCAAAATGCCTAAAACTGCCCAGGAGGGCCCTAAGAGTGCCCCCAGAGGATCCGAAAACGATCCCAAAAGAGGGCACCCAAAGTTGTCGAAAACGGCGGACGAAACCGAAGAGGGATACGGAGAGGTAAAAGGGAGCTACACGAGTTAGTGATGAGGCCCGACGGCCCTCCAGGGACCCCCTGGGCGCGCCCAGGACGGCTCAAGAGGGATCCAAAAGGGCGGCCAGACGGCCCAAGATGGCACCGAGAAGCATCCAGGACGGCTCGAGAGCCTTTGGAGATATTCCAACGTGGCCGGAGAGACCCCAAGCGTGCCAGAAGAGGCTCCACGAGAGTTCCAAGAGGCGCAAAGAGAAGCCCGAAAGGGCGAAAATCTGTGAAATATGGTTTTGTAAGTTTGTGGCATCCTCATGTTTCCGGCTCAACATGACTCGAAAAGGGCTTAGGAAGGGTCCGAGACGGCCACAGCGTCCAGAGGTCCTCGGGGACGGGCCAAATGAGCCTAAGAGGGCCCCAAGAGGCTTCACAGAGTGCCCAGGAGGGCTTCCGTAGAGAGCCCGAACGGCGCCTGGAGGCGTCTACGAGTCTCCCGTGCGGAGGCGTGCTTCAGTTGAGGGCAGAATGGCGGCCAGCGGACGCCCGTTGTGCAGCCAGGGCCCTGGGCTGGTGGAATGAGCAGGCTGCGGTGAGGACCCCAGGAGGGGTTGCGAGCGATTTTTGGAAAGGTATGGGTGCGAGGAATGCGTGGGTAAGGCGACTGAGGGGAAACCGTGCTTGCAGACCATGCGGCTTGGATAGCGCACGCCGCACTCAATGGGGCGGCGGATCGCTTCGCTCGCTCCCTTGGCCCATGTTGGCCCATGTCGCATCACTGTTTCCACCTGTTGGTGTGCTCGTGGCGGGCGAGAAGGAGGTTCGGTTCGATCGTCCTCGAGGGTGTGAGTCAAGCTCACAAAGGGCCAGGCGGGTGCTGCCTCCAATGGAAGCACCAGCCGAAATTGGCCCACTCAGGGCCCATGAGCGAGGGCCTCATGAGGGCCCACAGCTCATATGCAAAACGTACAACATTGGGGTCACAATAAGACCCGAGAAGGAGGAGGAGCAGGAGCAGGAGCAGGAGCAGGAGGACGAGGAGGAGGGTCCTGGAATCGTTCCCCCTCAGGGATGACGAGGTGAGATGTGCCTCCTCGGCGCGCGCCGTTCCAGCGAGCCCGGCCCCCACCCCGCTCCCCCGCGCGCGCGGCATCGAAACACCTCGTGGGAGGCCCCTCCACACAGAAGGCCCGCGGGAGGCCGCAACTCTGGGTCTTCCGCGTCTGACCCAGGGACATCGAGGTTCGAAGTTCGAGGGTTTTTGGCGTTTCCGTTGGGTCTCGGCGACTTTCCAGCCTCGCGATGCCTTCCAGCGGCTGCGCCTCGCCGAGGGCGTTCCAGGGGGTGGCCAGTGTCGTCCTGAACGTCTGCCAAAGACCGGATCTAAGATCCGAAAGCCAGAGTCGGGTATAGCCAGGACCCCGTGCATGTAAGGGGAGCCAGTTCGTGATCGGGCTCCGAAGCCCAATGCATTGGCCAGAGTCCCTGGGCCAAGTCTGCCGCATCTGGTGCTCTCCGGATGACGGCAGTTCCGATCAGGGGGGAAACATTTAGCTGAACCCGACAATTGGCGTTTACTAAACGGCCCTTGGCGTTTACTAAACAGCCCTGCCCCGTTTAATCATTTATTTGGGCGCGTTTACTAAACGACTTCGCGTGTCAGGGTGGTTATTATGGGGGTCAGTGGAATGGGGCGGGGGGTCGCCCCCTGGCACACATCACTAGACGGGGTCCAATTATAAGCCAGTCCAGCCGACGCCCATCAGGCACCGGGGGAGCCCCGCAGAGCCTCGAATCGGGAGCCTCGAGACGGGGGTCAGAGCAGACGGGGGTCAGCCAGGGCGCCGGATCCTGCAGGATCCTGCGAAGACCCCCTTCTGGCTGACCCGGGTTAGGGAGCCGCTCGTGGCCGCGAGGCGGCCGCGCGTATTGGCTGACCCGGGTTTGCGAAGACCTGCGTTGCAGTTTGTTTGTTCCTGCATTGCAGTTTTTGGTTTCCTGCTGACCCGGGTCTGGATTGACCCGGGTCAGAAGGTCCCCGATCGAAACCTCTGGCCCTCAGTCTGGGCGGCGCTTGCTTTGCTTTGCTTTGCGGCGGCGGCGGCGGTGGCGGTGGCCGCCGCCGCGACGGCGGCGAGAACGACGACGCACGGCGCACGGCGCACAACGAACGACGTTGCTGCTGGCGACGGCGGGCGACAGACGGCAACGACGACAAAGACGACACAGACGAGGAGGAGGAGGAGGAGGATGTTCATGCTCATGCTCTTGCTCATGCTCATGCTCATGGTGATGATGATGCTGATGATGCTACTGCTGATGATGGTGATGGTGATGGTGATGGTGATGGTGATGGTGATGGTGATGGTGATGGTGATGGTGATGATGATGATGATGATGATGATGCTGATGCTGATGATGATGATGATGATGATGATGATGATGATGATGATGATGATGATGATGATGATGATGTGACGCTCGAGGCGGCCTCGAGGATGGCGGCACAATCAAAAGTGATGGTACCTGTCGGCCGACATGTTCGCACTCGTAAGAAGTAATGTTTTGTGGATCTCGATGTTGGTTCATGCCGACGCCGTGGGAGACCTCACTCTCAAAATGCCGAGGCCAGGACATCGAAGAGGCCAGAACCGACGCCGCAGAGAAGTCATCCCTGGGCGTACTTTTTTGCTTCAGTATGCGGCAGTGAAGTGGTTTGGTCAACTTCGTGGGCTGCAGTATGTGGGCCCCCCTCGTCGTCTCAGCGGATCTGCGAAAGCAGTCTTCTGGCCACGACGGTGTCGTGAGCTTGGCCGCTGCGGGGGGGGGCCAAATTATTTCAACTCAATCAACTTCGTAGGCTACAGTATTCGGGCTCCTCTCGTCGTTGCAGCGGATCTGCGAAAGCAGTTTTCTGGCCACGACGGTGTTGTGCGCTTGGCCGTTGCGAGGGGGGCCCAGTTTCTTCGAGGATGCATGTCGCAGTTCCTGGCATGTGATCCCGACCTTCATTCCCGACGGCCTGTACACCCAGGCGGGAGCGCTCGAGAGAGAGTGTGGCAAGGATTGCTCATCGTCGGAATTCGAGATTCGGTGGGGGCCTGTCAGGAGTTGTGGAATACCTCTCCCCCTCTCGCCTGCCCCCCCCCCCCCCGCGCATGTTCTCTCCCTCCGCAGCGACCTGCTGGCCAACTTGAAACGAATGCCTTCTCAGATCGGTGGTGCGTCGTGGCTCGCGGGTCCCCCACCAACGAGTCGCCACGAATCGCCTGTGTGCCCCCATCCCGAGCGTTCGGGGCAAGTGTTCCTCCTGTAGGCCCTCAGGGCGAAGTGACACCAGCTGAAAACACAGAGATTTAGTACCGTGTCTGCCTTTTTTCCAGCTGTTCGGTGGACGCCCCCCCCAGAGTCCCATTCCCATTCCCATGATGATGATGATGATGATGATGATGATGATGATGATGGTGGTGGTGGTGGTGGTGGTGGTGGTGGTGGTGGTGGTGGTGGTGGTGATGGTGATGGTGATGGTGATGGTGATGGTGATGGTGGCGGTGATGATGGTGTGGTGGCGGTGGTGGTGATGATGATGATAATGATGATGATGATGATGATGATGATGATGATGATGATAATGACGACGATGGCCACGACGACGACGACGACGACGACGACGACGACGACGACGACGACGACGACGACGACGACGACGACGACGGCGACGGCGACGGCGACGGCGGCGTCGGTGGCGGCGGCGGCGGCAGCGGCCCGAAACCCCCGGGAGGAGCGGGCGTTCGGCGAGCAGGCTGCGGGCTTCGACGCCAGGTTCCAGGTCAGCGTGGACAGGCGCCCGCCGGCCGAACCCCAGCGGTGGCCTCGGCCGCTGGGGCCTTGCCTTGACATCCTCGCTCGGAGCGGAGAAAACATGACAGGGGGCATTTGCCCAGCCTCAGCCTTTGGGAGCCCTCGCCGGGGCTTGGGACCGTCAACAGAGGATTCAGAATTCAGAGGAGGACGCCACTGCTGGATTCGCTTCGAAATCCTGGTCAGAACGCTCCCTGGGTGAGGCCTGGGGAGGTACCTTTTGGTTCCCTCCAAGAAAAACTGTGCCGTAGAACTTCCCGGGGACGGGTTTCCCACTCGTGGCCTGTCCTGCGCGGCAGGGGAATGCCACCGTCTTGCTCCCCAAAGGTCGGGGCCCCTTCGATGGGTCCAGGCCTTTGAGGAGTCACGCTGCGAAGAACAATGCGACGGAGGATCTCTGGCGGGGGTGGGGCGGGGACGGCACCTCGAGGATGGAAGGGTGCTCTTCGAAGGGGAGAGGGAGGGAGGAGGGAGGAGGGAGGAGGAGGAGCAGGAGCAGGAGCAGGAGGAGGAGGAGGAGGGAGGAGGGAGGAGGAGGAGGAGGAGGAGGAGGGAGGAGGAGGAGGAGATGGAAAAGGACTACTACCTCATCCTCATCCGCCTCTCCTGCTGCTTCCTGCGTCATCCTTCCTCCTCCCCTCCTTCTCCTCGTCCCCCTTCCTTACTCCTCAGTCCCCCTGGTCCTCCCTCCTTCTCCTCCTTTTTCCGTCTCCTCATCCTTCTCCTCGTCCTCGTTCCTCTTGTCCCCTTCTCCTCTCTCGGGATGAGAAGGCAAACAGGGAGGGGTCGGGGATCTCCCCAAATAGGCCTTGCCTAACAGGATGCAGGGCCTGCGCCGGCTGGCCGTCCCAGGGTGCCTTGGCCTTGGTTCCTTGGTCTTGGTTCCTTGCTGCCGTCCTCGGGGTCGTTGGTCGTGGTTCAATGCTGCCTCGCCACGGACGGCCAAGCGCAAAGCAACGCCAAGCAATGTGCCAAGCGATGTCAAGCAATGCCACGCAATGCGCACATGAAATAGGAAGCTTTCCTCAAATTGGGGTCGCCAGGGTCATGATTAGATGTTTGCCTGGCCATTTTTGGGATGCTGCTTGATGTCTCCAGCGCCTTCTGGGCCGTCCGGAGTCTTCCAGAGACTTCTAGGGGTCCTGATGCCGCCCCGCATCCCTCGGGATGCGGGGGAGGAGGATCTCGGCCTCGCTCCGGGCCCCGGGATTGGGACGGTCAGAAACTGATGCGCGGCACAATAACAGGCTTGGATGTTAGAGCCGGCTGGGTGGCTGAAGTGGCCCCCTCGTCGCCACGGCTGGACGCGCCTCGAAAAAATTGTCAGTGTCGACCTCGGGAGGGGTGTGGGATTTGGAGGCCGATTTTGAGTGGGTTTGCCTTGGTCCCCCACCTCTTGACCGACTTCCTCGGGGCTCGTCCAGCGCAGACAACCCGACCGTTTCCACCCCGTATGGGCCCCGAGACGTGCGGGGGGACAGCTTCTGAGCTGACTTCGGGGCTCCCGGGGTCAGGCGATCGCAAACATGGATCAAGAAGGCGTGGATTAGCGACGGGTCCCCTTTCCATTGGGAATCGCGGATTTCCGCCGCCGAACGAGGCGGCACCGGCCGTATTTTTGGGGAGAACACCTCGCCCGGCCCATGGCTTTGGCGACCGCGCGCCAAATCCATGGATCGCTGATCCGTGTTTGCGCGCCCCCCGACGGCCCCGAAGCCGTGCGGTGACGGCCCGCGCGGCGACCTCGACATCCCCGGAGGCCCCACCGCGCGGCCCGTGGGGCCTCGGAGGCCTGGGTCGCCCGAGGCGTCCTCGGAGAGCGGCCCCGGGTCCAGAGGCCGCGTGGCGACCGATGGCCCCCGCGGACTCGCCACGCGGTGTGGTCACGCTGTCTGGGCCCGGGGCCTCCCGGATGGGGTCGGGGTGGGCGGGGTCGGAGGGTCGCGCCGCATCGCCGACGCATCGGCGATGCCGCTCGATGCGGAGCCCGCTTCTCTCCACGCCGGCGTCGCCGGTGCACCGCCGACGTCGCCGATGCACCGCCAGTGCATCGCTGACGTCTCGGCGATGCGGCGCGATCCTCCGACCCCATCTAGGAGGCCTCGACTGGAGGCCACCGAGGCTCGGCGGATGAAGGGTCGAGGCTTGTGCGCCGGGGGGCCCTGGCCAAGTGCGTCGGGGGGCCTCCAGAGGCCGAGAGGTCTCTTGGGGACCCTCTGTTCTGCAGAGACGCTCAGGGGCAACGTTCGTGGGGTGGGGGGGGTAGTTAGGCTACGGGGCAACGTTTATTTGAAGGGGAGAGGGTTTCCAACAGTTTCTTGGAGTTTCTGAAGCTTGGCATCGCTCGGACGTGTGCATTTTTTCTCGGCGAGAACCATCGAGGACAATCCTGGACCATCGAGCAAAGAAAGCACGCACGAAACCGAAAAATGCACGGGAAATGGACGTCCGAGCGACGGCAAGTGAAGGTCTTCGAGACCTGGGGCGGTTCTCATCACTTGCGCTGCCAAGGGTACCAGAGCCGTCCCGAGCGGCCGCCGGAGAGCCGGGCCAGGACCCGAGATCCGAGGGGCAACGTCTATGTCGGGCGTGTCCCCCTGCAGGGGGAGCTTCGACGAAAAATACAGAACACTCCAAAAATATGTCAAGAAGGTCAAAAAAAAAAAACAAAAAAATAGTCCCCAGACTATTTTTGGATTATTTTTTTATTATTTTTGGGGTATTTTGCATTTTTCGTCGAACATCCCCCTGTAGGGGGACAGGCCCGACATGAGGCAACGTCAGGGAGGGCGTGGGGGGGATGCAGCCTCAACCCCAAGTCGTCCACTCAGCGCCGACGGGGACCTGCTAGCCCTCAAGCCAGGGAACGAAGGAACGTGGGGATCGCCATCCCGTGGCCTGCCGCCGAGCTATCGGAGATGTCTCGCCGATTCCAGGTCGGCATTCCCTGGGCCGGCACCCCCTCGTCGTTCCCCCTCACCTGAGATCTGACGTCACGAAGCAGCTGCAACACTGCAAAAGCAACTCAACCGCAGCCCTGGACCCCGCCTTTCTGCTGCATGCTTCTAGCCAGCACGACCCGTGAGGGCCCCAGGGCCCGACAGGGCACACTCGCCCGCCGTGAAAAAAAAAAAAAAACGCGACGCCAGGATCGCAGGGTTCTGGCGTTTCTCGGGTCACAACTCTGACCTCCGGCGGCCGCTCAGGACGATCCAGGCCCCCCCCGGAACGCCCTCGGCGAGGCGCAGCCGCTGGAAGGCACCGCGAGGCTGGAAAGCCGCCGAGACCCGACGGAAACGCCAGAAAACCTCACTGGGTCAGGCGCGGAAGGCCCACGGTCCCTTCGGGAGCACGGCGGGCCGCGCGCGAGGAGGAGCGCCGATGGGGTGTCGCTTTTTGGCCGGTCCTGGCCACGGAAAGTTCGCTCGACTGTTCGAGGGTTTTGGCGTCACTCCTGTTAAATCGGGCGTGTTCCTCTACAGGAGGAATATTTAAAAATTGTCAAAAAATAGTCAGGGGACGATTTTTTTTTTTTTTTTTTTTTTTTTTTTTTTTTTTTTTTTTTTTTTTTTTTTTCTCTGATTTTGAATATATGTTTTGAGTATTTTTATTTTTCCTCGAAAGTCGGCCTGTAGGGGGACAGGCCCGACCTAATCGTGGTTCTCGTCTCTCGAGGGGTGGACCGGCGGAGCTCCTCCTCGAGAGCACCCGGCCTGGCGCTCTCGCGCGCCCCGCGCCTTCGGCGGCCCCCCCCCCAGATGGACGACGACGGCGACGGCGATCTAGGCTTAATTCCGGCCTGTCCCCCTACAGGAGGAATATTCAAAAATAGTCCAAAAATAGTCTGGGTACGATTCTCACACATATTTTAGGCCACTCTGGAGTATTTTTGGAGTTTCTATAATAATGATTCCTCCAAAATCCGCCTGTAGGGGGACGCCCGACCTAAATCTGGGCCTCTCAGGTGGGGTTCCAACCTCGAGCCTCGATCATCGTACCTCGAGAAGGAGGGAATCGTCGATCCTCGACCCTCGATCCTCGAGAGCAGATGGGGTCGTTGGTTCGGTTGGTGCTGGTCAGTTGGTTCGAGGCTCGAGGGAATAGCTTCGATGTTAGCTGTTTTAGCGCATGCCTCCCAAATGGGGTTCAGGCAGATTGGGTCATCGCCGATACATCGCCGATTTGGCTCGATGCGGAGCCCAACATTATCCACGCCACCGGCGCCGATGCATCGGCGATGCGGCGCGATCCTCCGGCCCCGCCCACTCGGACTCCATCTGGGATCTAGATCTAGGAGACCTCTAGACGATCGAAGAAGATGACGACGATCGAGTACGACGATCATCGAGGACCCCGAGAGCTCCGCGCTGCAGTTTCTTCACAGCGGACGACTTCGCCCTGTTTCGGGCCCCCGGGGGCCCTCGCGGATCGATGCGACTCGAAAAGTGCAGCGGGAAGGCAGGGTCCAGGGCTCCCGTCGAATGTTTCTGAACGATGTGGCAATGTTTCGTGGCGTCGGATCTCGGGGGAAGGAGCGACGGCTTCTCTAGTCGCAGCGCTGGCGGGCGCTCAGCGAGGTCGGAGCGGCAAGCCCAGGCAGCGGAATGGGGCGAGTTGGGGCATCGAGCGGAAGAGCGAGCAGAGGGGAGGATGGCCGCAGCGTCGACCTCGAGCACGACGGTCGAAGAAAAGGACGACGATCGAGAAGATCCATTATGTTATGATGCAACTCCTGGGAGGTGAAATTCAGCATCGGTGTTGGTATGTCCGTGGTCGAAAACTGGCCTGATCCAGCCGAATCACCCGAAGATCTGCCTGTTCCGGCCTAATCTGGCCTGATCGTGCTTAATCTTGGGCTTCATCCGTACGAGTCTGGCTCAATGGCCCCCAAATCGGACCTAACGGCCCCTACCAGGCTTCCCAGACTCTGGCTCAGTGCCAGTATAGTTACGTCTATCTCATTAGCTTTAAGCCTTCCGCTGGGGCGGAAACGCAAGCAGTTATTATTAGATTGCTGGCAGTTGGACTCGCTATCGATGTCGTGATAGCCCTCTGGAAGGGCAGCGGATTCCTTTCGGGAGAAAAAAGAAAAACTAAAGATTAGTCGCCTCCCAAAACACGACGATCGAAGAAAAGAACCCAGACCCCTCCACAGGACCGACTTCTCATCCCGAGCAGTTCTCTCCTCGGCCCTGGGGCCAGGCGAGGCGCTGCTTTTTTCTTACGACGCGAGGGGGCCTGGGTGCGACGATCGACGACGATCGACGACGACGATCGACGATCGACGACGACGACGACCGACGATGGACGACGACGACGACGACGACGACGACGACGACGACGACGACGACGTGCCCTCGCCCCGCGGGGGGGGCCCCGCGCGCGCCCCGCCGCGAGGCGCACGCGGGCCTGGAGGGACGGCCTGGAGGGCACCGCCGGCCTGCTGGGCCTGCTGGAGCACGGCATGCGCCAGGCCTCGCGCAGGGGGCCTTCGTCGTCGTCGTAATCGTCGTCGTCGTCGTGATTGTCGTCGGGATCGTCGTTGCCGTCGTCGTCGTCGTCGTCGTGATCGTCGTCGGCGTCGGCGGCGTCGGCGGCGGGGGGGGGGGGGCGAGGCTCGAGAGGCTCGAGGCCCGGCAGCCACGCGCAGAAGGGGTGGCAGGGGGGGGGGAGGAGGGCCCAGGGAGGCCACAGGAAGGCTCTTAGAGGCCACGGGAGGCCCCAGGAGGCCCCAGGAGGCCCCAGGAGGCCCCAGGAGGCTCCAGGAGGCTCCAGGGGGCTACAGGAGGCCACGGGAGGCTCCAGGAGGCCACAGGAGGCCCCAAGAGGCTCCAGAGAAGCGCCCCTCCTGCTCAGAAGGCGCGGGCCTGATCTGCAGATGCAGGGTCGGCGCCTGCTGAGAAGCAGCCTCGTTCTGAGAGACCTTCCCCCTTCCCCCCATCCCCTTGTGCGCGCCGCCAATTCGCGGGGGGGACGAGGCTCAGGGCTCGTTGGTTTGGCTGGTGTTGGTCAGGTGGCTCGAGGTACCAGCTTCGAGGTTCGAGGTTAGCTGGTGTGGTGCATGCCTCCCAAATGGGATCGGTGTAGATGGGGTCGGAGGATCGCGCCGCATCGTCGACGCATCGGCGATGCGGCTCGATGACGTCGCCAATGCGTCGCCGACGTCGCGATGTCGGCGATGCGGCGCGCTACTCCGACCCGAATCTGCTCGGACCCCATTGGGGAGGCTCCAGTTGAGGGGGGGGGGATGCGCTGTTTGGCCATCTCTGCGATTCTGGGAGGCTCCTCGTCGCCACAGCTGGATTCTGGTCAAAAAGCGCGCCCCGGGACGGGTCCGAGAGCAGATTTGTGACCCAGGCCCCGACCTTCATCTCCTCCCTCTTCGCGTCCTCCTGCCAGGTGAGCGACGGAAGGAAACGGGGTCGTCTGCACCGACATTGGCGCGTAAGGTCTCTCGTGAGCGCCCTTTGCTTCCAATGCAGCGGGCCACGTTGGCGGCCGCCAGCGTTCAATGTTGAACGGCGCCGGCGACCCAGAATCGGTCGTTGTTAAGCGATGTGAGGTTTCGAAAACGGCCGATCGTTCCAGGTGGAACGACCCCCGCGAGGTCAGGAACCACAGTCAACCCGCACAGCAGGGACGTGCAACCTTCCCAAGGGTACCCTCGCATCCTTCCCCCTCGACCCATCCTGGGCCGCAGAGAGCCGACGTGGCCCTCCAAGGCCCAAG
>CAUYUJ010004467.1:42500-45663 GCA_963575745.1 Prorocentrum cordatum
AGAGACCGCCTGGGGACGGTTTGTGTCTCGATCCTGTCGAGCCATGTTCGAATAGGGTCTGGACATTTGTTACAGGCGGCCCGGATTGGTAGGTCGACCCTGCCAGATCAAGGGTACCCTCGTGTCCTGTGCCTTGCGACCCATGTCTCCGACATTCCTACGGCAATGTAGACCGCGGAAGGGTCTTGTGTCCTCTCGCGTGTCCTGTCCAATCAAGTCCGACTGTATAATTCTTCCAAGATCCGCCTGTAGGAGGACATGCCCGACCGAAAGCTTGCCCCGTGCGTCGGGGGCGGCTTCGAGGGGGTGACGACCATGGGGATGACATCGAAGAGCAAACATTAACTTTTGGAGCTCCGCGCGGATTTCTTGGATCGGCGCTTGACCCTCCTGGCGGGACCTTTGGCACCGCCCCTGGCGCGCTCCGCGCGCAAGGAAGGGGGGATCCAGTGCAGATCCAGAAATTCGCGCGGACGGTCGAAAGTTTGTGTTCATGTCGTCTGTTTTGCCTGGAAAGACGTACGCGTGCATGAACTGCTGTTTTCGGCCTTTGGATGAAAAGCCGGTCCGAAAACGGCTCGGGATGAAAAGCCGGTTCCACGGAACGGGTCGAGATTTCTGGGGATTTGGGGCTGTGAAGCAAGCACGACGTGGGGGGTTGGGGAGGAGGCAGCGGGTCAGCAGCGAAAGAAAGACGCACGCGTGCGTGAAGTCACATGGGATTCAAGAAAGCGCGTTGCGCGAGCGCTCGTGGCATGAGGGCGGCTTAGCGACCTGGGGGGTTGGGGTGGGGGGGGGGGGACGAGCAGGAGAGGAGGAGGAGGAGGAGGAGGAGGAGGAGGAGGAGGAGAGGGAGGAGAGGAGGGGGGAGGGGAGAAGGAGGAGGGGAGGAGGAGGAGGAGGCAGAGGAGGCGGCGGCGGAGGAGGAGGAGGAGGAGGAGGAGGAGGAGGAGATGGAGGAGGAGGAGGAGGAGGAGGAGGAGGAGGAGGAGGAGGAGGAGGGGAAGGAGGAGGAGGGGGAGCAGGAGGTCCGTAGCCATTTTGGCTCAAGCCATTTTAGGCACGGTCCCCCCAGTTGCTGGAAATAAGTTCCTTTCGCTCAATGGATAGTATTGTTTCTGCACTCATGGAGGGCACAATTCGTGGAGGAACCTCACGTCAGGTCGCAGCAGCGGTTGCATCAGCCGTCATTCGTACGATGGCGACCCCAGACATCAAAGGTTGGGAGCATGTGGCTGTTCCAGCAGTGGTTGCCGACGACGTCCCAGTCGTGGCTTCGTCGATGGCAGTACAGAGGATCGCTGGCACCATGCTCGACACAACCTTCGACAACACGGGGAAGGCGTACGAGGCCCTTCGCAGAGTGGTGCCAAAACATCTTGCCAATCAAGTGCGGAAATTGAATCGAGCTGCCAACGCTGCCAAGCACCCGTCCCAGAAGGCCTCATTCAAGGAGTCCGACTCGTCCACCGACGGAGATCTTTTGGACCAGGCTAGCACGCAGACGTTGGCGGAGCATTCTTTCGGTACCGGCGAGATGAGTGTGGATAAGGCTGTGCAGACGGTCAACAAGCACAGCCAGACCTTTGCCTTCGCGGAGGCTGAGGAATTTCCCTTATCGATTGAGCAGGAGCAGATGCAGAACATCGTTGGGCAAATCGAGTTTAACCATGCTAAAGGGACGAGTCCAGAAGAAGGGCCTGCGGATGCTTCCCTCGACGGCGTGGTTGACCCCTCTGTGCAATCGGACACGGGGCCTTTGAAGGAGGCCTCCAGCCTTGGGAAGTCCGCGAGAGAAGAGGGGCGCGGGTTCCAGGCGGACGCCGAGGGCCAGGAGCAGCAGCAGCAGCAGCAGCACCAGCAGCAGGAGAAGAAGGCGATGCTGCAGGGCGGCCTTCTGCCGCTCATCACTGCCATCCTGTCGCGAGTGGGCCATGGCGCCCCATGCGAGAAAGAAATCGCCGACCCTGGCATGCTGGTCATCGAGGGCTGCTTCTACCAGACGGCCCTGAACGGGGCGACACTCAACGAGCTGGGCTTCACTTTCCCCCAGAAGCTGAACGAGTTCCACGGGGTGGCCTCGTAGGAGGCACGCGCCGCGCCACCAGCTTTTGGAGTTGACCCCCACCCCTCACTTCTCCCTCCCCCTCACCATCCTCCAGCAGCAGAGCAGGCGACGGGCGCCCCTGGCCACAGCCAGGGCTCTGCTTGAAATGGGCGGGAAGGGGGGGAACTACTAGGAGGGGCTGGGAAGGAGGAGGGCCTTCTGCAATAGGTTTCGTGCCGCCTGAGGATGAGAGAGCTCCCGAGCACGACATTTATGCCGCACCCTGCGACGGTGGGATATTGCTTCCCCTCCTCCCTCCTCCCATGATTCTTTCTACCACCTCCCTCCTCCCAGCGTGCCAAGTTGCGCGAACAGTCCCACATCCATGACGCGCGCGGCGGTGGCGAGAGACCACCCGGCGCCCTCGATGCTCCATACCGAGGCACCGCCCAGGGAGGTGGGCCTCGTGTACTGTTTTTGTTTCTTCCTGTTCCTAGAATGGGCGTGAAACTCATCCGTGAAACCCCAAGCCTCCTAGTTGTGCTCATCCCCCCATACCTCTTCCCTCCTCCCCAATTGTCTTCAGCCCTTGCTCTCAGCGAGCCTTAACATTCAGTGAGAGAGCCATCATGATTAGGCCTCACGCATATAGCAGCAACCGTGAGAGGGCCATATTGATCAGGCCTCACGTAGCTGAAATGGAGCGGGGAAGTTAGGCTTGGTTGTTAGGGGGGGGGGGGGGGGGGGGGGGGGGGGGGGGGGGGGGGGGGGGTGGGGGGGGGGGGGGGGGGTGGGGGGGGGGGGGGGGGGGGGGTGGGGGGGGGGGGGGGGGGGGGGGAGGGGGGGGGGGGAGGGTGGGGGGGGGACGAGGGTGGAAAAGAAGGGGGGGGGGGAGGGGGGGGGGGGGGGGGGGATGGGGGGGGGGGGGGGGGGAAGTCCGGCGAATGGTCACGCTCCGCAAGCAGTGAGAGTTCGCCCCGCCAGGTTTTTCCGCAAAACCAGTTCAGGCCCTCAGGCCCCCAATCCCAGAAAAGAGGCCTGCCCCCAAAGAGGAGGGGGACAGGGCAACGAGGCCCAGGCCAGATGCGCACTTTAAGAGCTGAGGATGAGGCGACT
>CAUYUJ010004467.1:45763-69626 GCA_963575745.1 Prorocentrum cordatum
AGAGAGAGAGAGATGAGAGAGAGAGAGAGAGAGAGAGAGAGAGAGAGAGAGAGAGAGAGAGAGCGCCGCCCGACGCGTTGTCGTCGAAGTACGGCCAGCACGGGAAGCAGTACGCTCAGGCGCGCCGCCCAGGCGCCGAGGAAGGGGCGCAGTCTCCCTTCCTTGTTCCTTTCAGGGGTAGGCTGCGCTTGCACGACGTGCCCCTCTTGCAGAAACCACAGAAACCACAGGGGAGGAGGAGGGGGAGGAAAAGAAAGAGGAGGAGGAGGAGGAGGAGGAGGCCGTAGCCATTTTGGCTCAAGTTCGTAGCGATTCGGCTCAGGACCTGACCTTTCTGGCAAGGGGGGGCGACGGCCTGCCAGGTCAGACGAGGCGCTTCGTCGCTTGTGAGCTCCTGCTGGAGCATTCCCCAAGACGACTACACCAAGAGTCGGCTTGGCCAGGCCATGGCGCTTGTTCCTGGTGGGTATAAGCCTCGTGGAGTTTGACGTTGTGGGTCCTGCGGCTGAGCGAAAAACCTGCGGCCCTGGACGTGGTTCAAGAATCGCAGTGAGAGCTGGAAGGATGTGGGGCCAACATCGACTTACGCGCCAACTTGGCCAGGCAGCCACTCCCGAGGCTCAAGCCCCAGCTTCGCCGAGCAGGCCATGGCGGCATCCCCTCTTCCGTGACAATGGAGACACTACCATTTCCAATGCAGAGTTTCTCCAATTGGTTGCGTTATGTGAGAAGGTTGGCGACCAGAAGGCAGCGGACGTATACCGTGCAAATTCAGCTGACGCCCCTGCCCCTCCCGCCCATATAGCACAGCAGCGGGCCAACGAACCGAACCGAGCGTTCAAACAGTTGGAAAGCTCGCAAAATTGGTGGGCCAACATGACAAAATTAAGGATTACCTGGAGCGGCAAGCGCAACAGATCAAGGAAGTCCTCCCCCAGGTCCAGCAACAAGAAGAAACGTACCGACAGGCGGCCCAGGAGGCCCACACAGCTATCATCGGCTCAAGTGTCACCCAAGTTGATGCGAGTAAGGTCAATTTGGCGGCCATCATGGACGGAAAGTTTGAGCTCCACTTGGGCCCGAATGACACGCTTGATGTCAATGAGCTTGTGGACCTCACCGACGGTGACAAAGAAGAAGTTGCCGACCGAGTCGAATTGCCGGCAGAGGAGTTCCGCACAGCCACTGCCAATGCGCTTGGCAAGATCAAGGCGCAGACGGAGGATTTCGCCGACAGCGCGATGAGCAGAAATCCCGCTTGCAGCTGAAGAAACGACGGGCGGCAGATGGACAACCTGTGGCAGGCGAACCTTCGCAAGCATCGACATCGGCTGCAGCATCCACGGTTCCGACTCCAGCTGGCACCAAGAACAAGCTTCGCCAGAAAGCCATTGCAAGCGTTGAGAAAGTGGCGTGCAAGGGCACGCCAATTGGGACAAGCCCGTTCGTGGAGACGGCCCAGCGGACGGCACCAACCACTGGCTTGCTCGAGCTTTCCCCAGGGCTTGCGAGGACCAGTGGATTGGGACCCCGCTGCGCTGAATCGCTGGAGGGAGGGGTGAGTTCGCCATTCCCGCATCTGGCCTGGGACCGCCCAGGGGCGAGGTCATCTTCACGCGCGACACCGCCATCCACCCAGTGCACCTGCGCACGTTCGAAGAAGCTAACACCTTTCATCTTGAAGCCGCTCCAGACCGCGAGGGGCGCGCCGAAGTCTTCCGCGACTCAGTCGCAGAAGAAACAAGACTTAATTGCGATTACGATTAATGGCTCGAGTTGGACCACGGTTGGGACAATCCTGGATTCCCTCGGCCACGCTGATATTATCTTGGCCCAAGAGCACAGGCTGAAGAAGCCTCGATATGAGCACGTTGTTTCTTCGCGCCGGTTGGCTGGATGGAAAGCGCATGGAGGCCCGCGCAACAACAGAGAAAGACGGTGCTTCTGCTGGCGTTACGATCCCTGTCAAACATCACTTGGATTCATGGGCCGCGGATGGAGGGAGCCCGGCGAATGGAAGATAGCCGCGTTGCTTCCTACGTTTGAAAGATCTGGGCCACCTGAGGATGGTGACTTGTCGCCTGCATGTGGGAGAGGGTTTCACGTCGCGCAATGCGAGGCCCATCGAAAGTGCAGGACAGGACTCTACAGACTCAGTTCCCACGTGTGTTCGGTGGAGAGCTTAACAATTCGCCTGGGAAGCTGAATGCTGCCATCCCGTTGCATAAGCCCAGAGGCACTACCAGAGCTGATGCCTCGACCCCTTCATGTTTTGCATGGGTAACCACTCGTCTACCATGGATTATTTCATGATTGACAAGTTGCTGGCTTCTGTAACTACGGTCGAAGTCATGACGGACATACCCGTGGCCCCACACCGGCCTATTCGATTCCGTTTGAGTGGTTTTACGAATCAAAATGTTGATGTTGGAACAATTCCCAGATATCCCACCTGTGCGAGTTATTGGACCTGTTCGACAGCCACCGCAATATGAATCGATAGAGATCACACTTGATAACTTCCTCAATACGATTGGCGGCACCTGCGCCAAGTTCACACTGCATGGCCAGACTCGGGAAGATGCCACCCTGATCTTGAACGGAGCCTACGACCAGTGGAACGACCTGGCATGGGCAGAGCTGCAGGAGGTGACGGGCCAGCATGGGCCAGGTCTTGCCATGTGGCGCGGACCCCCAGTGGGAGCGGGCCCCGCTGAGAGAGGTCTCGAGAACGAAAACATGCAAAAGAGTTTATCCCCAGAGAGCCTTGACCTGGGCGATACACCAAGTGACCCAAGTGAGAGCCTTTGTTTTCCGAGGTTTCAATGGTGGGAGCCATGCTGACCTCACGAATCTTTCCGCTCGTTTGATTCAGCGCTTGGTCCTAGGATGCCCTTTTCGCCAGGTTTGGGCGCGAGGAGGCAGCACGTGGCATCCCATTCTTTTTCTCGAGGGAACCCACGTCCAAAATCCGAATGAGTTCACGGAAATGTTCCTGAACGAGGTGATCATTGTTGCCCATTTTATGCACGACCGTCTCCATTGCTCTGCACGCCAGATCCGTCGTCGGGAGTGGAAAGAGCGGCGCGCGGATGCAATGGAGAAGGGTGCGCGGCGAGCCCACCGTTTCCTTAGAGGTAGGTCTGCTCTTGTGGATGTGGTCGGGGAAGGCCTTCCTGAGGCCGCGCTTGATCGCACCTCGATCGCGAACAGGATGCAGCGAGAAAATCCGAGGTGGGCCGAGGCCTGGGCGGGCGCGGCGCTAAGGCGAGAGCTACAGTTAAAAAATGGCCCGCCCTCAATCCGTGAAGCTCTTGTACTTGTTCTAAACGAGTGTGCGCAGCGCTAAGGCGAGAGCCACTTTTTGGAAACGGCCCGCCCTCCATTTGTGAAACTGTTGCCAGTTTTGAAGCTTCAGGCTCATAAAAGGTAAAGAACAGGGAGGAATTATTCATCAGGGACAAATGGAGGAAGATGGGGAGGGGAAAGTGCAGGAGGAGGAGGAGGAATATGAGGAGGAAAAGGAGGAAGTGGAGGAGGAGGATAAAGAGGGGAGAGAGAGAGAGAGAGAGGAGAAGAAGGAGGAGGAGGAGGAGGAGGAAGAAGAAAAGGAGGAGGAGGAGGAGAAGTGGAGGAGGAGGAGGAGGAGGAGGAGGAGGAGGAGGAGAAGTGGAGGAGGAGGAGGAGAAAGAGGGGGAGGAGGAGGAGGAGGAGGAGGAGGAGGAAAAGGAGGAGGAGGAGAGCCGTCTGTTTCCTCGGGGCGGGCGTCCAGGAGGCGAAAAACTAAGGAAAAACTGGGGCCGGGACTGGGACCAGGACCAGGGCTGGGGCTCGGGGCTGGGGTCAGGGCCGCGGTCGGGCCAGGGCCAGGGCTGAGGCCAGGACTTAAAGCTGGACCACCCTAGGGGACCAGGGGATGACCCCTTTGGGACCACCGGTTTGGGAAAGTAACATTTAACACGTTATTCCGCTTCGCGTCGGAGGGTCATCTTCTCGTTTTCGTCGTCCTCCTCACTTTCTTCGCCCACTTTGCGGCAGTCCTGGGGGGCCCTTGGGCAACTTTGGACAGTCTTGAGGCTTCCTTTGAACTGTCTTGGGGCCATCTTGGCTGTCTGGGTGGTCTCTTGTGGCTGTTTTGGGCCTTCGAGTGGCTCTCTATTGCCGTCTCGGGTCACTCCAAAGGTCTTGGCAGCTTGCCGCTCTCTTGGGGCCGTCCTAGGCCGTCTAGGAGCACTCTTGGGCTGTCTTGACGCCTTCTCCGAGTATAAACGGGGAATTGCGAGGCCTTCTTGGGCCATCCTGGGGCCATCGTAATGCCTCTAGGCCCATCATGGGGCCCGGAAAGGTGAAGACGCGCAAATCGGCAATTGAATCCTAGCAACATTTATGATTTGGCAATATTAAAATCCTACTGTGGGTTCTCTTGGGCCGCCTTGGGGGTCTCTTGGACCGTCTTGGGGCAATTTTGGAAAACCTTGGGGCCACCGTGGGGACACCTTGGGCCATCTTGACGGCCTTGCTCGCCTGCTTCGGCCGTCTTGGAAGTGCGGAAGCGCGGATCCATCGTTGCACTATGCAGGGATCATGCCCCCGGAGGCGCTGACCTTCGCATTCTACAGAGGATCGTGACCTCGGAAACCCGGACCCATCGTCTTTTACTAGGGACGGTGGCCGTGGGAGGGCAGATGCATTGTTTTTAAACGAGGTGTTGTGGCTTCGGATGCGAGAACTATGCTGTTGCGACGGATCGTGGCCCTGCCAGCGCCATGACTTTTGTAGGGGAAGGTGGGATGGCGATGCGTGCGAGGGAGTGGAGGGGGGGCCTCCAAACCCTACCATTAAAAACATGTGGCATTTTATCATGCCTCAAAGTGCCAGGACCAGGTGGCGGATACTGCTGGAAACCATGAGAACGTCTCATGGACGCACAGTCGCAGATTTTCTGTTTGGCCACAGCGATGTCCTTCAGGAAATGTATACAGTCGCACGTAGTCACGCGTAGAAGGGGCGGCCGTCTTGGAAGTCAAGTCTTGAGTCTTACAAGACACGCGCATTCCTCTCACATAAATGTCAAAGGCAGTGCGGGCGAAGTACCGACAGATACTGAATGTACTGAGGTGTTGGCTAACCTTGCCAGCGCTTCTACGATCGATCAAGTGTTTGCCGATGCCTCGTCCATCAGCCCTTTCGAAGCCGAGGGAGCGCTTGTCTTTGCCACGCACGATGTCTGTCTTTGCCACGCACGATGTCTCTCACGTGTTGCAGGTCCTTGGCGAACGTAATGGTGCGAATCGGCCAGGCACCCTTCTCATCAGCCAGCACTTGCTTCCAATGACTATTGAAGTCAGTGTTGAACCCCAGCACGGATGAACTCAACGAGTTCGGCATTTTGCGAAACAATAATGCGGGCAAGCACGTTGCATGCGAGCGGATGGCCCAGAGACAAACCATAGAGTTACCGTGAAGCCCAACAGCTTTGTTCGGACACCAGGCAAATGTGACCGCTAGAACATGCAGCATCAAGGCGAACCCGCCGTTGCAAGCCAAAAGTTCACACACACACACACACACACACACACACACACACACACACACGCAGCGCGTCAGAGCGCAATACTACGACCATTAGCGACATGCCGCTGGGCTCCAGTGCAGCCCCATCGCCCTCGTTCTCGCTGGATCGCTGAGCTGGCATAGCGCTCCCACATTTGCGCGCGGTGCATGCTCGTTGTGACACCCTTTTCTGTACAGCAACGTTTTAAGCATGACTTCTTCTTGCGCTGGCGAGGAGGCCGCATCGGGCTAAACGTGCTGCGTGCCACAGATGTTCTTACAGCCCCCAGCCATAGACTAATGCAATCAATGCGCGTGGGCCCCAATGTTTGATCATGTGCTCGCATGGTCGTGGCACATCGTAGTTCATATGCGTTCCACGATTTATGCACTTATTGGGTAGCGGTTAATGAATGTGTTCGGTCGCCCTCCTGGTGCACAAGTGCGTACCACAGTGCTCGCTTGTAGACGCCCCACTGCTGCAGCAGGGTGGGCAACGTCAGGGTGCCAGTCTGGCCCATCGTACGCCACCCAGGAAGTCCTGTGGCGGTCTCATGTGTCAGGTGGTGCCCCTTGTCAAAAACAGAAGTGCTCTACGCAGGGTTTTGTGGCCAGGGGGGGCGACACTTACCGAAGGGGCGCGATGCAGAGGGCCGTAGCCAACATTCTCTTACAAGCATTGTTGGATCAGTGCGCGCAGGAATGCTACGTGACATCCACAGTCTGAAGACTCCAGAAGGGAGCCAGCATACTTTCAACGGGTGATTGTAGTGGCCTCTGGCCAGTGCCGCCGATCCGGGGCGTTCCCGATGATGTTCGGGTTCGCTTGGAGGCCTGTGGGGCCGTCTTGAGACCCTCTTGGGGTGGGCCGTCGTAAGAGGAGGCCTCTTGATGGGGTATTTGAGCCTCTTAGGGGCTTCTTGGAAGCTTTTTTGGCTGTCTTAGGGCGTTCCTGGGCCGTCGGACGCCGTCTGGGAGCATTCTGGAGGCGCTTCAGGGCCATCTTGGAGGGTATGATGGCAGTCTTAGGGGCCTATGTGGCATTCTTGGGACCCTCTGTCTTAGGAGCCTCTTGGGCTGTCATAGGGCCATCTTGCAGGCCTCTGGGGCGATCTTGGGGGCCTCTGGGGCCGTCGGAAGGCCGAAAAGAACAAAGCGCCCAAATCCTTCAAATGCATAAAAACAAAATCAGTGATTTGGGCTTCGAAAGACCCCATAAGGGAGCCAGCATGCTTTCAACGGGTGATTCCAGCGCGAACTCAAAGAGCTACCAGCCCATTAGTAGTGCAATTCCGATGTTGCAATTCAAGACGCTGCAAAGCAACCCTAGACAAGGCAAAGCAGCACAACGCACGACAAGGCAATGCAAAGCAGTGGGAGGTACTGCACCGCAGCGCAGCGAGACACCACTGGCGAGACCCTGTCAGCGAGACCATGGAACTAGACCTCGTGTGGGGGAACCTTTTATCCGCAAGGGCTTCGCCCATTGCCACCGGCCCCCTCTCTCTTAGAATTGGGCATGCCAGAGCTAAGTTGGGATGCTAGGGCGCCGTTGTGAAGCAATGCAGGGCCTTCACGCGAGGGTCGTTACGGCCTGCACAGTAAGCCTGAAAAACACTTCTCGAACTCTGACGGTTCGCGCTGCGAATTTGTTGACGATCGTGGTTTCAGGATTTGAGCATCGCGTATTTGTTTCAGGATCGTAGTTTCAGGGACGTGAGCGCAGCGTAATTTACAAAAGGACCGTGGCTTCAAGGACGCGGATCTTGGTAACCCGATAGGGGATCGTGGCCTCGGCGACGCAAATATTCTTGAATGTGCCATGGATTATGGCATCGTCTACGCGAATATTGCGCAACTCGCGAGGGGTTATGGCTCCGAGAACGCAAACGCGCCGTAATCTACGAGGGATCGTGGCCTCGGGGACGCGAACATAGTGTATTTTACGGAGGGGCGTGGCCTCGGTGACTTGAAGTTGTTTCCTAGTCTCGGTCATCAACCCTCGATTTTGGAGGGCAGAGAAAGTCTACCTGTCTGATTCGCGAGCAAGTATTAGGCGGTATCCGTTCCTGCTGTTGTGTGGCCGGTCGCCCAGGGGTGCGAGCGTCAAGGGCATCTCAATTCAAAATTACCACGGGCTCTGGTGAGGGTGTCACCAAAAATATGCTTCAGTCATAAAAGTGCGACATCAAGCATCCTCCCCCCCTCCTGGGTGCTATCTCTGGCCTGGCCTCGGCCTGTCCGACTGCCATTGGGTCTGAGTGTCCACCAGGCACGGGGCGAGGAAGGAAAAGCATGGGGCTCTTGGCGGGTTGGGCGGGGAGGGAGTTTGATCATCATCCTCGTCCGCATCCACCTTCTCTGGACCATCCATCCACGTCCTCCTTTTTCTCACTCCTCGTCCTCTTCCCTCCTGTTCCTCCCACGCCACCCCTCCTTCTTTCATAGGTAAATCCTCCCTGTCGCACCACCAGGCGTGTCGGTAGGCTGGGGGCTGGGCTTCTAGTTTCGGTTCAGATGTGTTGGCAATATGTTACCCCGAAGCTCAACATATTCAGCATCTACACCGATGGAGGGTGGTATTGTTTCAACGTGTGGTCCTCGCCCAAACCCTTCACATTAGTCTCCAGCAAATCCAACAGTTTCACGGACGGCTGTACTTGTTCAACGTGTTGTTTCGCGCCGCGCCCATTCGACTCACATGTGTCGAATAATTTAAGGGATGGAGGCCAGTATGGTTTCGAAATGCGTATGTACCGTAAGATGTCCACAAACAAATATCACCACACGTGGAGTTGTGCAATAGTTACACGGATGGAGGGAGGGTCTTCTTCCAAACGGGCACATCGTTCGATATTCCGTTAGATGGTACAAACAGAGTATCAAGAGTCCCGCATTTATTCGGACAGAGAGCGGTCCCCCTTCAAAGCGAGGTCGTCGTCGTGTATCTGCTCGAATGTGAAGGCCCACCCTGAGCGGAGTTCCCGCCCGATGTGTTGGCCCATGGGGCGCAGTGACATCGAATGCCTGCAGGGATTTTTGAGGAGGCGCTTCGAACGGGGTGGTGCATTGCAGCACAGCTGATACATGGCGGGTTCAGTATGGTCCTCCTCCCCCTCCTCTTCCTCCTCCTCCTCCTCCTCCTCCTCCTCCTCCTCCTCCTCCTCCTCCGTTGCTCGGTCGGAGATCCACCCGCGCAGCGGCAGGCCTCATCCCCCCAAGCCCCTCCTGATTCTCCTCATCTCCCTCCCCCTTGCCATCCCTTTTCCCCCGTCCCCCACTTCACCTGCCCCTGCACAGCTGCACGATACGAATACTCCTCCCCCCTCTCCCCTGACCCTGTCCGGAAGATCCTTGGCCCCTCTTCGCGTTTTTTGTTTTTTACACAGGATTGGGCCGAGTTGTTCTTGTCCGACCTGAGTGTCTACAACCCGCGTTCGTCTGGTGTTTCAAAGCGGTGCTCTTGCTGCAGATTTTCGGATCGGCGTTGCGCTCCCGCCCCAGCGCGGGCCACTTCTCTGAATCCGATTTGTTTGTCAATCTTTGTCGCCCCCCCATTTCCGCCTTCCCTTGGCCCTCCTGCTGCTCCCACCTCCTTCCACCCCATTTCCCGCTGCTGCTGTTTGTCGTCGTCCTCCTCCTTCCTTCTGCTCATCCTCGTGCTAACCCTCCATAAGGGGTCGTTTTTGGAGATAAAAACGTCAGCGCGCGCAAGAGGAAGGGATAGGAAGGATGGGTAGGATGTCAGATATGGCGCGAGCGCGCCTAGCTTGCCCTCCTTCCCCACTCTGTCCACCTCCCCGTATGCCCACCTCCCCCTCCCCCTGCATCAAGCCCTTCCCAGCCCTCTCTCTCCCCTTCCTCCCCTCCCCCTCAACCCAATTATCCTGCCCTTCTCATCCCCCCTCATCTCCTCCCCCCCGCCCTCCCCGTCAACCCAGTTTCCATGGGGTGCATCCTGACCAGAGCTCCGAAGGGAAACTAGCCGTGGCCGCGAGAAGCTTTCCTGAGACCCAAAAAGCCCGATGTTTAGGTCTCGTCGTCCGATCCTCCCCGTCGTCGTCGCTCTGCGCTGGTATGTTCACTACTTCAGGTTCTGCTTGTACGGGCCTTGGGCGGTGATCGATTTGACAGCTGTGGGCAGGACGCCCATTGGTCACAGGTTTTGTTTAATCACATTGCAACCTTGGAGGTGAGGAATGCCGATCGATGGTGCCGTCCCCCCGACGACACGCCGTAAGGCCGCAGGCCTTGGTCGACAAATACCACGTCGTCGTCGTCGTCGATTTGAGGTTAGAGGATGTACACGTTTGGGGATAATTTGATTGAGTCTTGGGCCTCAGGGAAGCTTCCCGTGGCCGTGGATGAATTTGTTCGAAATATGCTGTCCAAAACGCACTCCAGGACAGGTCTTGGGTCATCATTGCCGTCGTCGTCGTCGAGCCCAAGGTTGTCGTCGTCGTGGGAGTGAAGGAGGGCGGGATGGAGAATACAGCGAGAGAGAGAGAGGAGCAGAGGTTGAGGGGGATTGGGGAGGTCGTCTTCAGGTCACCGGAGGCCCCAGCGGCTTCGTGAGGCGCCTGGAGGTCCAAGAAAAGTGCTTCAGAGGCATCCAATCACCTCGATCCTCGAACTCGTCGCCGCCGCTGCCGTCGCAGTCTGCGCCGCCTCCGCCTTCGGCGCCGTCTGCGCCACCGTTGCGTGGGCCGCGCCCGAGGCCTGGCCGACCCCATAAGCCGGGCCGTGAGCGGCAGCGGCGAGCCCGGCGATCCGCTGGTGGACCTCTGAGCTGCGGCGCGGCGCGCGCTGGCGGCGGGAGCCGTGCGCACGGGCCGACCTTGGCCAGGCCCGTCCCCAGAGGAGAGATGATGGGCCGATTGCCCACCACCACCACCACAGGTAGGAGAGGGAGGAGAGGGAGGAGGAGGAGGAGGAGGAGGAGGAGGAGGAGGAGGAGAACGAAGAGGAGGAGGAGGCTGATCTCCCCAGCCTAGCCTCCTTTGTCCCCCGTCCGACATGTGGTGGTGGTGGTGGAAAACTGGTCCGTCAAGAGAGGCGAGGAGGCCATGCGCACGGGCCGACCCTCGCGTCGGGGACACGAAAAGTCTGAGGGAGGCGCTTCTGCCCTTCTCGGCCCCTGCGGGCCCTCGCCGGGCCCCAGGGCCGTCAGGAAGCTGTCCACCGGGACTGGGACGATCGCAACGGGTACGGTAGGTTCGCGCCGCGTCGACCGGCGGCGACCCCGCCGCCAGCGTTCCACGTTGAACGCCGCCAGCGACCCAGAATCGGTCGAAGTTGAACGATGGGACCTCGCGGCACGGGCCGGTCGTTCAAGGTTGAACGATCCCCGCGGCGTCAGGAACCAAGGCCGGAGTCGACACGACACCAACCTGCGGTACGGAAAGAATGGGTACTCAAAGACCGACAGCAGTTCTTGTCCATTTTGGACAGGACTCGCTGCTGGTGTCGCCGCGGCCTGTGTCCATTTGAGTCAGGAGGCCGCCTGCCCGCCAGCGGCCGCTGCTGGTTTGGGACAACATTTGTTGTTCGGCACTGTGCCCATTTTTCCGTACCCATTTGGGGCGTCCAAACTTCAGGATGGAAAGCCAGCCCTTGGCAAGATTCAGGGGCAATGATAGGGGGGATAGGCATAAGGGGGGCGGCATCGACCCTCCATCGCCAATTAATCGCCGATAGGGGCCCGATAGCCCCAAACTGCCCAGGAGGTTGCGGATCCTCTATCGGAGGCCCATCGCCGATCTATCGGCGATGCATCGCCGATTCCATGTCGATGCTCACCCCCCCCTACGCCTGCCCTCCCCCTATCGTTTCGGGGGTGGACAGACCTCCTACCCTGACACGTCGATGGAGGAATTGGCAGTTTTCGGTTCGCGAGAGGGCGTCGCGGCCGTCATTTTTACAGGTCCAGGTCCGTCGGTTTCAGTCCCAGGCCGTTTTCACTAAGGGGAGGTCTACTAAAGGGAGGTTTGTCCACCGCCGATTGCCCCCCACAGCCCCCGGCAAGACGGTCGAGACCTTTGGGATCCCGCGCGGTGGGAGCACAACGACGACAAACGAACCCACGGCAGGGGGCCTGCGCGGGCCGGCCCGGGCCGGGCCCTTCCTGGGCCCAGGACGGGTCTGGGCCCGTCCTGGGCTCCCCTCCCCCTCCTCGCTGCTCCCCTCCCCCTCCTCGCTGCTCCCCTCCCCCTCCTCGCTCCAGGGGTCGGCGGGTGCCTGCGCCGCACTCCGAGGCCAAGCCTCAAGTCGGGCCTGTCCCTCTGCAGGGGGAAGATCCCAAAGTACTCTAACAAAAATATAACGGGATCCATTTTCCTTGTGTGTTTTGTTTTACCTTTTTTGTTATGTGTTTTGCGTATTTCGAGTTCACCCCAAATCCGCTTACAGGGGGACATGCCCGACTTACGCCAAGCCTCGAAACACAAAAAAAGGTTGCATAAGCATCAAACTTGTAGAGCTCCGCGCAGAGTTCTTCGATCGGCGCTGAGCCCCCGGGCGGCGCCAGAGGCGCCAGTCCGAGAAGTCCGCGCGGTGCTCGGAAAGTTTGCGTTTCTGCGTAGACACGGTAACGGCGATGTAGGCAACGGCGATGTAGGTCTCGGTGCTGCAGGTGGCGGTGGCTCGTGGCCAGCCCCTGTTGTAGGGAAGGCTTGTCATCGCGTTCTCCTGCAGTTTGTTCTGCGCGAGCTCGGCGTCGCAACAGACCAGATTCCCAACATCGCCGTCAGCCAAAGCCTTGCCGCTGGCGCAGCTCTGGCTTGTGCCGTTTTTGTTGTCCCTCTCATCCTGGAGCCCGGGGTCGTCGGCCACGCGCAGCAGGGGGGTAGGGGGAGGGGGAGGGCTTCTCAGAAGCAGCCCTGCTTCTTAGAAGGCGCAGGCCTCCGCCTATGGACGTAGGACCAGCGCCTTCTGAGATGCAGCCTCCTTCTAAGAAGCCTCCCCCCCTCCCCCTTTACTTACCCCCTCCCGTGCGCGCCGCCAAGGTCGGCCGGTGCCCTCGCCTCCCTCCGAGCCCAAGCCGGGAGGGCCTGCACGCTGGCCCCGGGCCCTGGGCAGAGCCGGCGCAGCGCGTGCAGCCGGCGTCCTCCCACCGACGCGCGGTGGGCTCGCGCGCCGCGTCGGCGCGGCAGCGAGGCCTGCCGCGAGGGGGGCACCGCCGAGGGGCCACGACCCTCGGCGGCCTCCCGCGACGCCGCCCGAGGGCGCGGCGAGCCCTCGGAGGAGTCGAGCAGTGGCGAAGCGTCCCGGCGTGTCTGTAGGCCCACCCAGGAGTATTCCAGGAGCTTGCTGTGGTCTGCACGAAATGTTCTCAGCACGTTTCTGGCAGAGTCGGTCTTGTTTTGACGCATGGGGGTTCTGTTCTGAGAGCATGGTTTTGGCTATGAGAACATCTCTGGGTTCTAAGAACACGTCGTGGTAGGCCTATATGAATGCCTGGACGGTCGGTCCCTGCTCAAAGGAGGAAGAGAAACCGAGACCGCTGCCCTCACCTCGCTTTCGCTGTTTGGGGGCCTCCTGGGAGGCCCTCGTCGGCACCGCTGGATTCGCTCCGAAACCCTGCTGAGAACGCACGCCGGGCGAGGTCCAGAGAGCAGCGCTATCGGTACCTCTTGGTTTCCCCAAGCCCGAGGGCGCTCCGCCTGGCCCCCTCGGGGCTGCGGCCGGCCCGGCCGCCCGCCGCGTTTCGCCGCGGGCGGCCCCGCTCGGCGCCTCCTCTCCGCCCCTCCCCCCTGGACGCGGGCGCGCCTTGCCTGAGATCCGGGCGCTGCATTTTTGTTCACACTGAGCGGTTTAGCCCTCGAGTAGGGGATCGACTACAGAATTGACTTACCCCAGACTTGATGTTTCCGTCGAATCTATTCCAATTGCGTAGAATGCTCCGCGGATCTACGGAGTATTCGACGCATTTCTCGTAGAATCAACATCAAGTTTTATTGTATAGTCGATCCCCTGCTCGAAGCCCGGTTTCAGGCCCCGGGGCCCCCGCAGATCGATCCGGCTCGAAAAATGCCGCAAGGAGCTAGGGTCTAGGGCTTTGGTCGTGAATTGTCGCGGTGTTGCGATTGTTACGCAACAGCAGGCCTCAGGGTTGTGGTGGCCCTGGAGTGCGCAGCGTAGAGTCGTTTGCGTGACGGGGCGATCTATGGACTGTTCAGCCGCCACCTCGCTTGCAGGCACAGAGACCTCGAGCGGCGATGTGCAGGCGAAGCCGCGCCGAAGCCAAGCCAACCCAGGCACATTGCGAGGATGTCTCAGACGAAGCCGCCCCGAAACCTAGGCTGACCAGGCGGATTGCGAGTACTTCTTCTCGTTGCGGCTTTCCTCGCTGACACAAAAAACGTACAAGGTTTCTAGCAGTCTTCGGCCTCCAAGGGCCCTCTCCAGGCCCCAGGGCGGTCAAAAACTTACTCGGGATAGAGTCGGGAGGGGGCGAAGAGGCCGCTCGAGGAAGGGGGCGAGAGAGGGGACCGCGCATCAGGGGATGACGATGACGATGACGTCATCGTCATTGTCAGCGTCATCGTCATCGAAGGCGGTGGGGGGAAGGTAGGCTCGAGGAGACAAACACATGGAGCAAGTCGCGTGGATAAGCGACGGGCCCCGCCTCCGTAACGAAGACCACCCCCCGCCGTCGCCAAAAGTCAGGCGTCGTTGCAATCACCTGGCGCCCTCGTGCCAAATCCACGGATCTGGAATACATGCTCGTGCGTGCCTGCCAGATACAGGTGGAGGACAGGGCTGGACCTAAACGCTGTTTTACGGGACTTCGGCTGTGCTTTGTTTCTTCCGTTCCTGGCAGGGAGGTGCAGGAGCACAGGTAGGGCAAAACGAACGAACAACGAAACGACGACAACACGAGAAACAGCGTCTGGGTCCGGCCCTGGCGGAGGCGGGGGAGCGAGGGGAAGGAGGCGGCCCCTCTCGGTGCCTCTCGCCCCCAGCTCGCGAGGGGGCGCGGGGGAGGGGCGAGGAGCACGGGGCGGGGGACGACGCAGGAGCGGGGCCGTGAGGACGAGGACGGGCAGGCGTGCAAAGAGGCCCGAGAAGACGGGAGCCATGCCTATCGCATGATAGCCTTTCGCAGGAGGGCTGCAGTCGTGAGAAGGAGAGAAGGCCCTCACAGGGGAGGCGGGGAACTTCAGGACGCCCAGTGCGGTTGAAGTTTCGCTGTATATCTTTCCCCATATACGTAGGCAGCGCAGTCTCGCTTCAATGCTGGCTACATTTCTGGTCCGGACGAAACAAGAAGGTGTACATGGCTGTGTTCTCGCCTTTGTGTCAGCTTCACGTGCCACGGGTTTTGGGTTGAAAAATACATTTCGGTGCGCATGGCCTTGCTTTCACATTGTTGTTTTCGTCCTTGTCCCGTTTCTCAACCGTTGTTGTTTTTAGGGTGTTTTTTGGGGGACTATGTTCCGTCCGCCACTTTGAACATGGCAAGCAGTGCTTTTATCTATTTTGTTGCGCGGCCCCGCGCCGCCCCGACCCCTTTCGGCAAATCCCCCGCGCGATTCGCGGCCCAATGAACAGTTCGTCCGAAGGCCCCAGTGGCAAATTTCGCGCGCCACCCCGCTGGTTTCGGCAAGCGCCCCGCACGCTCCACTGCCCCATCGGGAGCCCGGCCGAGGGCCCCAGCGACAAAGTTCGCACGCCGCCCCGCCCAAATCAGGCACACTCCTCACACGCCTCGTCCTTCCATAGGCAGTTCCACCGAAGGCTCCGTTGGCAAAGTTCACACGCCGCCCCGTGCTTATCGGCGCATGCCTTTCACGCTTGGTGGCCCCAGAGCGATTCCAACCGCAGGCTCCGAGAGCAAAGTGCGCCGCACCGCCAGTTTCGCTCGCGCGCGTCGTGGCCCCATTGGGAATTCCACCCAAGGCCCCAGTGGCTCAGTCCGCACGCCGCCCCGTTCATGTCGCGCACGCTTCGTTCCCCCACAAGTAGTTCCATCGAATGGCACAGTGGCAAAGTTCGCACGCCGGCCCACCCACTTCGCGGCCCCATGTGGAGCCCAGCCGAAGGCCACTCTGGCAGAGATCGCACGCTGCCCCGCCCATGTGCGCTTACCTGTCAGGCGTCCCGTGGCCCCGACGGGGGCCCCATCGAAGGTCCAGTGGCAAAGTTCGCACGCCGCCGTGCCCATCTGCGCGCGCCCCTCACGCGCTTCGTGGCGCCACCAGGAAGCCCAGCTCCACAGAAGACCCCACCGGCAAAATCTGCACGCCGCCCCGCCGGTTCAGGCACACCCCGTCGCCAAGTTCTTCGGCACACCCCTCGCACGCTTCGCAGGCCCATGGGAAGCACAAGCGAAAATCCCACTGGCAGGGTTTGCGTACGTGACGCCGCGCCCCCCTCTTGGCGCACAGATGCATCACACGGTTCGCGGCCTCATAAGGAGCTGCATTGGCCGCTGCGCAGCCAATTTCGGCACGCACGCACACACATACACACATACACACACACACAGACACACACACACACACACACGCACACACACACACACACACACACACCTCACGCGCTCCATGGCCCCAGAAGGAGCTCCCCCCAACGCCCCAGTGGCGATGCGAACGCCGCCTGGCCAATTTCGGCACCCCACACACGTTTTGTGGCCCCGCGGGGAGCCCAGCCGAAGGCCCCACTGGCGGTGACCGCACGAAGCGCTCCCCACTGCGGCACGCCATTCTTGCGCTTTGCAGCTCCGTCCTTCTCCTCGTCATGTTCGTTCACCTGCTTTGCAGCGCCCACACCTGCGCAGTACCAGGCCCTCCAGCAGGAGAAGCACTCTTCCCTCGCACCGTGTTCGCCCCCCCCCCCTCCCCGGGTGGTCCCCTGACTGGTGGGCAGGGGGTGCACTTTGGTGCGTCGAGAAGCGTATTTTTGACCGGTGTGATTTGATCTCTCGATCCTCTCCCATCAGGTTCTGAAGCAAGCGCAGCCCCTTTTGCCCCTCCGCTCGTGTAGGCTGACCCCTGGGGGGGCGCCAGAGTAGCCTGGGTCTGGGGTGTTTGGGGCCCCTGGGAGGATCGGGCGAGGCCAGGACCAAGATGGATCGTTTCGGGGCGCCGTGGAACGGCCGCGACGTCCGATACAGGTTCCAGAGCTGTCGGGTTTAGAGATCCCCGATGTGTTCTGGTCCGAGTTTGCCCCGATCCCGGTTTCGTCTTATGTGGCGCCAGGGAGGCGCCGGAGGCGACCGACGCGCTTCGGCCCACCCTCCATTTGGCTCAACGTATCCCCATCCCCACTGGGCCATGGTGACTCAGCCCCACCACCCCACCACCCCAGTTGTGGATCCAGCCTTTGAAACCCGAAGGCAACAGCCGACCTCCCCATTCAGGGGGGAACCATCAGAAGAGGGGGGCCCAGGCCACGCCAGTGGGGACGTGGATCGGTTCAACGATGCTCACAGCCCCCTCCGCGCATTTCGTGCCGCAACCTGGCCCAGCGAGAGCTTTTGCACTGCGCCGCCGCGCCAGTTTCGGCACACGCCCGCACAGTGGGGATGTTCGCACAGCGTCGACGCGCTGGTTTCGGCGCGCCCCTCACACGTATCGTGCCGCGTTCACGGACGGGCTAGGCGGGCAGGGCGCGGGAGTGGACAGGCGATGTTCGGGCGCACCTTGCCAGTCCAGTGCGGGCGGGCTGTCGAGGGCGATCGGGCGGGTCTGGCGGGCGGGACATGAGAGTGGGCGGGTGGGGGAGCGGGCAAACTCCAACGAGCGACACGGCCAATCGGACCGCAAAGGAAGGGCGAGCCTGGCGAACCTTAACTGGCGGGCGGTCGCGGCGAGGGTTGGGCGGAAAGGTTGGCGCTCACGGTCGGGCTGGTCGGACGGGCCACACGGGCGGGTCGGGCGGGCGGGACATCTACAAGCAAATGATTCTCAGCAAACGAGCCGGCTGCTCTTCACCGGTGAGCGGGCCGACTCTGGGCGAACAGGCAAACGGCGGGCGAACCTTAATGGGGGTGCCAGGCCAGCGGACCGAGCGTCGGGCGGGCGGATTTCAATAGGCGGGCAAGGAGGTCGGGACATTAAATTTGGCGAGGCGGCTTCCAAACCAATGAGGTAGCAGGCCCTAGCGGACGTGTCGGGCCGGACGGACCCTGAGCAGGTGGGTTCTCACGCAATCGAGCGGGTGGATCTTAACCGTGGATCTGGCGTTTCGGACATGGCAAGGGAGTATTCAGGAGGCCATTATGGGTATCCCCGGAGGAGGTGGGGCCACCTTGGTCCATCATCTCTTTCGGGCCGCCCTAATGGGGTCCGAGATGATACGCGGAAGACCGCGCCGCATCGCCGACGCATCGGAGATGCGTTGCGATCTCGCGCCCGAGTGTCTCAGTCCCGACGCCGCCGACGCATCGGCGATGCGGCGCGATCCGCCGACCCCCAGTTGCTGGGACCCCATGTGGGCAACCCCCGCTCCTGGCCAAACACCCGAGGTATGGGCCTTCCTCCCTAGGATGCAATTCCTGGGAGGTTTGAGTCAGCATCGGAGACTGTGTACCCGTGGTCGAAGACCTGCGTGATCGGGCACACTCCTTTCGAAGCAACCCCGCGCAACGCGGCGCAATTGAGCTGAATCCTGGGCCTCTCGGCAATCCCGCGCAACCCACGCAAGCGTCCTTACACGGACCTCCCAGGAGCTGCATCCTGTAATCCTCTTCCTCCTCCCGTCGAGCCCCCTCCGATCCCGTGCGCCACGGCCCGGCAGAGCCGCCACCGCCAGCGCGCACGGTGCCGAGGCCACCTCACCGACAGGGCGCGGAGCCGCGGCGCTGCGAGGAAGAAAACACAAAGAGGCGCGCGGAAGAGTGACAGGCGGTGGCGAGCTTAGCGCGGCAGGGAAAGACGGATTGCGGGAGAGCAGGTTCGATGTTTTCTGACGTTGCCACAAGTCTGCCAGATTCGCAGAGCTTTCTGGGGATGCCCGGATCGCACCGAACGGCCGCTGGGGATGCCAGTCATGGCATGGCCCATCATCTTTTGTTGCGCGAGAAAACGAGTCGGAAGTTTCTTGCACCCTTTCGGCTTCCAGGGGCCCTCGCACAGCTCCAGGGCCGCCGAAAAACAATTTCGACATGAGAATCCAGTCCCGGGGAAGGGTTCCGAGTCAAAAAGAAATCCCCATACAGATCTCCAGGGTAGCAGCGCTGCCGTTGGCGCCACCGGAAGCCCTGAAGCGGGCTCCCAACCCAGCTTTTGAACACAATCCCGACGGACGTTGCTGTGGAGGCTCTGTCGCGGGATCCCGCATCAAACAGTGAACATGTTGGGCGGAACACTCCCAACGTTGGCTCCACGCCATTATCGTCGCCAACACCGACGCCATTACCAGTGCCTCTGGCGACGATTTCATTGCCAGATGCTCCGACACCAATTCCGACGACAGGTCCGACACGTCTGGCGCGAGTGCCGCCTGACGATTCCAACACCATCGACGGCAGCACCATTTTCAACAGCGACCTTAGCGTCAATCCAGACGGCCTCGCCCATTCTGACTTCGCGGACGGCCCAGTCACCATCATCGCCAGCCCCGTCGACGACCCCACTGGCGCCCGCGGTGACGCGCCCGTCGCATACCCCTGCGCCAATATTTTGGCATGGCTCGGACGTGTGCATTTTTCTCGGCGGGGAATGCACGGCCGAGCGATGGCAAGTCCAACGTCAGGTCCGCAGGCAACATTCACGGCAATTGTGATAGTTTTTGTGTTATGCCAGCGTGTAGGTCGCAGGCGGGCAACAGCGCCTAAGGTACCTTCCACGACGGCCTTTTCGATACTGCCCACCATCGCCGCGTCGTCCATTGAGAGCGCCATTGTCAGCATCACGATAAACACGACGGCTACGCTTATGACGACGGTGTGCATCACCACCACTATCGGCGGGGATGCTGTCGAAAAATGCCCGAGGCTCCGGTATTCGCACACCTGTCGTCCACACGTGCTGCAAATGTGAAACAATCCAGCGCGTTCGTAAAGCCAGCACGCGTATGCTAAACCAATTGCGGGATGCTAGAAGACACATTTTAAATATGTCATTATGTACATGCGGTGTGTGTGCGTGTGTGTGCGTGGCATGCGTGCGTGCGGGGAGGATGACGGTGGTGGGGTGGTGGGCGGGCTGATGAACGAGGATCTTCTCTCATATGTACCGTTCGCTTATATTTCGAAGATGAAGAATGAACCCATGCAAGGCGTTCCAGAAAGGGCCTCACCGTCGAGGATCGAAGGACTTGCCATCTACTCCTTCAAGGATCGAAGAGTCACGGCGCTTCCCGCGAAGATCTAAAGTTACATAGGGAAGGTCCGCGCGGATTTCTTGGCAACGCATCCGGCGCCGTCCCATGCGCGCCTTGCGCGCAAGGGAAGGGGGGCCAGCACAGATCCAAGAAACCCGCCTGGACCTCAGAAAAATTATGTTTATGCAGTTTTATGGTTTCTCTATCTCCAATACCCACATTGCACAAGCGGACGGAGGCGAACAGGCGGACGCATGTCACCCAAGTTGCAAACAATGAATGCAAACTTTCTTGACGGTGCCAACTTGTGTGGCGCATCTGGACAGCATATGTGCTATACGTGGGACTACGCAGCACGGGTTCTCACAGTTACCAAATAAGTACTACGAGACGTCCAGCATATTGACGTCAATATACGCGTCACATCTCAATGGCGCCCCTAATGTTATGATGCCTTCTTCTTCCAGAGATTAGTCCGATCTCCAGAGACGGGATATGTTGAATGTCTTAGAAATGAGCGTCGCGCATACCAGAAACAACATTCCCCTTCGGGAACATCACGTACAAGTCAAATTACACGCGAAGCCCGCAAAAACGCGTGGGCTGACAGTGGCAGCAAGCACATGCATGAGAAACGCACCGAATGCGCGTGAGAGCGAACAGAACACGCCAACGAGAAACCCGACGCGCCGAGTGCGCGCCGAGAAGGCGAGGGGAGCAGGCGGACGAGAGAGGTGGCGAAGGCGGAGAAGCAAAACGAGGGAGACATAATCTCCTGAACCAGGTTTCTGCTCATCAGGGCTGGACCTAAACGATATTTTGGCGATTTCGTGGGCCGTTTTCGTTTCGATTTCGTTTTGCGGTTAAGGCGGATTGAAGACAAAACGAGGGAAACGAAAACAAAACGAAAACGAATAACACCGTTTAGGTTCAGCCCTGCTGCTCATAGGCGGCCTGCTTTGCAAAAACTGACCGATCCGGGCCCAAACGAGACAAGTGCAGATGCTGCACCGCATCGTGGCTACAGCCGCCGAACACACATGCTATTCCGCGCCGCAATCATGCATTACCAGTTCGTTCGAATATGTTTGGCATAGTTGTGTGCGTTGTCGGCGTCCGCACTACAGGCATGAAGCGCCAGAGGTGGAAATAAGCTGCGGTTGGATCAACAAAGCATGCCCACGGAAGAGGAACCATGGACGCCCGAGCAGAAGCGCAGGGTTGAGGGCGAGGAGGAAGTTGCGAAGAAGCCTCGGCAGCAACTGCAGCAGCTTGATGGCGTCGCCGACGGTGGAGCACAAACTTCACGTGAAGCGGGCGCCGGGACATCCGTCAAAGGGCGGAGCCGCGACCGTGGACGCGGCCGCGGCCGCTCCGACCTGCCCGCGCAGAAGCCGTTCAACAAAAAGCAGCAGATCCGCCTGACTGCCTGCGAGACCCAGCTCGGGCAGATGGGCGAAGCCACGGCCAGCGACACGGTGGAGAACGTCGCCCCGGAGAGCCCGAAGATCGGGAATGCGTTGCTGGAGAGCACGCAGTCGCTCATCGCCAAGACCACCCAGGTCAAGACCGCCGATGCCGCCGACTCACAGACGCTCAAGGGCACTTTGGCGGATTTCAAGGAGGCGAAGACCAACGCCAATGAGATCGCCGCCAAGATCAGGGACCAGCTTGACGAAGCCACGCAGTAACATGACAAATGAGTTTCGGCATCGGGCGCGGAAGGCGCCGCGCTCGCGCCCGGCGCCGGCTGCACCAGGGCCGCCGCAATTCAGCGCACGTCGAGGGGAAACGCATCAAGCAACGCAGCGAATCGGCTGTGCCCGGGGTTGCCAGATGTTAATAGCCAGTACTTGAGCCAACGCTCGAGCCCCCCTCTGGCCACCCTCCTCGACCCCCACTCCGGGAGAAGATGAATGGGGAGGGGAAGGAGGAGGAGGAGGAGGAGGAGGAGGAGGAGGAGGATAATGATGAGGAAGATGCAGCAGATAATGGGATGTTGTTCGTGAGTGGGTCCTCGCGCCCAGCGCGCGCCCCGCGCGCGCCGGCGCGCGCCCCTCGCGCGCCCCGCGCGCGCCCCGTGCATGCCCCGCGCATGCCCGCGCGTCCGCCACCGCGCACGCCCCGCGCAAGCCCCGCGCTACCCCGCGCGCGCCCCGGCGCCGTAGCCGACGAGCGACGAGGGGCGCGAAGAGGGCGACGAGGAAGACGGGGGCGAGGCGGCCGAGGAGGAGGAGGAAGAGAAGGGGGGGAAAGGGGGGGCGGGGAAGGGGAAGTCGGCAACCATTCCTAGCCTGATCTTGCCAGCCCGGGCATGGCAACCGCGCCCGAAATGCAGCCCGAGGTCAGATGTGCTGGAGGGGGGCCCTCCTTGTCCTGATTACGTTTGGTATCTTCCTCCTCCTCTTCCTCCTCCTCCCCCCCCCCTCCTCCTCCCCCTCCTTGGCCTCGCTGCAGCCGGCGCGACTCCTCTCTTCAGTTGGCGCTACTCCTCTCCCGCCCCCATCGCTCCCCCGCGCCCCTGCGCCGCCCGCCCTCTTCGCCACCTCCGCCCCCCGCGCGTTGCCCGGGAACTCGCGCATCTTCGTCGCGCCCCGTCTTCGCACCTGGCGGGCCAGAACGGGGAGAGAGAACGCGAGCAGCAGAGGAGACAGAGGAGAAACGCGAGAGACTGAGCCAAAATTACGAGTAAGTCTCGGGCGGCGCGCCAACAGGAAAGGGAGGCGTTCTGCCATTTTTCGGCGAAGCCCCCTTTCGCACCCGCGCCGTCCTGGGCGCTCCGCCGATGGTCGCACGTCACCATGGCCGTCTGGCTCAAGTCTTCATCGCGATGAGGAGCTCGCGCGCGTCGTTGCCGATGGCGCCCCTCGCCGGCCCCGCGCGCGTCGCGCGGGGGGGCGACGTGGGCCGGCAATTTCGCGCCGCCGAGCCATCGCTACCACGGGCGAACCTGCGCGGCGCGATTCTGCAATTTTCCAGGCCGCTCCATTTCTCGCCCCCTCGCATTGGCACCCCACGGCGCAGCCGCGCTCCGATGGGGGGGGGGGGGGGGGGGGCGCGACTTCCAAACGAGATGCGAGCCATCCCTGGGAGCACCTGATCTACCCAGGCACGGCGCCTGCCAAGATGGCGCTGAATCTCGGGAACACAGCAGGAGACGTTTTCCACCCGCCTTTCGGACGACACGCCAGCCCGATGGACTTCCCGGTCGTTGGCCCGCCATGCCCAAGCTTTCAATCAGAGGGGCTCGCGGCGGCATTGATGACGTTCAAGGGCGCAGGGCTCGCAGTTACCTGCGCGCGCAGCTCGTTTCCTGCGATCACACGCCACGCAATATACTTGTTCGTTGCGCCCGTGGACGCCGCGGCGAACAACGCCCCCAACCAGCGTCGCATGCGCTTTCGGCCCTCGGGTCTCGCAGAGACATTTCATGCAGACGCGATCGCGAAGCTCCCCGAGGGAATCCTAAAGTTCGCGCGCAGCAACGCGTGCCCCCCCCCCACAACTGGTCGCTGCGACCGCGCCGTCGGCGCTGCGCACTGTCGGCCCGGTGACTTGTCTCCTGGGCGCCCGCGCAAGGAGCGCGCTTGCCCGCGCGTTCGCAAATTGCCCGCGCACGTTCAGAACGCAGCAAAATAGACGCAGCTTGAGAGCCGCAAGCGCAAGCACGACTCCGACTGAGTTGGCGCATTTGGACAACGCCGTCGCCCTGTTGGCTCGCATCAGGCACGCTTCCACATCGCAGAAAACTCGACGCATCGCGCATCCGCGCCAGCCGAACCAGGAGCGAAAGAGGACGAGGGGGGAGGGGGAGATGGGGGGGGCGCGATGATGTGCGAGGAGAAGAACGAGGAGGAGGGATAAGAAAAAGCATACGACGACGACATCTGCGATTTAGGGCGCAGGAATCACCTCGAGGCCAGGGGCCGAGGCAAAACCCTCCCAGGATGGATACTAAGAGAAGGAATCTGAGCTTGCCCTGCGAAGGACGGTCGGACGCGCGCGGCACTCTCTCTCTCTCTCTCTCTCTCTCTCTCTCTCC
>CAUYUJ010004468.1:0-10000 GCA_963575745.1 Prorocentrum cordatum
CCTCCTCCTCCTCCTCCTCCACCTCGAGCTCTCCTCGTCCTCCTCCGCAGCTCTCCTCCTCCTCGAGCTCTCCTCCTCCTCCTTCTCCTCCTCCTCCTCCTCCTCCTCCTCCTCCTACCCCCCTCGTCTTCCTCGTCCTCGGCCTCCTCCTCCTCCTTTTCCTCGTCCTCCTCCTCCTCCTCCTGCCTTCCTGCCGCAGCGCCACGAGACGACCCCTGTCCGCGCCGCGCTTGAAGCTGTCGCCCCCCGGTGGGCGGCCGCCGCTGCGCGCCTCGGGTCCGCCGGTGTAGCCGCCGCTAGGGCGTCTCCGCCTCCGGGAGGGGAGAGGCACTCGCTCGAGCCAGATCGACCTGCGACGGCCCGTGGTCCCGGAGGCCGGGCGAAAACGCCAGGTGCAAACGATCTGGGAGGCCTCTCGCCCAAATTAGTGCGTAGAGAAGCGGAGGAAACGGATGGGGGTATCAAAGGGGGCAAAGGCACCCATAGAGCTATCCTTCCCTCGTTTTTGCATTTTTGGGCCTTCTGTGAGGCCTCTCTCCCAAACTAGTGCGTAGAGAAGTGGAGGAAACGGAGGGGGCATCAAAGGGGGCCAAGGCACCCATACGGCTACCCTTCCCTCGTTTTTGCATGTTTGGGTCTCCTGGGAGGCCCTCGTCGCCGCGGCTGGGATCGCCTCGAAATCTCGGTCAGAACGCATCCTGGGGCATTCCGCTTCCAGGAGGGGAGAGAGGGAGGGAGGCCTCTCTCCCAAAGCACATCGTGTGCAAAGGGGTGGAGGAAACGGAGGGAGTAGGGCGGCGGAGCCACTCGGTAGAGGCATTGCACGTGGTACTCGTGGTTCTCGTTCAAGATTTTTGTTAGCCAGTCTCGCCTTTGCTCATCTGTTTGCTCCTCTGTCTTCCGTATGCCAGTCTGTGCAAGTAGTTCGGGCAGTGTTCGCAGTCGATGGTGTCATCTGGTCGTAGCACTTGTCGAAGGCCGCCTCGTCGTTCAGAGCAGCTCGAAGAAGACGGCGACGCCTGACTGTCCCTCGGCGGCTGCCAGATCGTACATCTTCTCGGAAACGAAATCGTTGAGCAACATGTCGTCGTACTGGAAGGCGCGGGCTTTGGCCAGGAACTCCATGCCGAGCCACTTCTTGGGGCGGTCGCCAACCATCCCAACGTTGTCCGCCTTGACGCGGATGTCGGTAGAACTTCCGCGGAATGCCCATCGAGCAGCGTCCGTGTCGTAGTGGCCCAGCAGCCCCTGCTGGCCGTTCAGGCTTGGCTTCGCGCAGGGTCCGACGAGCCGCGCCGGTTGCCCTCGAAATTCTGCTTGTGGCTGCCGTAGCTCTTCGGGTCCTCGTAGCACTGCTGGTGGTCATTCTGGTTGCCCCTGTCGCTCTGCTGATGGCCCTCGTAGTTCTGCTTGTTGCTGTCGGAGCTCTGGGTGTGGTCCGAGAAGCTCTGCACGTGGCCCTCGTAGCTCTGCTGGTGGTCCTCGTAGCTCCGCTGGTTGCTGTCCCTCCTGTGGCCGGCGTGGCTCTGCTGGTGGCCCTCGCAGCTGCGCGGGTGGCCCTCGCAGCCCTGCGCGTTGCCCTTCAAGTTCTGTTCGTGGCTGTCGTAACTTTGCGGGTTGTCCACGCAGCACTGCCGGTGGCCCGTGCGGCTGTGCAAGCAACAGCGCCGGTGGCCTTCGAGGCTCTGCTGGTGGTCCTCTTGGCTCTGCTTGTTGCCCTCGAGGCTCTGCCTGTGGCCCTCGTAGCCCTGCTGGTGGTACTTACAGACCTGCTGGTGGTTATCGTAGCTCTGCTGATGGCACTCGTAGCTCTGCCGGAGGCACTCGTGGCCCTGCAGGTGGCCCCCGGTGGCTCTTCTGGTGGCCCTCGCAGCTCTGGCGGTGCTCCGCGTGTGTCCGCCGGTGGTCCTCGTAGTTTTGCGTGCTGCCAGTCGTATTCTGCTTGTGGCTGTTGAAGCTCTGCGGGTGGTTTAAGAATCTCTGTCGGTGGCCCTCCCTCCTCGTAGTTCTGCGTGTTCCCCCCCCCCCATCCCCCCCTCCCCTCGGAGGACACTCGAGCCTCCAAGTCGGAGTCGTCGGCTGCCAGGTCGAAGTGCTCCGCTTTCCAGTTGCCCTTGTAGTCCTTGGCCTCTGTGATTTGGTCGCCGCCTCATTCCTCGTCCTGCTCCTCGTGGTCCTCCTCCTGGTGACCAGTGGTCTCCGTCTTAGGCGAAGCCCATCCCGCCAACCGGGCCGGGCAAGGTCAGCGCGCCAGGCAGCTGGGCGCAGTTGAACCCGTCGAGGCATTCCCAGTAGCCGTGGTGATCGTAGGCGTATGGGGTCTCCTAAGTAGACGCGCGGGTCAGTGACGAAGATCTGATCATAAGGGCACACTTCTCGTAAGAAGGCCCCGCGAGCCCAGAGAGAGAGGGCGAGACGATCAGACGACGATCCCGCCCCAGCGCAATATTTTTGCCGCGCTCTCGACACGAGAGCGAAGTGCCTGGAAGGGGTGACTCTGGGCACACGTTTCAGCGCGACCCCCGGCTGTCCCGGGGTCGCAACCGAAGCCCCAGTACTCTTTCTTCTCCTCCTCCTCCGCCTCCTTCTCAGGCAGGTCGGAGATCTCGGTCCAGCCGTCCAGCCTGCAGAGGAAGCAATCATTCAGGAGGGGAACAAAACACTCACAGACACAATGAGTCGTCGATTTCCAGGAAAATGTGGGAAAATAGGGGAAGTGGGGGCGAAGACAAAAACCAAGAACACATGGGAAAACATGGGGAATCATTTTATTTGTGTGCATTTATTTGTGTGTCCTAGGGCCCCTTCAATCATGAATACGACCGTGGCAATAGCCATATCGCCGGGGTGTGGCTGTACTCCGTGTCGCATGAGGTACCCTGCTCGCTTTCGACCCGCATCTGCTCTCGCCCATGTCCTTCTGGTCGTATTTGGTCTCGGCGTGCTTGCCGGTATGTCTCCACGTAGAGTGGGCAGGTCTCGTGAGCATTTGACTTCCGTAGACCTAGGGACGTGTCGATCTTGATATTCACGTGGATCGTGATGCACGTCAGGTCGATCTTGATGATGGTCCCGTAGATAGTAATGTATTTCACGTGGATCGTGAAATAATTGGTCCCGAACGTATCGCTCGGCGCGCCGTCCGCCAATTGGCGGAAAGAGCGTTCAGGCCGGTTCTCCCTCCCGCGGGTGGTGGGGAGCACGCGCGCGCAGGGGCCCGAAGGTCCTCGTTCTTTTCCTACTCCTCCCCCTCTTCCTCCTCCTTCTTCTTCTCCCCTTCCTCTTCTCCTCACCTTCATCTTCCTTACCATCTTCCTCTTCCTCTGCCCCTTCCTCTTCCCTTTCCTGTTTCTATTTATCGTCCTCATTCTTCGCCGCCTCCATCTCCGTCGTCGGTTTTCTCTTCTACTTCCTCCTCCTCACAATCACCGCCACCATCATCATCACCACCATCATGATCACCATCATCACCACCACCACCATCATCATCATCGTCATCATCACTATCAGCATCACCATCATTTTAAGCAGCAGCAGCAACAGCAGCACCATCATCATCATCATCATCATCATCATCATCATCATCATCATCATCATCATCATCATCATCATCATCATCATCATCGTCATCGTCATCGTCATCGTCATCATCATCATCATCATCATCATCATCATCATCATCACAAGCATCGTCATCATCGTCATCATCATTAGTGCAATTATCGGCATCATCATGACCATCATGATCATCATCACCATCATCATCATCAGCATCATCATCATCATCATCATCAGCATCATCGTCATCATCATAATCATCATCACCATCATTGACACCATCATCATCGTCGTCATCATCATCATCCTCATAATCATAATTCATAAGCATAATCATAATCATAATCATCATCGTCATCGTCATCGTCATCATCACCATCATCATCAACATCATCATCCCGCACTGCCCCGTCATTGTCTCCTCTACATCCTTCAGCCTCCTGCTCCTCCTCCTTCTCCAACTCAACCTCCTCCTTCCACTCCTCCTCCCCCTCCATCTCATCATTCTCGTTCCTCTACAGAAATATGCATCCTTACCTTTCTCCGAAACAGCTCCTCCACTATGACATTCACCTCCTCCTCCTCCTCCTCCTCCTCCTCCGCCCTCTCCTCCGCCTTGTCCTCACCTCCTCCTCGTCCAACTCTTCCCCCTTCCCTCCTCCCGCTGCGGCTCCCCCTCCTCCTCCCATGCTCCCTCGTCCCTCGCCCCTCCTCCTCTTTCTCCCTCCCTCTCCCTTCTCCCTCCTCCCCCATCCCCCCTCGGCAGAGGCACGTCGTGGTGCTGCAGCCGGAGGAGAAGGCGCCGGCGACACCCGCCTCCGGCCGGCACCGAGGGGCACCGCGGATCGGCGCGGCACTGCCAGCACGGCACGGCGCGGCACTGCAGCACAGCACAGCGCCGCTGCGCAGGGCACCGGGCACGGCGCCAGCGGCACAGCACGGCCACGGCAAGGCACGGCCCTTCTGTCCAGCCCGGGAGGTGGCGCCTGCAGTGCGCCTGCAGTGCGCCCCAGTGCGACATGCCCACCGGCACAGGGGACGGCGCGGGACGGCACCAGCGGCACGGCACGGCACGGCAATCTAGTACAGCAGCGCCGACAGTGTCCCGCGGCATGGCGTGGCGCGGTGCCAGCGGCTCGGAACGGCACGGCTGGGCATGGCACGTCTGGCCCACCAGATGACGTCGTGATCACGTCTTGGTGTTTTGGTGCCGCCCAGGCCCCCTGCTTCATAACCCCCACGGCTTCCGCCTCTCTCCAACCCTGTCAAACCCTCTCCAACCCTCTCACACCTCTCCCTCCTCGCTCTGCCTTTCCCGTTCTCTGCCCCCCTGGCCTCACCTAAAACCACCCGCCCCGCCCCAGCCGGCGCCTCGCTGCGTGCCCGCCAGAGGTGCTGCGGGTCTTTGAGGCTGCGGCCATGGCTCTTTTGCTGTGGGCCTCCCTCTCGCTCGCTTTGAAGGTCGGCAAGGCTCAGCTTTCCCAGGCCACCTATGGGGGGTGGAAGAGGACGAGATGGGGAGGATCAGGAGGAGGAGGAGGAGGAGGTAGAAGTGGAGGTGGAGGAGGAGGGGAGGAGCGGGAGAGTGAGAAGACGGATCAGGACGAACATGTTGAGGAGGGGGGAGGGTAATGATGATGACAAGGAGGAGGATTGAGGAGAGATGCATATCAATCGTGTGAGAGTTGCCGCCAGTAGTATGAAGAATATGCTTAGAGTAGGGTAGGTCTCATTCGAGGTATGATTGGGGGATAGTGTTGGGACCAGAGGCAGTCTATTTCGTAGCTTTCCTGGGGAGTTGTTTAGGATTGGGATATAATGACGTCGACGGCGGCCACATCGACGGCGCCAGCGAAAGCGATGGCGACGACGGCGACGGCGACGTGACACTCTTCCCTTCTGCTCGAACTGCTGGAACGCTCGCGCTCTGTGGAGATGCAGTGCTAAAGTTCTCGCCGTGAGCTGCTGGAACGCTGCCGCTGGATAAGAAATGCAGCCCTGGAGGGCACCCTTGTTTTCAGCATGGGTTGCTGGAGCGTCCTGGCACAAGAAATTTTAGGCGCTGTAGCGACGCCCCGCTTGGGCTTCTAGAAGTATCGTACGGAAGGGGGGAGGGGAGGAGATAGCGCGGCGGTTGGGGCTGCTGCTAGCATTGTGCTCACGCCTCATTCTGAAGAGAGATGCGGCCGCAGCGAGGAGTCCTAGCATGCAGATCGCTCTAGAGATACCCCGATACATACACATGCGCCTTGGATTCCACTAGCAACCGCACTCCTCTGACTGTAGGGTTCGGGTCAAGATTCAAGTGGTAGTATTGGGGTTTACACGCCTGGGGCCTTGGTCAGGCCAAAAGTTCTTTCACATGAAGCAGTGTGGAGACTCCCCAACCCTCAACATCCCGAGCATGGCGGCTTACGGAATGCGGCGGAGTAGTTCGTGCCTGCTTGATGCTTATCATTTTGGGAAGCATTGGTGAACCAGGATTGACAGGCATTTCTGCCACGGCGATGCCAGATCAGATTTTGTAAGAGCAGGGTGCTGGTCAGACTGACCGCAGGGATTAGATGCCAGGGGCAGGTTTTTTGTCAGGACTCGTGTGAGTAGGTTTGGGGTTCGGATGAGGTTTTTGTGAGGGACGGTAAGTATTCGAGTTTTCGGGTAATTTGTTCAGCCAGATTATGTTCTGGTGTTGGGTCGTGGTGAGGGTCAGGTGCGGGATCGATCAGAGTACCACTATTCGTATAAGTGGGGTTCGCATGGCCATGGTGATGGCGTGAGCCAGGGTCATTGCTGGCCAGAGTATGGATTCTGGGCTTCAGATTCGGGAAGCTCCTATCTGCTAGTACTGCTTGCTGCCAGCTAGATATCGGACACCAAGTTCTGGGATTTCGATTGAACTTTCCCCGCTGGAGTTTTTCCGACCATCTCGAAGGCTGTGTGGGGTTAGGACGATGGAGGAGGAAAAACAGATGAGTGAAAAGAGATGACAGGTTGGATACCAGATGCTGCTGCTGCTGCTGCTACTGATGATGATCATTTTGATGATGCGGATGACACAGCTGCTGATGATGATGACGACCTTGATGATGCTGCTGATGATGAGGAGGCGGTTAGAGTCCAAACGGCTACGGAGCTCGACTGTGTTGATGATGCTCGTCATGACCATGGTACTGATACTAATGATGCTGATCATGATGATGCTGATGATAATGACGGTGATGGACATGGTGATGGTGATGATGCTGATGATGATGATGATGGTGTTGGTGGTGGTAATGATGATGCTTATGATGATGATGATGGTGCTGATGGCGATGCTGATGCTGCTGCTGATGATGATGATGATGACGATGATGATGCGGATGATGATGCTGATGATGATGATGGTGGTGATGATGATGATGGTGACGATGATGCTGATGCTGATGCTGATGATGATGCTGCTGCTGATGATGATGCTGGTGATGATACTGACCATGACGACGGTGACGATGCTGATTATGATGATGATGATGATGATGCTGAATATTGTAATGCTGCTGCTGATGATGATGATGATGACGATGACGATGACGACGACGACGACGACGACGACGATGATGATGATGATGATGATGGGGATGATGATGCTGATGACGAAGAAGAAGCTGAAAATGATGACGTGGATGATGACGACGATGATGATGATGACAATGATGTTGATGAGGATGATGATGATGATGATGCTGATGATCATGATGATGTCATTATGGTGCTGGTGCTGATTATGAGGAGGCCGCTTGAGCCCAAATGGCTACGGATCTCGATCATGTTGATGACGATGCTGTTATTGATCATGGCAATGGTAATGCTGATGCTGATGACGACGATGCTGATGATGACGATGATTCTGATGATGAAGATGAATATGAAGATGAAGATGATGATGATGATGATGATGATGATGATGATGCTGACGATGATTCTGATGTCGATGATGCCGATGCTGACGGTGATGCTGATGACGATGCTGATGATGCTGATGATGATGATGCTGGAGATCTTGAGGATTGTTGCTGATGATGGGGAGGCCGCTTGAGACGAAACGACTACGAATCTCGATTTTGTTGATGACGATGATGATGACGACGATGATGGTGATGGTGATGATAATGATGATGGTGACGAATATGCTGATGCTGATCATGATGATGATGATGATTATCATGATTCTGATGATGATGCTAATGATGACGATGCTGATGCCCATTATGCCGATGATGATGATGAGGATGATGGTGGTGGTGGTGGTAGTGGTGGTGGTGATGATGATGATGAGGATGATGATGACGACGATTGTGGCGGTGATAATGTCGCTGCTGCTGATGATTATTATGATGATGATGGTGATGGGCATGATGATGCTGATGATGATGATGATGCTGATGATCATGCTGATGATGATGAGGATGATGATGATGACGATGATGGTGATGCTGATGATGATGGTGCTGATGATATTGCTGCTGCTAATGATGATGAGGACGATTATGATTATGATCTGGTGATGATGGTGATTACCAGTTATGATGATCATGATGATGTCATTATGGTGATGGTGAAGGCGATGATGACGAGAATGACGATGATGACGATGATGAGGATGATGATAGTAATGAGCATGATCATGATGATGATCATGGCGACGATGACGATGATGATGCTGCTGATGATGATTATGATGATGGTGATGGTGATGGTGATAATGATGACAATGATGATCAGGATGACGATGACAATGATGACGATGATGTTGATGAAGGGGATGATGACGAGGATGACGATGACAGTGATGCTGATGAAGACGATGATGATGATGATGATGATGATGAAGATGATGATGATGATGATGATGATGATGATGATGATGATGATGATGATTGTGATGGTGATGGTCATGATTATGGTGATGGTGATGGTCATGATGATGATGATGATGGTGATGATGATGATGATGATGATGATGATGATGATGATGATGATGATGATATAGATGATGATGATGATGCTGATGATGATGATGATGATGATGATGAAGATGGAGATGAAGATGAAGATGATGCTGATGATGATGATGATGATGATGATGATGATGATGATAATGATCATGATCATGATGATGACGATGATGATGATGATGATGGTGATGGTGATGGTGATGGTGATGATGGTGATGGTGATGGTCATGATGATGATGGTGATGATGATGATGATGATGATGATGATGATGGTGGTGGTGGTGATGATGGTGATGATGATGATGATGATGATGATGATGATGATGATGATGATGATGATGATGATGATGATGAAGGGTGCGTCCCTTCAGGAGGAGGAGGAGGAGGAGGAGGAGGAGGAGGAGGAGGAGGATGGACGAGGCTTCGAGGAGGAGGAGGACGAGGAGGAGGAGGAGGAGAAGGAGGAGGAGGAGGTTCGCTCCTCCCCCTGGTGTGGAGTAGGCCTGCGGCCGGGCCTCGCTTGCCGAGCGCAGACGGCGCCCAGGGGGCGGGGCCACGTCTTCGTTGTTTTCGCACTTCCTCGCTCCTCCTCCTCGCTCCTCCTCCTCGCTCCTCCTCCTCGCTACTCCTCGCTCGCTCGCTCGCTTCTCCTCCTCCTCCTCCTCGGCCTCCTCCTCTCCCCCCCCAGTGGACTCGCCCACCTCTGGGGGTGTACGTGGGCTGCTTTCGCGTGGAGGTGAAAAAATCCTCCTCCTCTCCCTCCTTATCCCCCCCCTCAGCGGCGATGTCCGCCAGGGGGGATTCGCCCCCCCCCCCCCCCCCCCCCCAGCAGCGACCGCTGCTGAGGGTGGGGGAAGGTCGCGTTCGACGAACTCTCAGGCCATTATCTCGTAGCGCGTGGTAGGGAGAGGACGACGATGACGGCGGCGGCGACGGCGGCGGCGACGAATGCGGCCGGGGCCGGCTCGGGCCGGCTGGGACCGGGACAGGCTGGCACCGAGACCGCCCTGGCCGGGGGCGCGCTGTGCCTGTTGGCGGTCCTGCGCGGGCGGCTGTGCTGTGTAGAGGCCCTGGGAGCCTGGCGGCCACCTCGACCGAGTAGCATTTCGTCGATCATTATCCCCGTCTCCACTAAAACGACGCGAAGATCGGGACAAAATCGGATCGGGATAACTCGAAATCTCTGAGAATCGGCGGGTTTGGAGGATGTATTGGGCGCCGCGGCCGCTCCAGAGCGTTCTGGAACGCTCTGAGAGCGCTCCGGAACGCTCTGGAGCGATTTTTCCCGATCCTAGCCCTGTTTTATCCACCCCCATCCCGATCGATCCCCGCCATCCCACCACCCCAGTTGGGGATATGCCTTTCGAAACCCGAAGAAAACAGCCTAGATCCCCATCTAGGGGGGTAAATTGGCCAGTGGGGCCCATGCCACGCCAGTGGGGGCA
>CAUYUJ010004468.1:12500-20000 GCA_963575745.1 Prorocentrum cordatum
TTGCCTCCTGTCTCCGCTCGTGCATGCTTCCTCGTTTGTCCGTTCACCGCAGCCGTTGGCACGAAACCGGTATCTTCTGAACGAGCGCCCGTGCGCTGATGAAACAACGAGTGCGCAGACTTCTGCTGCGTTGCCTTGAGATTGTCTATTCATCTTGGTTTGGGGGGGAGCCCCCCCCAATCGGGTTCGAGGTCTCCGGGCTCGAAATGTCGAGGTCTTCCGGCGTTGCCGTCAATTGTTTGGCGGTTCTCCAGCCCCGGGGTGCTCTCCTCGGCCGCTCCCTTCCATATGGCGGCGGGAGGGGAGGAGGGAGTAGGGGGCCACCTGCGAACCCTCCCCCTCAGAAATCGTGGGGGGTAGGGGTAGGGTTCGCATGTGCCCCCCTAGGGGAGGATGATAGGGGGGGGCCAGGGGGAGGGAGCGAGAGAGGAGGGAAGTCAGGAAGGGCTGGGAGTGAGGCAAGGTGGCTTGCAGGGAGGGTGGGAGGCAGGGGGGGAGGGAGCCAGGGAGTGGAGGGGCGTGGAAAGGCGGGGAGGGAGGGCGAGGGGGGGGGGGGGGGAAGGGTGGGAGGGATGAAGGGACGAGGGAGGGCTGGACTGGAGGGGGGGGGATGAAAGGTTGGAGTGCTGGGGCGAAGGAGGGAGGGAAATAGGGAGGGATAGGGGATGGGGAGGGAGGGGGGAGGGCTGGAAATGGGGAGCTTGGCAAAGCCATAGTGCAGGCAGGCATCGTATCAGGTCGAGGTGCTCGGGGACCGTCGGCGCTGGGTTATTAAGCACGTAGTTCTGATGCGAGGTGGTCGCGAAAACGGAACACGGGGCGGCATCCGAGACGATTCACCGTTGCCGCTGCCGCAGCACCAGGGGCAAAAAGGTGCCCACGGAGTTCCGTGCCCCTCGCGGTGCTGTCCCCCAGCTGAGCGAGGTGAAGCTCAGAGGTGAACTTCTCGAAGCCGTGCAGCAGGGTTTGCGGCTGGAGCACAGGCTGGCGTGGCAGGTGGCGGAGTTCGTAAGGTGAGGGGCAGAGGTAGGCGCCGCGGAAAAGGCATTGGGAAGCAGAACGTGGAGGGAGTAACGACAAGTGGGGGCGAACGGTAATAGGCGGCAATCGGCGGTAATTGCCGTGAATAGATGGTAATGTGGTGCCAAGATGACGTCGTAGGGCTCCATGGTTTTGACGCGTAAGGCTGCTTTTTGGACATGTGCAGGGGGGGTGCATCTGGATTTCTATTGCGAGCCCAGGTGGGTAGTGTGCACACGGAGCCTGCTACGGAAGTGAGCGTCAGAGGGAAGGCGGGGGGAGGGCATGCTTCGACTCCTGCCATGGCCCCCTGGCTTCTTGAGGCCGTGGGCCTGGCGTCGGTCGGCGGCAGCATCCGAACCTCACCCCCGCCGATCAACGATACGGTCAACTCGTTGGGCGGCGGGGGCAGGGATCGGGATTCGTCGAACACGTGGCGAAATCCGAACCCCACCCCAGCCTCCCATCGATTCAGGAGAATCGATCGTTGGTGAGGGCAGTGTTGGGGTGTCGCCACCTAACATGGCTTCCGACCGCGCCGAAGAGGCCCCCCCCGCAGGGGCTCCCGCGGGGGCCCCAGTCGCTCCCAAGAGGGGCCCCAGGCCGGCGACCACGAGCCGCCGATGACGCACGCCCGCCACCCCGCGCGCGCCCACTCGCGCCTGCCTGCTCTGCGCTGCCCCTGCCGCTCCCCTCCCTGCTCCTTGGAGCCGGAGGGGGCAGGAGTAGGGGGCCACATGCGAACCCTACCCCTACCCCCCACGGTTTCTGGAGGGGCAGGGTGGGGTTCACTTCGTTCGGGACCTCCCGAGCGAAGTGAACCCCACCCTCCCCCCAGAACTCGTGGGGGGTAGGGGTAGGGTTCGCATGTGGCCCCCTACCAGGGGCCCTCCGCGGAGGCGGAGCGGTGCGCGCGAGGGTGCCGGATCCGAGACCCTCTGGGGCGGCTGCCCCCCTGCTGGCTCCTCCCCTGCCTTGGCCCCCGCTCCTGCCGCAGCCGCCGCTCCTCCTCCTCCTCCTCCTCCTCCTCCTCCTCCTCCTCCTCCTCCCTCCCTCTCCTCCTCCTCCTCCCTCCTCCTCCCTCCTCCTCCTCCTCCTCCGTCCTCCTCCTCCTCCGTTCCTCCGTTCTCCTCCCCCGTCCTCCTCCTCCTCCTCCTCCTCCGTCCTCCTCCTCCTCCTCGGCCTCCTCCTCCTCCTCCTCCATCCATTTTCCTGATCAAGAACTCCTTGCAGTCGCACCCGGAGGCGTGTCGGTAGGGTGGGCCAGGCGTTTCGCCTGAGACCTCCTCAACATTCGTGATCATTAAGCGTCAGACTTGCAACAATTTCACGGTTGGATGGCGGGCCTTTTTCAACATGTGGCTGTCGCCATAGCGTCGCACACATGCGTTTTGAAAGGTCGCGACAGTTTCACGGATGGAGGGCGGGCGGGTTTCGAATTGTTTCTCTCGCCATAACGCCGCGCACATTCGTCTTACATTTTTGCAAGAGTTTCACAGATGGAAGGCGGTTCTGTTTCAACATGTGACTCTTGCCTCAGCGCTGGGCACATTCGTTTTCAAGATTTTCAGCAGTTTCAAGGATTCTTGCGTCTGAAGTCCCTGAACTGGTGTTTTCGCACGATGTAGGGCTGCCAGAGCGCAGCAGTCACATTTTTTCGCGGTGTTGAAGTCCCAGGAAAGGTAAGCTGGCACGATCCAGGATCGTCAGGGCGCAACAGTAAAGCTGATTCGCGGCGTTGAACTCCCTGGAACGGTGTTCTGGCACGGTTCAGCAGGATTTTCAGACGGCTGTCTTCCAACGGGGCACTTCTTAGCAGGGGCTTATGAGGAGAGAACTTTGAGGGAGGGTTTACTGCTACATCGTTGATGATTCCTGGATTTGCACTGATCTTCTCCTCCCTCCTCCGTCCTCCTCCTCCTCCTCCTCCTCCACCCTCCTCCTCCTCCTCCTCCTCCTCCTCCTCCGCCCTCCTCCTCCTCCGCCTCCTCCCCCTCCTCCTCTCTCTCCTCCTCCATCCTCATCATCATCATCATCATCATCAATCATCATCATCATCATCATCATCATCATCATCATCATCATCATCATCATCATCTCATCATCATCATCATCACCATCACCATCACCATCATCATCATCACCATCACCATCATCATCATCATCATCATCATCCTCACCACCACCACCATCATCATCATCATCATCACCATCACCATCACCATCACCATCACCATCACCATCACCATCATCATCATCATCATCATCATCATCATCATCATTATCATCATCATCATCATCATCATTATCATTATTATTATTGTTATTATTATTATTATCAGTATTATTAGTATTATTAGTACTACTACTATTATTATTATTATTATTATTATTATTATTATTATTATTATTATTAGTATTATTATTATTGTTGTCATCATCATCATCATCATCATCATCATCATCATCATCATCATCATCATCATCATCATCATCATCACCTGTCCTCCCTTCTCCTCCCTCCTCCTCCGTCCTCCTCTGTCCTCCTCCTCCTCCTCAGCCCTCCTCCTCCTCCTTCTCCTCAGTCCTCCTCCTCCTCTGCCCCGCCTCCACCGCGCGGCCAGCGCGCCTCGTTCAGTGGTCTGCCCCCGGCGCCCGCCCCCCGCGCGCAGGTCCAGTTCTCCGACAGGTCCTAGCGGCTGCCTCTGAGAGCCGCCCCCCCGGGGTGCGCCCGTCGGGGGCCGGCTCTTGGGCCAGGCGTTCGGGTGGGCGGCGGGCGAGTTGAGGGGGCGGGAGTGGAGAGGGCGGCAGGGCACGCTCATCAGGGGCAGGGGCCAAGTTTCCAGGAGGCTTAGACTCACCAAGCTCGCTCTAGCTCCTCGAGTGCGCCTCGTGAGGCGGTGCTTCGCACTAGGGAGGGCCCGAGCGTCCCTTGTGGAGTCCAGAACGGAGGAATCCCTGATTCCAGAGACGCCCAGCTTCCACAAGATCGGTGGGCTGCTAACCGATAGCAGGCGGTGGGACACACAGGCAAAAATTACGCCCAGCACCAAAAACAGAGACCTTGGGAAAAACCAGTGAGAGCGCTTCCAAGGCCCAGGAACCAGGGAGGTCAGCCACTTATCCCGAGCAAGGGAATGCCCTCACCCAAGCGGTGGCACACCTCACAAAACCCCACGATTCAAGTTGGCCGTTTGGGCAGGGCTCCTGTGAGTCGCAGGATGCTGGCATCGAGTGAGACGAAGTGAGTGAGGCGTGGAGGGACGGGGGGAGGAGGGATCCCTGCCCAGCTACCTGGGAACTTACTTCTGAATTGTCCTGTGCTCTGGATGCGACGAAAGCTGGGCTCACCCCGCCTCGACCCCCTCCACGCTGTCCCCGGGCCCTGCCTCGAACTGGGGGGTGAGGGCGGATGTGCGCAGCGACTTCAGGAGGCCTAGCGGCTTCACGTGAGGCCGTAGTCGACAGCCCGCACGATGTAGACGGCGCGATCGAAGTACACGGACCCGTCGGAGCTGACGGCGCCATCGGGGGAGACGGCTCGATCGGAGTCGACAGCGCTGTCGGAGAAGACAACGCCAACGGAGACGGCGGCGCCAGCGAAGCAGGGGAGCGCAACGAGAGTGGGCTCCGTGGTGCAGTCCTTTTTTTCGAGCTGCCCGAGCAAAGTCGCAGGCGACCTTGAGCCCCCGTGGGGGCGATCCTGACCGACCCGCCCCGGCAAAGCCGTGGCCGACGTCGAGCCCCCTGGGGGGCGATCCTGACCGAGCCGCCCTGGCAACGTGGTGGCCGACTCGATGCTCCCGAGGGAGCCCGCCGGTCTCACGTCCAAGCTCAAGATCCTTCCCGGCTGTCTATGTTCAGCTGCATGATCCTCTCGTGGTGACTCCTCAGGGGAGTGCCTCGCTTCAGCTCCGCGCCTAGCTGCTTCAAGGAGTCGTGCAAGTCTGAATGCCTGTCGCCTGCGACTCCACGTGTATTTTATCATCCGCTTTCGATCGTGCGTGTACGAGATGCGGCAGTGGCAGATCTGGCCGCACAATGTCTCGTTGGTGACCTGCGGATCGTTCTTAACCCACTCGAGATAACGTCGACAGGGCCTGATGGTTCGCGGCGCCGCACCCGACGCCTTGTTGGACGATCGCACCCACCAGCTCCAGGAAGAGGTATGGGTGTGGAACTCCGAGCCGATCGAGCTGTGGGACCGCTTGCTTGTTCTTCAGTGCCTCCGCGTTGTCCTTCCTGAGTCGCTGCGCCTCTTGTACGTAGAATCGCCCCGTCAGTTTCATTGCCTGGCAGACGGCATGGTTCGTGTCGAGGTGTATGCAGTAGTAGCTCGCCGCCTCCAGGAACGCCACTGCCTGACTGTGCTTCAGGACCGCCCTCGCTATGATGGGGAACAGCGCTTGCAAGAGCTGCACCGAGACCGCTCTGCCCTGCAGGCCCTCGATGCCCGCCCTCCAGAGTCTGCAGGTCGCGCCGGTGTTCGTCCAAAGCCTCAGCGTTCTCAGCAAGATGGCTACGCATGGTGCACTGTCGCACTTCGTGTTGAACCTTCTCATGTGGCCGAGCGCTGCCGCCAACACAGCATCTGCCCTTCGTGAGCGCATTGAGAACGTTATGCTGTGCTGCCTCTCTTCTCGCGAACGTACTCTTCGCGCTGCTGGGGTGGCTGCGCGCCTCCGGCGATCGCCGCCGCACCCTGCGCAGGGAGGAGGAGGAGGAGGAGGAGGAGGAGGAGGAGGAGGAGGGGGAGGAGGAGGGAGGAGGAGAGGAGGCAGAGGAGGAGGAGGAGGAGGAGGAGGAGGAGGAGGAGGAGGAGGAGGAGGATGACGGAGGAGGACGGAGGAGCCCCCGGTTGCCTTCCCGGTCCCCGCCCGGTCGGCGCGGGCGTGTCGCCTCTCCCACACTCTGCCGTCGACCCGGGGGGTGGCCTCCGCGCGCGCCTCGCCCTCGGCGCAGAAGGGGCCCTCGTGCCGTGGCACTGGCTCGCCCCCGCGCGCGGCCGCTGCCCGCCGCGGCCGCGCGCAGGTACCACAGGTTTGTGTGTGCCTGGGGCGCGCGCCCCGCGCTCGGGATTTGACCCGCCCGTGGCGCAGGTGGGGCCCTCGTGGCCGTGAGCACCAGGCGTGACGCAAAGCATCGTGGGGCAGGCGCTGAATCCAGAGTCGAAGTCTGCGCCCACTCCCACCTTTCCAGGTGCGTCGAGCGGTGCAGCACAGCCGAGCGCGGCTGCCGCCGCAGCGGCTGCTCCTGGCACTGCCCCTTCCAACACGAGCGCCAGTGCATGCCTTGGCCCTCGTGGCCAGGTCCGTGGCTCCCGAGCTCTGTGAGCACGAGTAGGGGGCCACATGCGCACCCTACCCCTGCCCCCCACGATTTCTGGAGGGGCAGGGTGGGGTTTTCACTTCGTGCGGGAGCTTACACGAGCGAAGCGAACCCCCCCTCCCCCCTGAAGAAATCGTGGGGGGCAGGGGTTGGGGTTCAAAAAAGTCGTGGGGGGGAGGGGCATAGGGTTCGCATGATGTGGCCCCCTCGTCGAGGGTCGGGGGCGCAGGCCGAGGGTGCGTGGGCGCGTCGAGTGTGACGCTGCAGGTCGGCCGGGGAAGCAGAGGGCTCCGGTTTGCCCTGGGCCAGCAGTCGCACTCGTACGGTAGGTTCGCGTCGTGTCGACCCTCGTCGACCTCGCCGCGGGCGTTCAAGGTTGAACGCCGCCGGCGACCCAGAATCGATCGATGTTGAACGATCGGACGTTGCGGCAGCGGCCGATCGTTCAAGGTTGAACGATCCCTGCGGTGTCAAAAACCAACGCTGGGGTCGGCACGACACGAACCTGCCGTACACCTGAGAAGGCCCCAGCCAGTGTCGGGTATATCGGGGGCGGAGAAGAGGGGGGGATGACTAGGGGGGAGGTGGATAACATGGCGGGGGCCATGATATTTCCCCAGGTCTCATGGCGCCTCCTCCTATTCCATTACGTCCCTGGCCCCCCCGCTGGGCCGCGTACGTGCCGCCAGTCATGATTTGCACCCCCCACTCTTGGACACCCCCCTCTTGGCCGTTCCCGTGTGTAGCCAGGACCCCAGGTAAGGGGACCCGGTTAGTGGTAACGCTCCGGAGCCCCTAAATTGGCCAGAATCGTTAAACCAGGTCTGCCGTAACTGGTGTTTTTAGGGTGACGGCAATTCCGGTTAGTGGAACGGGGCGGGGGGGGGCGTCCCCCGGTACACATCACTGAGCCAGGTCCCGCTAAACCCAGTTCTGCCGACGCCCGACAGTGGATCTTCTCGCAGGAGTGGGATCGATGGCGAGATCGATAGTTGAGTGAGATCGAAGTTGAGATCGGTAGCGATCAAGGTCGAATGAATGAGATCGACAGTGAGATCAATAGTGAAACCGATAGTGAGATCGATATTGATGTCGATGGAATGAAATCGATCGTGAGATCGATAGCGAGATCGACTGGGAACCCGGGAGCCC
>CAUYUJ010004468.1:25000-40000 GCA_963575745.1 Prorocentrum cordatum
CTTCCCCCCCCCTCTCGTCGTGACCTTGCTTCTGTGCCCCCTCCCACGTACAGCCGTTCTGTCCAGAGAGCACCAGCGTGCGCGTGCGATGATGGACGTGCCCGCCCTCCCTCCCCAGACCCGCGACGCCGCATATATATATATTACATAATATATATTATAATATATATCTAATATATATAAAGCATTGATTTTTACCTAACAGCTTTTGCTGATAGGTTTCTAGTGGACTCAAAAGAGAGCATCTGATGACTCCACAGGGGGGTCTGGGCGGGTGCCGGGGAAAAGAACCGGGAACAGAGCCGGGCTCGTTTTAAGCCAACAGTCACACACTTCGTGCTCTTCGACCTCCCAGAACTCCATTCCCGGGCCACATTTTGAATAACCGGAGCAACGGTAGACGGTGCTCTTCGTATTCCCAGCACAACTGTGACCGGGGCACATTTTGGATGCCCGGAGCCAACTGTAGGCCACTTTCCGTCTTCCACTTCCCAGACAACTCCACTCCCGGGCCACCATTTGGATGCCCGGAGCCAACTGTAGGCCTCCACTTCGTGCTTGCTCGACTCCCAGAACTCCATTCCCGGGCCACATTTGAGATGCCCGGAGCCAACTGTAGGCCCACTTCGTGTTCTTCAAGTTCCCAGAACTCCATTCCTGGGCATGATTTTGAATGCCCGGAGCCAACTGTAGGCCACTTCGTGTTCTTCTAGTTCCAGAATTCCATTCCTGGGCCACATTTTGAATGCTGAGGCAGGCTGATGCTGCGGCCGAGGCAGGCTGAGGCTGAGGCAGGCTGAGGCTGAGGCCGAGGCTGAAGGCAGACTGAGGCTGAGGCTGAAGCAGACTGAGGCTGAGGCTGAGGCAGGCTGAGGCTGAGGCTGAAGCAGGCTGATGCTGAGGCAGGCTGAGGCTGAGGCTGAGGCTGATGAAGGCTGAGGCTGAGGCAGGCTGAGGCTGAGGCTGAGGCCAAGGCTCAAGGCAGACTGAGGCTTTGGCTGAAGCAGGCTGAGGCTGAGGCTGAGGCTGAGGCTGAGGCAGGCTGAGGCTGAGGCTGAGGCTGAGGCAGGCTGATGCTGAGGCAGGCTGAGGCTGAGGCAGGCTGCGGCTGAGGCTGAGGCTGATGCAGGCTGAGGCTGAGGCAGGCTGAGGCGGAGGCCGAGGTTGAAGGCAGACTGAGGCTGAGGCTGAAGCAGGCTGAGGCTGAGGCTGAAGCAGGCTGAGGCGCGCCTGGAGTGAGGCAGCTAGGCCGAGCGAGGCCGTCGCGAGGCTGAGGCTGAAGCAGGCTGAGGCTGAGGCAGAGGGAGGCTGAGGCAGGCTGAGGCAGGCTGAGGCTGAGGCAGGCTGAGGCTGAGGCTGAGGCTGAGGCAGGCTGAGGCTGAGGCAGGCTGAGGCTGAGGCCGAGGCTGAAGGCAGACTGAGGCTGAGGATGAAGCAGGCTGAGGCTGAGGCTGAGGCAGGCTGAGGCTGAGGCAGGCTGAGGCTGAGGCTGAGGCAGGCTGAGGCTGAGGCTGTGACTGCGACTGCCGGTGCCACTGCGACTGTCATCGCGAATGCGACTACGACTGCGAGAACAGCAGAATTCTACAACTGGATTCTCATCCGAATCTTAAGGGGAATGCTATTCAGACATCCGCTGCCTACAACATCGCTGTTAGGTTGCTTGCGGGATAATTACACAAGTGCCACGTCGGCCCGAAGGTCCGGACCCATCCCTGAGGTTCCGCCGTCCTGTGGGACTGGTTTTCATCCCTGAGCCGTTTTTGACTAACAGCTTTTGCTGATAGGTTTCTAGTGGATTCAAAAGAGAGCATCTGATGACTCCACAGGGGGGTCTGGGCGGGTGCCGGGGAAAAGAACCGGGAACAGAGCCGGGCTCGTTTTAAGCCAACAGTCACACACTTCGTGCTCTTCGACCTCCCAGAACTCCATTCCCGGGCCACATTTTGAATAAACCGGAGCCAAACACTGTTTTTTGTGTTTGTGGTATTGGACAGGCCACTTCGTGCTTTAGGACTTCCCAGAACTCCATTCCGGGGCAACATTTGGATGCCCGGAGCCAACCTGTAGGCCAGCGTCTCTCGAGTGCCAAGAAACTCCACGGGGCCACATTTGGAGCCGAGCCCACTGTAGGCCACTTAGATAGACTCTTCGACTTTATACCACACCCCCCCCCCGGAACTTATTCCTGGGCCCAATTTTGAATGCCAGGAGCCAACTGTAGGCCACTTCGTGTTCTTCGAGTTCCCAGAATTCCATTCCCGGGCCACATTTGAATGCCCGAGCTGGGAGCCAACTGTAGGCCACTTCGTGTTCTTCGAGTTCCCAGAATTCCATTCCCGGGCCACATTTGAATGCTGAGACAGGCTGAGGCTGAGGCTGAAGCAGGCTGAGGCTGAGGCAGGCTGAGGCTGAGGCCGAGGCTGAAGGCAGACTGAGGCTGAGGCTGAAGCAGGCTGAGGCTGAGGCAGAGGCAGGCTGAGGCTGAGGCTGAGGCAGGCTGATGCTGAGGCAGGCTGAGGCTGAGGCTGAGGTGATGCAGGCTGAGGCTGAGGCAGGCTGAGGCTGAGGCCGAGGCTGAAGGCAGACTGAGGCTGAGGCTGAAGCAGGCTGAGGCTGAGGATGAGGCTGAGGCAGGCTGAGGCTGAGGCAGGCTGATGCTGAGGCAGGCTGAGGCTGAGGCCGAGGCTGAGGCTGAGGGCTGGGGCTGAGCAGGCTGAGGTGGAGCAGGCGGAGGCGGAGGCGAGAGTGAGGCAGATGAGGTGAGGGTGAAGCAGGCTGAGGCTGAGGCTGAGGCATGAGGCTGAGGCTGATGAGGCTGTGCTGAGGCAGGCTGAGGCTGAGGCCGAGGCCGACGGCAGACTGAGGCTGAGGCTGAGCAGGCTGAGGCTGAGGCAGAGGCAGGCTGAGGCTGAGGCTGAGGCTGAGGCAGGCTGATGCTGAGGCAGGCTGAGGCTGAGGCTGAGGCTGATGCAGGCTGTGGCTGAGGCAGGCTGAGGCTGAGGCCGAGGCTGAAGGCAGACTGAGGCTGAGGCTGAAGCAGGCTGAGGCTGAGGCTGAGGCAGGCTGAGGCTGAGGCAGGCTGAGGCTGAGGCTGAGGCAGGCTGAGGCTGAGGCTGTGACTGAGACTGCCGTTGCCACTGCGACTGTCATCGCGAATGCGACTACGACTGCGAGAACAGCAGAATTCTACAACTGGATTCTCATCCGAATCTTAAGGGGAATGCTTCCAGATATGCTCCTACACATCGCTGTTAGGTTGCTTTGCCGGGATAATTGACGGTCCCGAGGCCCAGCAAGGGCCCCCATGGGCCGAACCTGGCGAAGAACCTCCTGTGGTGTTTTCTTTCACAGCGCGAGGGGGGTCCTCGGCGTCCAGGCTTCGCAGTCCCACCGATGCCGTCGGAGACGATGACCGCAGGTGCCCATGCGCCCCCCCGTGGCTTCCCAGAGGCGGGGAGCCTCCGCACCGCGGCTTTGGCCCCCCCCCCCAAGCCGAAGGTCGGCGTGCGGGCGCGCCCCTACTGCAGGTTGGCCTCGTATCGTCGTTCTGGGCCTGCTCGGAGGATGCGGGCGTGCCAGGGCGTGCGGACGGCGTTTATTACCTAACAGCGTTTGCTGATAGGTTTCTAGTAGGGTCAAAAGAGAGCATCATGACTCCTCAGGGGGGTCTGGGCGGGTGCCGGGGAGGAGAACCGGGAATCGTTTTTCGCCAACAGTCACACACTTCGTGCTCTTCGACCTCCCAGAACTCCATTCCCGGGCCACATTCTGGAGAACCGGGAACAGAGCCGGGCTCGTTTTTCGTCAACAGTCACACACTTCGTGCTCTTCGACCTCCCAGAACTCCATTCCCGGGCTACATTTTGAGTGTGCTCTTCGGAGAACTCCAACATTTTGAGTGCCCGGAGCCAACTGTAGGCCACTTCGTGCTCTTCGAGTTCCCAGAACTCCATTCCCGGGCCACATTTTGGATGCCCGGAGCCAACTGTAGGCCACTTCGTGCTCTTCGATTTCCCAGAACTCCATTCCCGGGCCACATTTTGGATGCCCGGAGCCAACTGTAGGCCATTTCGTGCTCTTCGAGTTCCCAGAACTCCATTCCATTCCTGGGCATGATTTTGAATGCCCGGAGCCAACTGTAGGCCACTTCGTGTTCTTCTAGTTCCCAAAACTCCATTCCTGGGCCACATTTTGAATGCTGAGGCAGGCTGATGCTGCGGCCGAGGCAGGCTGAGGCTGAGGCAGGCTGAGGCTGAGGCCGAGGCTGAAGGCAGACTGAGGCTGAGGCTGAAGCAGACTGAGGCTGAGGCTGAGGCAGGCTGAGGCTGAGGCTGAGCAGGCTGATGCTGAGGCAGGCTGAGGCTGAGGCTGAGGCTGATGCAGGCTGAGGCTGAGGCAGGATGAGGCTGAGGCCGAGGCTGAAGGCAGACTGAGGCTGAGGCTGAAGCAGGCTGAGGCTGAGGCTGAGGCAGGCTGAGGCTGAGGCAGGCTGAGGCTGAGGCTGAGGCAGGCTGAGGCTGAGGCTGTGACTGCGACTGCCGTTGCCGCTGCGACTGTCATCGCGAATGCGACTACGACTGCGAGAACAGCAGAATTCTACAACTGGATTTTCATCATCTGAATCTTAAGGGGAATGCTTTCAGATATGCTTCTACATATCGCTGTTAGGTTGCTTTGCCGGGATAATCATTTTTTTTCTTTTTTTGGGGGGGGATCGGGCGGGCAAAGCAACAGCTCGTGTGGGGATTTGTTGGGCGGGCCCTCGGAGGGTTCCTGCGGCCTCCCCGAAACCAAAACGCGTCGAGAGCCCAGGGGGAAAAGGCCTTTAGCCAAACTCCGTTACGGGGATTTGCCACGGCGGGTTCCTCCTGTTGGCCTTGCTGATGGTTCCCGGGGAAGCCCTCCAAATAATACTTATGGTAGGGGTTTCGCTTTTTCTTGTTGGGTATGCTCACGGGAGAAACATGGTCAGGGGTTCACGTGGTTTTCTTTGTTGTCAGGGGAATCAAGATACGTATGCATGCACATTAATTGTTATGGGTGCGAGATTGTTACATAACGCGTGGCATCCGAAACAGGCCGCCTCCTCGGACACATGAGGTGAAACCTTGATGGGGATAGCTCCGTAAATCTCTTTCGGTTCAAACTCAGTTCGGGCTTGCCGCTCGCCTTTCTGGGGCCCCTTCGGCCCGCTCTATCCCGTGGAGGCTTCCGCGAAATAACCGACGCAGCCGCCGTGGGCGGCGGTGTCCGTGTCACTGGGGTCTACCCACCGACGAGCGGGGGCCAGTGGGCGCAGGCTGGGCGCTTGTGCTGGTGGTGGTCGACGCCGTGCGACAGGGGCGGTGCAGGCCAGACGTTGGCTGACTTCTGCAGCTATGAGATGCGCGCTGCTCGACCGTCCTCCTCGGTCACGGGGATCCACGCCCCCGAGAAAAGCGTGCTCCATGCGGGCTCGTTCAGGGAGTTCTTCGCGGCCTGCCGCAGCGCGGACCCGAACGCGGCCTGGCCCGCGGACCTCGGGCCGCCGCCCGAGGAGGACGAGGACGAGGCGCCTGGCGGCCTCGACGAGTGCGGCATGCCGCTCGCGGGCTTCTGCGACCAGCCGCTCGTCGCCAGGGCCGCGGGGCCTTGGCGCGCGACCCACGCCGAAGACGCCCGCTGGGCCCCCCGGCGCGCCGCGAGGCTCGCCGCGTGTGGCCACGGGGGACAGCGTTTGGGCGCGGCCGAGCCCCCTGCGCGCCTCCGCGGCGGACCTCGCGCGCGGCCGGAGCAGCTGCGCGGGTGCACTGGCCGTGGCGCCGCCGGCGGGCCAGGCGCGCGCAGGCGCGCGGCGGCGGCGGCTGCTGGCGGTGGAGCGGGCAAGCGCCTGCTGGGGGACTTGGTCCACGAGCGGGCGGAGGCGGCGGCGAAACTTGGCCCGGCCACAGGGCTCGCCGCGGCGGCCCCTGGCGCCGCGGCTAGGGGTGACGGAGGCGGCGGCGAGATGCGCTGCTCCAGCTGCTGTGTGAGGCCGTCGCGCGCCGTGGCAGTTCAGCCGACCTGCTGCAGTTGCTCATGTCGAACTCGAGCGGCAGCGGGGACAGTGCCGTGCCGCTCTCGGCGCCACCTCCGGCAGGTCGCTGAGAAGTTCCGGGGCCTCTTGTCCGAGCAGGCCATTTGCCAGATGCGGGAGTGCCTCGCGCCGCAGGTCGGTGACGACGTGCCTATGGACTTCCTCCCCATCTCTTTGAAGTGCATCTTGAACGTGTTCATCCCCCAGAACCGGATAAAGTCTATCAGTGCCGAGGTCTACCGCGAGACGAGGACCGTGTGCGAGACGGCCGAGGCAATCCTTAGCGGCAGTGCGTCCTACTCCTTCGACGTCCTGAGCAAGAGGCTCGAGGCGCTGCAGCTCTTCTCGATCGATAAGTCGTGGTCTGGAGCTCGGTGGCTGGAGTTGATTCCGCTTTGAGAACTGGCAGCTTGCGCTCCGCGCGGAGGATGAGGAGATCGTCGGCGCGGTCGAGCTCGGCGAGCTGCGCCTCGAGGAGCTGCTCGCGAAGCACAAGATGGGCTAGGGGTCTGGCCAGGGGCGGGAGCTGCCGAGGAGCAACTCCCTGCTTGCAGGCGCCGTTCCATGGGCCAGGGATCCACGTCTCAGGCGCGGCCAGCAGTCCAGACCCCTGGGGGCCTCGTCAGGGCTGGCCCTTTGCCTCCAAACGGCGCCGCGGCGCCGGCCCGCGCGGGCGCGGAGGTGGCGATGGCAGTGAATTTGATGGGCGATGCCGCGCGGGGCTGGGCAGCGCGCCGAAGACGGTGGCCTGGGACGTCGTCGAGAAAGCCAGCCGTAAGCGCGCTGGCGAGAGTCGCGGCAGCTATGGGGCCCGCAGCAGGAAGCTGATGCAACGGGCGCGGGGGCGGCAGGACCGCCCTCCGCCGCGTGCGGAGCGGCGGCGCTAGCTGCGCCGCTTCGGGGCGGCTGGCCCGAATCCTTGCCAGTCTGCGTTGGCTTGTCCCGGTTGCTGCCGGGAGGCAGCTGCCGCGCGAGTTTGTCTTCTCGCGCCGCGCTCGCTGGACCTCGGCGTCGCCGTCGTCTTCTCGCACTGGCGGCGCCCAGGGTTCCGTCCTGCCCTTCCCGCTAGTTGAGGGCCGCAGGGCAGGTCGTGCGACCCATTGCCGATGGCCCTTCCCGACTTGACGCTCGTGCGAGCGCGGGTGGGGTCTCGGGGCGTTTCGAGAAGACAGCGACCGCAGTTTCGAGACCACGGCCGACTTGCAGTTCGAGAGGTCTGGGCCTCCCTGCCGGTGCTGGCCCTCGACTTGGAGTGCGCGGGGCGAGGCGGCTTCCGCCTCTGGGCTCGCGCAGCCACACTGCGCCTAGCGCAGGAGACCGCGGACAGAACCATCATCGGCCGCGTCGGCGGCTTCCTGGGGCAGCCGCTGGCCCGCCAACCTCGCGTCGACTGGAGCGAGAAGCTCGTCGAGTTCCGCGTCGACTGCGCCGGGGGGGGCAGGGCGAGGCGCTGCCGACCCGCCTCGCGGAGCTCATCCCTGGCCCCCCTGACCCCGACGCGCGGTGCAGCTCAGGGCTGAGGACTTCGTCGGCGACTGCGTCCTGGAGCGGCTGCTCAACCCTGCCCGCGTCGCGCGGCCGCCTGAAGAGCGGCCTGATGGGCCGCCTCGGGCGCGGGCCATCTGCGAGAAGGTCAAGCGCTGGTGCGAGATCGCCGAGCACGTGCTGAGGCTCGGCGCCCTGGGCGTCGTCGCGAGCAGGGGCGTCTTCACCGCGCGGGGCCAGGTGGCGCTCGGCGGCTCGTTCGCCAGAAAGAGACGGGGCGATCCGCTCGAGGGGCAGAGGCGCTGCGCGCGCCTGATCTTCAACATGGTGCCCTCGAGCGCCTATCTTCGCGACGTCGTGGAGGGTGCGGTGGCCCTCCGGCCCTGGGCCATCATCCACCCGCCAGCGGGCTGCGTCATGGTCTGGGGCAGCGACGACCAGATGGGCGCCTTCTGTGCCAGGAAAGTGCCGCCCGCCTGGTGGGTGATGATTGCTGAGTCAGTGCCGATGCCTGCCCGCCCTGTGGGGCTCCCAGGCAACTGCTTCGTCTGGGTCGCGTTCCGGGTCGCCCCGATGGGCTGGGTGCCTGGGGTCGCGCTGTTCCAACATTTTCGCCGCCGACTGGCCCTCCGGGCTGGGCGCGGGGCTGGCTCCCGCTGCCGAGCGGAGGCGGGGCCGCCGCTGGACGGAACTGCAGCGGCGGCCTTCGACGCCCCCGAGATCCTGGAAGCGGCAGCGGCCCACCGCCTCGCGGGCGCGCCAGGCGAGATGCAGCTCGCCATGCGCTTGGCTTGCGCGCGGGCGGAGGCCGCCTACGCTGAGGTGGAGTCGCACCAGCGGCAGATGCAGCTCGAGCGGATGGGGCCCTCTCTTGATCCCGCCAATGGCGTTGTCTGGGCCTTAGAAGCCAAGACGGTCGAGCTCGCGCGCTACATCCTGCGCGCTCTAGGCCGTGACTGCCGCCCGTGGCTGCTCAAGCTGACGTTGCTGGGGCGGGCGTGTCCAAGGAACTGCTCATCTGTATCGGGTGCTTCCCGATCTGCGAACAGATCGGGGCAGCTCCCAGGGGGGCCCCAGATCGGCGAGCGCCGGATTTCCGCGTGCGCCGTGTTCCCCGCCAGAAAATCGAGACAGCTTCCGGGGCAATTCACTGGCGGGCACCGACTCGGCGCCTCCAACATGGCGAGCGCCGCCGCGGCGCTGGCGGGCGGGCGGCGCGAGCCGCGCGGGAGATCCACGGCGCCGATCGCGAGTCTCCTCGATGGCGCCGCAGCGCTGGCAGTCGCTGCGTCGCGCCTGGCCGTCGATGTCACCGGCGCGGTCTTCAGCGAAATCGACGGGCCAGCCGTCCGAGTGGTTCGCCCCCCATGGCCTGGGACAGCCAATTGGGGCGACGTTTGCTCCATCTCCGAGGCTGACGTCGCCGGGTTCACGGGCGCGCGCTGCAGCCCCTGCGACGTCTGCATCAGTGGGGCGGGCAGTCCGCGCCAGGAACTCAGCGGTCTCGGCGGCGCGCGGCCAGTGCTCTTCTACGATGCCCCAGAGGTCTACGCGCTGTTTCGGAAGCACTTCAACGAGAAGTTCGCCTCCTTCGTCGAGAACGTCGCCGCGATGAACGCCGACGACATGGGCGAATTCGCGTGGGCTGTCGCTGTGACCCCATGCCGGCTCTGTTCGTCCGTCTTCGTGCCTACCCGACGACCGCGGCGTTGCTCGTGCAGCTGACCCGTGGTCGACGCCCGAGTTCGAGGTGGTCGGCCTGGGCGCTGAGGAGGTCAGGCCTGCGGGCCGGGCCAGAGCTTCCGCGCTGTTAGGCGCGCGCGCGGCGCCGCCTCTGCCTTGGATTGGGTCGCGGCTGGGTGGGCGTGGGCTGCCGAGGTGGCAGGGCCGGGCCAACCTCCGCATCGGCTGCCGCTATCCTCGGGCTGGAATCGCCGAGCCCCGTTGGCCGTCGCGGGCCTCCCGCCCGCTCGACGCGAGGTTCGTCCATCTGTTCGACTCGCAGGCCGCGGCGTCCATCGCGGCCAAGGGGAGGTCCTCCAGCGGCAGGCTCCAGTGGCTGCTGTGAGAGTGGGCCGCCCTCTCCGTCTCGGGGGTGCTCTGCCCGATCGTCGGGTGCATTTCCGAAGAGGAAACCCGGCCGACGCCCCGTCCAGAGGGCTCTGGAAGGCGCGAGGCGGCAACCGACAGTTTCGGCCAAGCGGAGCATGAAGCATTCTTTCAGAGGGCGAGGAGGGCGCGCTTGGCAAAGTGTCGAACTCGGTTGAGAGTGCTCGGGGTCACGGGCACCACGCCCAAGCGCTACGCCGATGCCCTGGAGTTGCTCCTCGAGCTCCGGGTCGGCATTGGCGTCGGTCCCGCGGCGCCGCCCGACATCGACGAGGGCGTCGCTGAGTGCGTCGAGGCGCTTTGGGCCCGGGCCGAGGGTGGGCGTATCAGCGTGGCTAACTACGCGGTCGCCGCTGTGGGCTTCTTTTACCCTTCGGTCCCGCAGAGCCTAGGCCTGGCGTGGGGCCTGGTCGAAACTTGGCGCCTGTGTGAGCCGCCAGTCAGTGCTTCCCCTTTCGCCCAGAACTGGTGCTGGCCCTCGCTGGGGTCGCCCATGAATGTGGTGCCAGCGACGTCGCGCGCTTGCTGGTGCTCGGGTTTGCTGGCCTCTTCCGCACGATTGAGCTGTTCACCCTCACCAAGCGGCAGGTTGCATCATCGGCGACAAGGTCGTGATCAGGCTCCCTGAGAGGAAGACCTGCTTCCGCAACGCTACGACGGAGGTCGTCGTTGTGGGCAGCCCTGTGGCGGTAGTCTGCCCGCAGTTCACGGGTTGCTACATGAATACAGGCCGAGAGATCTTCAAACACGGCAAATGAGTTCCTCCTTCGCCGATCCTGTGGGTCCGTGGAAAGTGCCACGCTTGTAGGAGGTCGCCGCCTGTCCGCTTGATGCCCCCCTCCTCGGGCCTCGGTTTTCCCGGATCTCCTAGGGCTCCACGGATCCGCTGTCGGAACGCCCGCTCGTCCTGGCTTCCTTGGGCCCCGTGGGCCTGAGGGCTCCACCGGGGCTTGGGGGGCCTCCTGCGGTTTGCAGGCCTGGTGTTCCACGTCCTGAGGTGGCTTTGGCTAGCGCCGCTAGCCATAGACCCTCGGTGTGGGGAAACGTTGACGTGCCATGTACATGTGTGTATAAATACATGTGTATGTATATGTAGTTGCACATGTATATGTATGTGTTTATGTGTATGTAATGAAACATGCTTATGTTTTTTTTAGTGTTTGTATATTTGTTTGTGTGTGTAGTTGGATTCGTATATGTGTAAGCATATGTTTATGTATGTTTTGTATGTACATGTATACGTGTATGCATATGTGTAAATATGTATATATATATATGGACATGCACATATATACCCATGTGGATAGGTGCACGTGTATGTAAATGTACATACAGGTGTAACTGCATATGTAAATGTATTTGTTTCTACGTATGTCTATGTAGATGCACATGCACATGTAGATGAATAACTGTATATAATATATTTACATATATGCATGTATATACATAGATGCATATGCACGTGTATATGCATATGTACATGTAAGCATATACATACATGTGTATGCGTAGGCACATGTAATCGAATAATTAACTTCATTCATGTCTATACGCATGTGTATGGGTATATTTATATATGTAAGGTCTACGTATTTGTACACGTATATGTGTAGATGTGTATATATATAGGTATTTCATGCATTTGTACACGTGCATGTATATATAATGCATATGTATACGTATATGTATACGTATTTATACGTATCTGTATATGTCGAAGCATATGTATATGTATTTTTCATCTTTGTATGTGTATGTTTATATGCATGTGCATGTATGTATGCATGCATGCACGCATGCATGCACGTATGCATGTATGTATGTATGTCTGTATGCCAGTATGTCCGTTTGCACGCATGTATGCATGCATGTCTGAATGTGTATGTATGTGTATATGTGTATGTACATGTACATGTGTATGTATGTGTGTAGGCATGTGCATATGTATATGTATATGTATTTGTATAGGTATATGTATATGTATATGTATACGTATAGGTATCCGTATCTGTATCTGTATATGTAGATGTAGATGTAGATGTAGATGTATATGTACATGTAAATGCAGATGTAGATGTATATGTATATGCATTTGTATATGTATGTGTATGTATATATTTATATGTGTATGTATTTGTGTATGTATGTGTATATGTATATGTACCTGTATGTGTATATGTATATGCCATAGGTATGTGTATACTTATGCACGTGTATATGTATATGTACATGTAGATGTATATGTATGTTCATGTATGTAATATGTATGTATGCATGCATGCATGCATGCATGCATGCATGTATGTATTTATGTATGTACGCACGCACGTACGTACGTACGTACGTATGTATGTACGTATGTATGTATGTACGTATGTATGTATGTATGTATGTATGTATGTATGTATGTAAGTATGCACGCACACACGTCTTTGGAAAACGAGCAACCAAGTAGCCCCCGATGCCCCCCAGGGATCCTCCCGAGCCCCCCCCTACCCAAACCCGCCTGGGTTTTCCATTGGGGGTCGGCCGCGATCTTTCGCACCAGCCTCTCTGACCTCCGTCGGTGGGTTCTCCCAGTCTGCACCGGTCTTCCTCCGCCGACGCTCGCCTCGCCACGGGCTGCGCTCCGCCGTGCTGCTCTCGGGGAGCGAAGTGTGCACCGTACCGCGTTGGCGTCTCCCGAATTGTCGTCAATTCTCGGCCCAGGGATGGTACAATGCATAGTTTCTCGGCCACCGTAGAGCGCCTCAGCGGTGCCTCATGGTATTGTGCATGGGTGCCGTTCTCGTAATCTCAGCGTTGCTCCCTCCGTCTTCCTTCCTCTAGGCCTCCCTGATGGGGTCGGAGCAGATGGGGCCGGAGAGTCGTGCCTCATCGCCGAGGCATCGGCGATGCGGCGCGATGTGGAGCTCGACTTTCTCCACGCCGACGTCGCCGGTGCATCGCCGACGTCGCCGATACATCGGCGATGCATCGGCGATGCAGTGGCGATGTATCAGTGATGCGGCCGGATCCTCCGACTCTATCTGCTCGGACCCCACTTGGGAGGGTTCTGTTCCCCCGCCCCCCATCATCCTCAATTTGCCGCTGCATTTCGGCTGCAGGCTTGAGGTCAATCCGGACCTCCAAAGCCTACTTGCCACCCCGCGTCGGCATCCTTGCGGCGCTGACAGCCAGGACGGCGTCGGGGCATTGCCGTGCTTCGAAAGTCTGCGCGCGTCATCGGGGGATTCGCCAGCTGGATTGTTTTTGTTGGCAAAGTGAAAAGTTCGATCTGATCGAATCCTGTGTAGGTGTGTGTGTGTGTGTGTGTGTGTGTGTGTGTGTGTGGGATCTTCCCCAGCCGCGCGCTCGCTCTCCCGCCGCGCGCGTGGCCGCAACGACAAACATGTGTGAGTCTCTCTCTCTCTCTCTCTTTCTCTATTCTTATCCCTGCCTCTGCCTCTGCCTTTCTCTGTCTCTGTCCCTGCCCCTGTGTCTTTCTCTATCCATGCTTCTGTCTTTGTTTTTGTCTGTGTGTGTCTCTCTCACACTCTGTCTGTCTGTGTGTCTGGCTGGCTGGCTGGCTGGCTGGAGGTCCGTCTGTCTGTCTGTCTGTCTGTCTGTCTGTCTGTCTGTCTGTCTGTATCTCTGTCTGTCTGTCTGTCTGTCTGTCTGTCTGTCTGTCTGTCTGTCTGCCTGTCTGTCTGTCTGCCTGTCTGCCTGCCTGCCTGTCTGTCTGTCTGTCTCTTGCCCGGACCGCCTGAGCGCGCGTGCGGACTGCCTCTGCCGCGCTGCGACGTACAAAGTCTGTCTGTCCGTCTGTCTGTCTGTCTGCCTGTCCGTCTGTCTGTCTGTCTGTCTGTCTGTCTGTCTGTCTGTCTGTCTGTCTGTTTGGGGCGTCGGCTCGGTGGCGAGCACTTCCCGCCCCCTGTGAGTAGCCCGGGTACGGGATTTCCCCCGCGGTGGGGCCCCAGCAGCACAAGTTGCTTGCCGGCGCGGGTTTGCTCGCCTCCTTGCTGATGCTTTTTTGGTGTGGGCATACTGCCTCCGCGAGTCTGTCTGTCTGTCTGTCTGTCTGTCTGTCTGTCTTTCTGTCTGTCTGTCTGTCTGTCTTTCTGTCTGGTGCGTCTGTCTGTCTGTCCGTCTGTCTGGTGCGTCTGTCTTTTTTTTGTTGTGTGTGTGTGTGTGTCGTGTGTCTCTCTCTCTCTCTCACTCTCTCTCTTTCACTCTCTCTCTTTCCTACACTCTAACAGCAGGGATGCGCGTGCCGCTGGGTCCGCGCCTTCTGCTGAGGCCTCCCCCTGGCGCCTCGACTGCACGAGAGTTTTGGTGCCGCCGCGGCGGGCTCTCGAGCCGAGGCAGGGTGCCACAGCGGCCGGCTGTGTGCGCCCAGAGCGGCGGGGCTGCGAACAGGGGTCGGCGATTGACGGTTTACGCAGCACCCCGCCATTGCGGATAAGAGTGGGGGGGCGGGCGCGGGCGACGCGGGCGTCATCGAGCCGGCGGACCTCGTGGCCCCCACCTTCCCTGTCGATGGCGCTCTCCGCCTCCTCCTCCTCCTCCTCCTCCTCCTCGCCCTCCTCCCCCTACTCCCCCTCCTCATCCTCCTCCTCCCCCTCCTCGCCCTCCCCCTCCTGGTCCTCCTGCTCCTCCTCCACCTCCTCCTCCTCTTTCTCCACATTCTCCTTGCATCCTCTCTTCTTCCGCGTCCTCCTCGTCCCCCGTTTACTCCTCCTGCCTCCCCTTCCTTTCCCAAGATAACGGCAACGCAATATTTTTTTCCACTTTATGCTCCTCGACTTCTCTGATCAAGGCAATTCGCCAGGGCAAAGTTGCTGGACGGGCTGGTGTGGATGCGCGGGGCTTGAAGAGGTCGTTGCGGGTTCAGACGGCATGCAAAAATCCGCTGCCGCGCGGGCTCTCCACCTGGAACGAATGCAAAAGATGCCCGCCGCATGCGCCGAAAAATGTGGTTAGCACCCTGAACGTAGTTTGGGTCGCGGGTTGGTCGCGAGTTGGTCGCGGGGTGGGTCGCGGGCTCTCCGCCTGGAAGGAATGCCAAAAAACCCGCCGATGGCGCCGAAAATGCTGGTTTGTACCTTGAACGTGGCTTGGGTCGAAGGTGGGTCGCGGGTGGGTCGCGGGGTGGGTCGCGGGTGAGTCGCGGGTGGGTCGCGGGTGGGTTGCGGGTGGGCCGCGGGTGGGTCGCAGGCGGGTCGCGGGTGGGTCGCGGGTGGTCGCGGGTGGGTCGCGGGGGTGGGTCGCGGGGTGGGTCGTGGTGGTCGCGGTGGGTGGCGGGTGGGTCGCTGGTGGTCGCGGGTGGGTCGCGGGTGGGTCCGGGGTGGGTCGCGGGTGGGGCGGGG
>CAUYUJ010004468.1:45000-69621 GCA_963575745.1 Prorocentrum cordatum
AAACATATTGCAAGAAGCTTTCTTTGGGGTCCGCGCTGGCGAACATCTTTGTGTATTTGGTGTCTCGCAGTTGTAATCTGAGGCATTGATGGTGCCCGCGGAAAAAAAAGGGCAGCAAAAGGAGGAGCAGGACGATACGGAGGAGGAGGGGGAGGATCAGACTGAACCCATGACTCATCAACGGTGCTGAGCTACACCCTTCCGTGCCAAATCTTCTCCTCATAAGTTTCTACAATGAGCTCTTTTCATTATGGGGATCAGCCTCTTGGAAGGCGAGCGCCCCATGGTACTTCCATTCAGGCGCGATAGCCCTGTTATGAACCACATACCTGCCCGCCTTTCCTTCTAGCTATAAGGGGCGCGAAGGGGTAGGACAATGAAGTTCAACGGAAGAGGCCAGCGAAAGCCTCGTTTCGAGAAGCTTGCCGTCTTCCACCCTTGCATTTGCTGCGCATGTTGCACTTCTTTTTGTACTTTCCAGTTGGTCTGGAGTGATCGCCCCGCTCTGAAAAAGACCCGCCATCCATCTGTATAGCTGTTCTCTGTTTACACTCCTGGCTATGATTTACTAGGAAGTCCAAAGCGATAATCCAGTTTTGTCAAATAGTGCTCTGCATCCTTATACCAGTTAGAACCTTCTAAGACAAACGTGCTCGGCGTTAAGGCGAGAGCCACATTATGAAAAGCACTGCCCTGTATTTCTGTGCCAGTTGGAAGCTGATGAGATGAATGTGTGCGGCGCTATGGCGAGAGCCACATCGTCAAAATCATTCGCCATCTATTCATCTATTATTGTAGCTGTTGAAGTCTTAAGACGAACTTTCGCGGTGCTAAGGTGAGGGGATGCGAGCCACATGTTGAAGACCATTCGCCCTCCATGTGTGCAGCTGTTGCAAGCTTTGAAGACCAATGTGCCCGTCGCAATGGCGGTAGCAAAAGTTTTAAATATCCCATCCTCAGCCCGTGTAGCTGATGGAAGCGCCAAGCTTCCGGATCAGATGCGATGGTGAATCAATTCTCAGGCGAAACTCCTAGCCCGCTTTAGCGACTGGTCTGCTGGTGCGACGAGGGGGAATTCGCCATAAGGGATAAGGGTGGAGGAAGACGATAGGCTTGTCAGCTCAAAGGGGAACAACAGACGGGTTGCAGAGCAGCTCATGATATGACAGCCAGTATGGCATGGTATCTCAGGCCCACGCCAATGACTCTCGCAGGCGACAGACAGCACAGAGGGGATCTGGTGGATTCTGTGCCGTCTTGTTTGGTGTTGCATAGCGCTGTTCTGTGCCGCTTTGTGTTGCAGAAGAGCTAAGGCGTGCGCCTGCCTGCAGCGTGCGTGAACGCGCGCGCTGGTACTTGCATTTGGATTCGTAGGAGTCTTCCAGTTGCGTGCGTTTGTCCGCGTTCGTGCGCGCGTGCGTGTGTGTATATGCTCGTTTTTGTGTGTATGTGCGTATGCGTGTTGGCGACCGTTTGATAGCTATGTGGGCAGGCATCAGGGAAGGCAGCCAACGATCGCATCGCTCCCCGTGCTCTGCCCGTCCGTTCCGTCCGTTGGTGCATTGCACGCTGGCAGGAGTGCTGTCGCTACATCACGCGTGGGTCCCTGACCTCGCACCTTGGCTCGACGACGACCATGCGTGGCCAAGTACATATGGAGGAACCGATCTCCCTCGCTTCCGCTCTCTGTTTTTCCTTTCACACGCCCAAAGCTTTCGTTCCATTTCGCCTCTCATGTTTTCCTCTCTCTCTATGTGTATGTATGTATGCATGTATGTATGTATGTCTGTATTTCTGTGTGTATGTATGCATGCATGCATGCATGCATGCGTGCGTGCGTGCATGCATGCATGCATGCATGCATGCATGCATGCATGTATGTATGCATGTATGTATGTATGTACGTATGTATGTATGTATGTATGTATGTAGGTATGTATGTATGTATGTTTGTATATATGTATGTATGTATGTATGTATGTATGTATGTATATGTATACATATTTGTGTGTATACATATGTTTATATATCATTTCCTCTATTCGCATATCGGTGTGGGGGTACATGCTATGCAACTGTCCACAGAAGCAGACACACCCAGGCACATACTCATGCACACACACACGCATACACGAAGTCACATGCTTACACACTTCGTCACGTACTCGCAAACTCGCGGACGAACAGGCAAACACACGACAGATGCACTGGCACACTCGCACGTACATACCTTCTGTACCAGCGGGGGCGCAGACGCATCGTCCTGGTCAACGCTCGGGGAGCACACCCATCGGGAGTCCGGACCCGTGCGAGAGGAAGGAGGGGGCCTTCGTGAGGAAGGTGGGGGCGCCACGGCTGCAGTGGGCGAAATTCTTGGGACCACATGCGTACCGGGCATGCGGGGAAGGAGACAGATTGCAAGATCTTGTTCAAGATCCTCTTGTTTGGAGACATAGATTGAGAGAGCGGTGTGTGTGTGTAGTGTATGAATTTGCGTTTGCCGACGCGCCTTGGGCGTATGGCTTCTGTCTGTCTGTCTGTCGAGAGGAAGGAGGCGTGAGGGCAGCCGCAGAAGCAGACGGAGGCAGACCGCGCTGACGACCTGGAGCATGGGCGAGCTGCCTAGCTTGGCCACAAGAGCCAGGTAAAGTACGGTAGGTTCGCGCCGTGTCGACCGGCGGCGACCCCGCGGCCAGCGTGTAACGTTGAACGCCGCGGGCGACCCAGAATCGGTCGATGTTGAACGATCGAACGTTTCGGAGACGGCCGATCGTTCAAGGTTGAACGATCCCCGCGGTGTGAGGAGCCAACGCCAGGGTCGACACGACACGAACCTGCCGTAAGCAGGTTGGGGTGTTCTCCGCTCGTGTGCAATCCATCAGTGACAGTGCCTTGGGCCCAGCACAATGCCGACTCAAGTTGGTACGCAGGGTTATTGAACACCGGGTGCCCAGCGCGAAACGCACACTGTGGAGCCAGGGGTGAGCCGATGCCAGTCCGCGCCAGCAGTCACGGGTGGCTGCCAGAGCCCACCAGCGGCGTCCACTTTGGGTGCGCACCCGGGGCTCATCATCACGCCGTTCTGCCGGGGAGGACCTGCACTCGGGCCACCCAAAGAAGCGTTGGTCTGATGAGCTGCGGGATTTCAGTCTGTCTGAACACGCCTGCAGTGAACGAAGCCGCGTGGATCTTGCCTGAACAGAGGTCTGGGGTTCCCTTGAGAGCGCAGTCGTGAGCAGAGCATGACTTCATTGATGGATTTTCCACCGCGTGGTACACTGTTTCACTTTCTGGTGCCACGGCGCCCGCCTGCAGCGCCCCCGCTGGCGTGCACTTGCAGGTTCTGTCCGTCTGTCTGTCCTGCACTCGGGCCCGGCCGCGATGCTCAGGCAGATCACACCGCCGAACTGCGAGGCGGCTGCGGGGCGATCCTGGAGCACCACCGAGCCCTCCAGGCGCAGGTTCTGTGGCCGCTTGCGGACCATACCCTCGCGGGCCTGATCGACACTGGGGGTATCGGACACCCCCGCTGGGGTTCACTCGGCTGCAGACGCCCTTCTGAGCCCCAGCCGGCGTTTCGGGTCTCCTATTGGTTGACGCAAGAGGAGGTCCAGCTCAAAGGGGGTGGTGCAATAGATTAGGGGCAATCGCATTGCACATGCATTGCGCCAGACAGTTGCATTGCCGACGTGCCGCACGCAGACACCCAGCAACACATCTGCGCCCTGGAGTGTCTCGCACGCTCCGAATCTCTATATATATATTGCCACCCCGGAAATCCGATGGCACCAACTCCATTGCACGCCCCTCCTCTGGCTGGAACCCCCCTTTCGCTGGACCGCCCGTTCAGGAGTAGGATGAGGATGAGGATGAGGATCAGGATGATGACCAGTGTAAACCCAAGAGTCATCAACGATGTTGGAATAAGCCCTCCACCCAAGCTGCCTCTTCATAGGCCCCATACAACGGTTCATTTCCACAGAAGGACCTGCCTCGTTGGAAGAAGACAACCGATTGAAGACCCGGAATCATGCCAACACATTGTTCTCGGCATTCCAACGCCACGGATAAACTTGACGATCTTGAACCTCGATCATGGGAATCCGCGAACCCCTTGCAATTGTTGATCGAGAGTGTACGCGGCGCTGAGGCGAGAACCACATTTTGAAAAGGAACAGCCCTCCATCCGTGAAGCTCTTGCAAATGTTTAAAACGAATGTGCGCGTTGCGAAGGCGAGAGCCACATTTTGGAAAGGAGATGCTCTCATTCCGTGAAGCTTTGGCACAATTAGGAAGCGAATGTGCGCGGCGCTAAAGCGAGAGCCATATTTTGAAAACCAGCCGCCCTCAATCCGTGAAGCTCTTGCAAATTTTGAAAACGAATGTGCGCGGCGCTAAGGCGAGAGCCACATTTTGAAAACCACCCGCCCTCCATCCGTGAAGCTCTTGCAAAGTTTTGACAACGAATGTGTGCGGCGCTACGGCGAGAGCCACATTTCGAAAACCACCCGCCCTCCATCGGTGAAGCTCTTGCAAAGTTTTACAAACGAATGTGCGTGGCGCCCGAGCGAGAGCCACATTTTGAAAACGACCCGCTCTCCATCTGTGAAGTAGCTGTTAATTTTGAAGCTTCAGGGTCATAAATGGTGAGGAAGTCTCATGCGAAACGCCGTCCCGCCCTAAAAACTTGCATTGGGGTTCGGCAGGAGTAATTCTGTATAAGGAGAAGGAATGGATGACCAGTGTGAACCCAAGGGTCATCAACGATGTTGGAATTAGCCTTCCCTCCAAGCTCCCACTTCGTAGGCCCCTGCAACGGTTCATTTCCATTGAGGGAATTGCCTTGTTGGAAGACAGCCGATCAACCTGACTGCTGCGTCCTGACAATCTGGAATCGTGCCAGAGCGCCACTCTTGGACATTCAACACGTCGAATCAACAGAACGGTTGTGCCCGCATAATCCCGAATCTTTCCAAAACGCAATTTGTGGTACGTGGATCATGGGACTCCGTGAACCCCTTGGAATTGTTTAGCGATATGTGCGCGGCGCTGAGACGAGAGCCACATTTTGCAAGGAACCGCCCTCAATCCGTGGAGCTTTTGCAAGTTTTGCAAATGAATGTGCGCGGCGCGTAGGCGAGAGCCACATTTTGAAAACGACCCGCCCTCAATCCGTGAAGCTCTTGCAAAGTTTTGAAAACGAGTATGTGCGGCGCTAAGGCGAAAACCACAATTTGAAAACCACCCGCCCTCCATCCGTGAATGTCTTGCACATTTTGAAAACGAATGTGCTGAAGACCAGCCGCCCTCCATTCGAGAAGCTCTTTCAATTTTTGGAAACGACTGTGCGCGGCGCTAAGGCGAGAGCCACATTTTGAAAACCACCCGCCCTCCATCCGCGAAGTGCTTGCACATTTTGACAACGAATGTGCGTGGCGCGAAGGCGAGAGCCACATTTTGAAAACCACCCGCCCTCCATCGGTGAAGCTCTTGCAAATTTTGAATATGACGAGAGCCACATTTTGAAAACAACCCGCCCTCAATCCGTGAAGCTCTTGCAACATTTTGATAACGAATGTGCGCGGCGTTAAGGCGAGAACGACATTTTGAAAACGACGCGCCCTCCATCTGTGAAACTTTCGCCATCTCTTAAGCGTCATACTCATAAGTGGTGAGGAAGTCTCAGGCGAAACGCCTGGCCTGTCTTAACAATTGGCTAAGTTGTTAACAAGGAAAAGGAACTGATAATGATGAGGGGGAGGAGGAGAAGGAGGAGGATGATGAGGAGGAGGAGGAGAAGGTGAGGAGGAGGAGGAGGAGGAAGATGAGGAGGAGGAGGAAGAGGAGGAGGAGGAGGAGGAGGAGGAAGAGGAGGAGAAGGACGAGGAGGAGGAGGAGGAGGGCGGAGTAGTAGTAGTAGTAAGTAGTAGTAGTAGTAGTAGTTCGTAGTCGTAGTCGTAGTCGTAGTAGTAGTAGTAGTAGAGTAGTAGTAGTAGTGGTGGTGGTGGTGGTGGTGGTGGTGGTGGTGGTAGTAGTAGTAGTAAGTAAGTAGTAGTAGTAGTAGTAGTAGTAGGTGGTGGTGGTGGTGGGTGGTGGTGTGGTGGTGGTGGTGGTAGTAGTAGTAGTAGTAGTAGTTAGTAGTAGTAGTAGTAGTAGTAGTAGTAGTAGTAGTAGTCGTAGTAGTATAGTAGTAGTCGTCGTCGTCGTCGTAGTAGTAGTAGTAGTAGTGGTGGTGGTGTGGTGGTGGTGGTGGTGTAGTAGTAGTAGTAGGAGGAGGAGGACGAGGAGGAAGAGGAGGAGGAGGAGGAGGAGGAGGAGGAGGAGGAGGAGGAAGACTAGGAGGAGGAGGAGGAGGAGGAGGAGGAGGAGGAGCTGGACCACTGGACCATCCCATTTAGCCGGCCCCCCTGCCTGCAGGGCCCAGGCCACCCGCGGGGGCGCGAAGAGGACGGCCGCGCTCCGCGCGGCGTGCAGGCAGGGTTTTGCGGCCCCGCCCCTGCTCCCCGGGGGTGCGGCGCGGAGGCGCGACCCGCGAAGTTACAGTGGAGGCCCATGCCAAGAAACAGCCTGCTTGCCTCCAGGGTGCCCTGGGCTTCTCGGGTTTCTATGGCTTTGCTATGCAGAGCGCGACGTTCCCACACCAGGAATCAGTCGACGTCCTGGGGTCTCAGGGTTGGGTTTCTTGTGGAAGGTTTCTTGTGGACTGGCCTCCACTGTAGGTGACCTACAGCCGAGGCTCGGCGGCGGGTGAGGGGGGGACGTGGGAAGGAAAAGGTCCTCTCAGAAGGCAGCGGGGCTTCTCAGAGGGTCCCCGGCTTTCTGAGAGGTTCTCTGTGCCTTCGGGGAAGGCTCAGACAAATTTTCAGAAGGGCCTGGGACTTCCGAGCCTTCTGAGAAGGCCCGCCCCTTCTCACTTCCCCCCTTCGCTCTCCGCCGACAGGTGACCTACAGTCTATATGCTGTGGGTTCGGGGGGGGGGGCTCAGAGGAGGAAAAGGTACGGTTACCGCTGCCCCTCCCCGTTTTTGTCTTTTGGGGCCTCCTGGGAGGCCCTCGCCGCCGCCGCTGGACTCGCCCCGAGATCCTGGCCAGGAAGCACCCCGGGAGAGGCCTGGGGAGCAGCGGCATCGGTGCCTTCTGGTTCGCCAGGGGCTCTGGCTTCTGGGCCGCTTCTCAGATCTGGGTCGGGGAACCTGTCCGTGGCCGAGGCTCGTGGCTGGAGAGGCCCTTCCGTCGTTCCCCACCCAGCGTTCTTCGTGGTAGCACGGCGGCCCACTTGGCTGCCCGCGTTGCCGCAGAGCCCGCGGCTCGCAGGCTGCGCAGGGAGGGGAGCTGCCAGCCCGCCGAGTCTCAAGGTGGGCGACGAACGGTACAAAGTAAACGTTTCCGCCGTCGGGGACGCCTGCCCCCCAGGCGGTTGCAAAGCCTATACCCCCACGGTGCCACGAAGGGGTATAAACTTTCCAGCCGCCCAGGGACGGGCGCCCCCGACGGCGGAAAAGTTTGTTCCCAACCATCCTGTGGTGTTGGGTCCTCGTTTTGAAGAGACGTCGCCCCGCGTTCCTTCCTCCTCCTTCCTCCTCCTCCCCTTCCTCCCCCTCCCATCATCATCATCATCATCATCATCATCATCATCATCATCATCATCATCATCATCATCATCATCATCATCATCATCATCATCATCTTCATCATCATCATCATCATCATCATCATCATCATCATCATCATCATCATCTTCATCATCATCATCGTCATCATCATCATCATCATCATCTTCATCATCATCATCATCGTCATCATCATCATCATCATTATCATCATTATCATCATCATCATCATCATCATCATCATCATCATCATCATCACCATGGTCATCATCGACATCATCGACGTCATCATCACCACCATCATCATCATCGTCATCGTCATCACCCAATTCGGCACACACCTCACACGTTTCGTGGCCCCATAGGGAGCTCCACCGAAGGCCCCTGTGGCTGCGTTCGCATGCGCCCACCGCGCCCATTTCGGGGCACCCCTCACACTGTAACTGATCAGTAATTTTCTCTATCCGTTGCGTTCAGGTTTAGCGTTTAGTGTTGTACGCATGTTTGCACCCGTGGACGGTACTTTGGCTCAAGGGAAAAGTGTCCAGTGTGCTCTGCTGCTGCCACAGTTGGTAGCGGAGCCGGTTCGACCGGCGCGGCCATGGGCAGCGCGGCCAGTCCCTGAGGGGGCGCGGCACGCGCGGCTCGAGAGCCGCCGGTCGGCGCCGGCTCGCGCGAGCTAGGCGGCGTGGATCCACGGCATGCCCGATGACGGCGACGACAGGGGCGGCACGTTCATGGCGACACTGCCCGGCGCCGAAGGCGCAGGGGGACCAGCGTCCCCTCCGACTGCGCAGACGGCCGTGTCGGTCACACCGGAGCAGCTGAGGGAGCTCGTGGCGGGAATGGTGCGAGACACCATGGGCGCCGCGGCGGGGGCCGCGGCGAGCGAGGACCCTTGGCAGCGCGGGGCAGCAGCGTCGTCAAGACGAGGAGCGGCCGAGTCGGCCGCAGCAGCAGCAGCGGCAGAGCAGCCCCGCAGTACCGACAGCGACAACGATTGGAAGAAGAACGGCTGGAAGGACTACGGCCAGAACGACGACGATTGGAAGAAGAACGGCTGGCACGAGTACGGCCAGGACAAGGATGACACCTGGGACGGTTACCGCCAGAAGAGCGACTGGTCCAACGCCTGGTGGGGCCCCTCGCCGAAAGGCGACTTCAGCGACCCTCCAAGGTGGCCTGGGTGGACGCATTATCGAATATGGAAGAAAGCCATCAGACGTTGGAATGACAATACCGAGATCAGAAAAGTTCCTTCGTCTGTTTGATTGGAATATGCAGATGAAGTTCGAGGATCTTCCAGATACAGTGTTGAACAGTGCTGGATGGCTCGATGCAGTTCTAGGTCGTATGGACCTCATGATTGGGGAACGCGAAGGTGATGAGTTGAGACGGTCAGGCAGAAAAGCATTATACGAAGGTCTGCGTGAGCCCAAAGAGACCTTGACACAGTACGTGAGTAGAAGAGAGTCTCAATTTCTAGAAGCTGAAGGCAATGATATGTGGCTCTCGTCAAAACTGAAGGGCCTGATGCTCGAGGAAGGTGCCCAGCTGACTCAGCAATCAGTGCAAAACCTCAGGACCCTCACGAAGGGTCGCCTCGACTACGACAGTGTCAGTTGGGCTCTGAGACAAATGGATGCCGCTGGGAGTGAGCGTCTCATGTCCGGCAGGCCCAATGCGGCACTGTTCGGCGCCGAGGACGAAGATCCCGGCGACAGTGAGCAGTTTCTCTCCTCTCACTCCTACCCCTCAGGTCGGTTCGAAGGTGGTGAGGACCTCGACGAGGACGAGGAGGAAGAGTACGAGGTCGACGAGCAGGACATCGAAGCTTTGATGGCCGAGCTGGAGGATCTGGACCTGAATGAAGATCAGGTCGATGAGGCTGTTGCCAGCTTCTTCGAGGCCCGATCGAACAAGAGGACCTGGAAGCAAAACAAAGACATGAAGCTGGCCGCTCGAAGAGATCGAGAATACTTCGGAGCAAAGGCCAAGGGAGCAGGAGCTTCTCCACTACCTCCTGGGCTTCCCGGCGGCCATCGGGGAGGAGGGGGTCGTGGCGGACGAGGACGAGGACGAGGTGGAGGCGGCAAAGGGCGCGGATTCAAGCCCCAGCTCTCCATCGAGGCCCTGATGAAGATTACTCGCTGCCGCCTGTGCGACGAGAAGGGGCACTGGGGCAACGAGTGTCCGAACCCAGACAAGAAGAAGGAAGGCCCACAGCGCCGGCCCCGCAACGACCGGCGGCAGGGGCTGAGCGCCTACACGTTCACCGGCTGCACGGTGACCGAGGAGCTGACCGCGGAGATGCTAGACGAGCTCACCGACGCGCGGAAGGAGCTCGACGGCGGCGACTTCCTGGTGGCCGGTCCCACACAGGGCCTGGTGGATCCAGGCGCAGCCGGGGACCTCGTGGGCCGGGAGGTGCTCAATCGAGAGTCCAAGGCTCTGGGGCGCTTCGGGCTCCGGTACGAGACGATCCCGAAGGAGTATCAGCGGCCTCGAGCAGCTCATGGGGTAGGAGGTTCTGCGACGGTACTGTGCAGCATTCTCTTTCCTCTGTGCCTTGGTGGTGTGCTAGGGGTGGTCGAGACCACCGTGCTCGAGGATGATGTGCCACACATCCTGAGCGTGAATTTACTAGATTTCCTTGGATGCACCATAGATCTCCCGCGTAACGTCATGAGGTCGGAGACGCTCGGGATAGATCTGCCCCTGACCAGACTTGGGTCAGGCCACCGCATGGCCGAGATAGTAAAGAAACTGGCCGGCCCGACACACCCTTTGCCGGAGTCGGCACGCTTGAAATATCCTTTTCTGAACGATCAGTCGTTCCTGCTGAAGGACGGTTCGCCTCCCGAGATGCTGCGCTCCGGAGAGTTGCGGGACTATATCATCATTATCATCATACTGAGCACGATCATCTTCAGCATCAGGGTCATGTCCAGGCTCTTCCCCAGGATCCAGGTGAACCTAGGTAGCATGATCAAGGGCGTCTGGGAGATCCCCATGGTGTCTGTCAGGCTCTTCGGGTCTCGAGCTCAGTTGGCGTCCCTAAGACAGGTCAGGACCTTAGGATCAGAGAATGAAGCTAAGGTGAAAGCGAGGACCTGCGGACCAACCCCAGCACCAGACGAGGGCACTCTAGCTATAGATCGGTCGACTTTCTCCGTAGCCATCGGCTCGAACGAGCGTCGACATACTTTGTCTCGACCTCGTGCCTTCTTTGAGTACGACCGACAACGCCACCACGAGAGAGGTCATGCGACCGAACCTGCTCCTCAGGATCATGGTGATTCGTTTCCTGGCGGCTGCCGCGGGAAAGGGCAAGAAGCCCGGCGCCCAGGAGGCCGCGGAGGAGTTCCTGAGGCAGCAGGCTGCTATCCGTGCACTGGTGGAGGCCAACCCCGAGGCGTTTCAAGATCAGCCAGGCGCTGGAGGGGCACTCCCAGTCCCGATGGACACCGGCGGCGACCCGTGGGTCGATCAGGGTCTCCAGGGAGATCACGGCTTCCACGAGGACAGCATCGGGGGCATCACGGCACCGGGCGGGAGTCAGCACCAGGCGGAGGAGACAGCCCCCGGCGGAGGTGCAGGTCAACCGGCCGAAGCAGCGGGACAGCCCCCTCTTCCGCAGGGAGCACCTCCGCAGATGGGCAACGCATTCTTGGAGCCCACGGCGAAGCGCGTGACCCGTCCAGCAGGACCGCCCCCGTCGGGTCAGACACCGGCGACTCCAGGGACGTCCTCGGCCTCGGGTGGACCTCACGCGGTCTGGGCCCAGAGTCAGTCTCCGTGGGGACCAGTGCCAGGAAAGCCACCTCCCAAGCCCGACCCTCGGGCGATTCCACCGGCGGAGTGGACAGCGAGACTCTATGCCAGAGGTCAGCAGTCTTCCTTTCCTTCGACGGCCGCAGCAGCGACAGGGATCCCAGTCAAGCCACCTCCGATCTCACTGTCGGGGGTCCCCGTCAAGCCGATGCCGGCATGCACGCACCCGATCGAGCACGTGAAGTACTACGGGAACAAGTACGGGTCCGGCTCGAAGTGCAAGCTGCGCGGCAAGTCCCTGGCGTGGGTCAAGAAGGGCGACCTCCCAGGCGACCCGAGTCAGATGGAGCGGGCTCCGTCAGCAGCCGAAGCTGCGAGGTCGGCAGCAGCGGCAGCACAGAGAGCTGTGGACCTGTTGCAGCAGGATGGGGGCTTCACCCAGGGCGTGGCGGCCCTCAACACGGTCAACAGCCTCTCGGCCATGCTGCAGAGCCTGCAGTGGCAGCTCCACAACATCCCGGAGGGGGTGAGGGCCTTGGAAAACGTTCAGCAGGTGCTGGACCGCATGATAGCCTTTGCGATGGACAGCGCCAATCACCCGACGGAGATGCAGGAAGGAATGCACCGCATCTTTCAGGAGCTTTCGCGACTACGCGCGCTCCTGGAGACGTTCGAGAACTTCGGCGAGACGCTGGGCGGGATCCAGACGGCGATCGAGGGACCCACGACGACCTTCGCCCAGTTCCAGCAAGGCATGGACCAGATGGTGGGCATGATAGTCCAGATCGGGACGGCGGTCTCGGCGCTGGCCACGCACGCCAACCAGCAGATGATCAACCCAGAGCTGCTGCAGATCCAGCAGGCCCAGGTGATGGCCATGATGCAGGCCCAGGCGCAGCAGCAGCAGGTCGACAACTCCAGCGACGCGGCTCAGCAGGAGGGCGAGCCCGCGGGGCCGACGACGACCGCCTCCGAGGAGTTCTACATCGGCGACACGAGCATCACTACCACGACGCCAGCCAGTCCAGAGGGCTGGCAGATGGTATGAGCGAGGAGATAGCCCGCTCACGCTTACGTTCTCTGAAGCTGACTCACAGCTTCTCCAGGTGCCCATGTCCAGCACCTGAGGAGAGAAAACAGTCCTCTCTCTCTCCCACTCCCCACTCGTCCCTTTGCCTCCCCTCCGTTAACGAACCCATGCCCCGTGCTCCCCTCGAGCATAGTTTTGAGGAGTATCAGGTCTACTGGCTAGACGGAGATTCGTGCAACGATGACCACGAGGCTTCATGGCCAAGGAAGGTCAGAGAGGCCGTCGAGCGGGGGGCGGTTGCGGATGCCGGAGGAAGCAAGACGGACCGGGCGGCGGCCGGCGGTGGGGAATTCCTGGTCCGCAAGGACAGGGCCCGCACGGCGTTTCTGGAAGTTTTCTCTCCGCCCCGAATTGCTCCCGAGGTGGAGAAGCGGGGGGCTCCACTCGGATCGTGCCCCAGCAGGGATCTGGTCTTGGGCTGGGATGCGTCGCGTCCTGGTCACGTGCGTGATCTTTGGAATCAAATCGAGAAGGAGGATCCTGAAGTCATATGGCTTAGTCCGGAGTGTCGTGTCTTTTCGGCGATCAATCGCCTGAACAAAGCCAAGCGAGACCCCAGCGTGTGGCACCAGGAAGTGATGAACGGGCTCCGCGATCTAATTTTCTGTATGGAGATCGCTCGTCACCAGATCGATCGGGGTCGATATTTCGCTTTCGAGCATCCGCTCTACGCGACTTCCTGGAACGCTGAGGTGGTTCGGGTGATCCTTTCAATGGATGGAGTTAGGAAGCTAAGGATCGACATGTGCCAGTTCGGGCTTCAGGTGGATGAGCGAGGGGTCAATAAGAAACCTACCGGAGTCATCACTAACCATCCTCTCCTGGCCAGGGCTCTGGACGGAAAGTTGTGCACTGGGGGACACAAGCGCGCCCTGCTTGAAGGTCAGGCCAGGACGTCCCGAGCGGCCAGGTATCCCCAACGATTTGTGAGGGCGGTGGCCAACGCGGTGGCCGAGTACTGGAGCGGTACCAAGGGGAGCGAGCGTCCTCGGTGGGGAGACTTCTGCGAGGAGTCATTCCCGACGGCAGCCTCAGCGGAAGAAGAGCCCGGGAGGGCCGAGGAGGAAGCCGGCGAAGTCTCCGAGGATAGTGGCGATGAGCAGGAGACCCGGGGGCCGACCGGGACCCAAGGCCTCAAGGAGGCCGAGATCGATCCTTCCGAAGAAGAAAAGAGGCTGATCTATAAGCTGCACGTGAATATGGGACACCCCGAGGTCCGACGTTTCTGCCGCGTCTTGCGAGCCGGCGGGGTCAAGAGGCACCTCGTCAGGTGGGCGCTTAAGGGTTTTCGGTGTGCTGAGTGTCAGGAGCGGCAGAAGTCCAGCAGCCACCGCAGGGTCGCTCTCCCTCGGACCTTCCGATTCAATCACATTATTGCCGTAGATCTGTTCTATATCGAGTTTCAGGGTCAGACACACCCAGTGCTCAACATAGTGGACCACGGATCCAATCTGCAAGTGTGCACCCGCATGCCCCACCCTCGCGCCGCTGACGTCTGGAGGGCGTTTAGCGAGTGTTGGTTGCGGCCATTTGGCGCCCCCCATTTTCTGATGTCCGACGGGGGGTCTGAGTTCGGAGAACGGTTCGCGCGGGGTCTGGAACAATGGGGGGTCCGGCACCACGTGTGTGACGCGGACTCGCCTTGGCAGAACGGGCGAGTTGAACGCCATGGGGGTTGGGTTAAGGATCGTGTCAAGGCGGAAGTGGAAGCGGGGGCCTCCGTGGTCAGTTGTATTGAAGACTTAGATGAGCTTCTCTACGAGCTCGTGTCTCACAAGAACAGATACTGGCACCGGGGAGGTTTCTCCCCCATGCAGCTCGTGTTCGGGGAAAACCCTCGACTTCCTCATGAGCTCCTTTCTGACGACATCGCCATTCCGGGGTGGCAGGACGTGCTGTGCTCGCCTTCCGAGCACGACGGCCCCGGGACCGAGTTTGCTAGGGCCCAGAGGGTGCGAGAGGCAGCGCGAAGATTGGCGATGGAGGCCACCTCTAGAGACAAGGTGAACCGCGCCTCGCACGCCAGGGCCCCTGCCCCCAAGACCTTCAGCCCCGGACAGTGGGTCTATGTGTGGAGACATCTTACCCGCACCTCATCCCGAGCCGACGCTCTGGGTCGGAGAAGGGACGGGTGGTGCGGGCCCGGGGTGGTGGTTCTGTGCGAGGGCAGTACGGTGTGGGTGGCTGTCCGTGCGCGTCTTTGGAAGTGCTCCGTGGAACAGGTGAGATTGGCGAGCGTCGATGAGGAGCTGGGGGTTCAGCTCTCTCAGAGCCCCCAGTGGCAAGAGCTGTTGCGGCAATCTCAAACTCGGCGAGGCGCTGCGGTTGACGTTCAACGGGAGGGTCCACCACCCGACGAGGCGTGGGATGACTCGGTCCGGATCCAGGAAGATTCCGCACCCAGGGTGCCCGGGGTGGGACCAACTCCTGCTGAAGAATGTTTTGTGCCCGGACAGAACACCTGGGCGACACAACCCGAAGGGAGGTGCCCAAGGTGCCTGCATGAATTCACATGCAGTCGGACCTCGCAACACGAACGGCGGCACGGACCGCCCCCAGCGTTATCCGCGCCGCCGTTGCGAGGTGCCTCGAGATGCCACCCCGAGACACGGCCACCGGCACCACCCCCACTTGGCCGCCGGCCTCAAGCAGCGGAGGCCCCGCTGCCCAAGGACTTAAGTTCCCACGCCCCCCACGTCGGGGGACCCCTTCGAGTAACCCCATCGGGCCTCTCAGGGGTGGTACGGCGGGCCCGCACCTACTGTGGCTGGCCAACCACAGGGCAAGAGTCTCTCCCACAGCCCCGTCGAGCTGTGGAGACGATCGGGCTGCCAACCCGCCTGTTTTCCTGGGACGCCACAAAGGCACCCAACGGCACAGGTGAACTCCTGCTGAAGAGCAGGACGACCCCGGGCCAGGGCCATCCGTGATGGGCCCGAGTCCCGGCCCCAGGAACCCCAGGCCAGGTTGGAGATCCCGAGCTCCCTCGGAGGCCGGCTCCGTCTCAGTTCAGCCCGGGAGCGAGCGGACACGTTTGCCATCCGTGCCGGAGGAGGCTCAAAGCACACCTCCCCAGGCATCACCCGAGATGTCCAGGGAAGTGTCCGGTGAGCCCGAGGAACACCCGCGCGGGGTGAGGGAAGCTTCTCCGCTCGTTTCTCCCGCTCCTCCTCCTCTCTCTCCCGCTCCCTCCTCCGCTCGCACTCGTCTTTCCCAACCGAACGACGTCCCTCATTGCATCCGGTCACGCGCTGCCGAGGCGAGGGCGTCAAGCTCACCCCCCGAGGTCAAGCGTGCTCGCACCGAGCAGCCCCCGACTCCCGCCTCGAGGCCAGCGGTCATCTTGGGCCACGAGCCCCAGGTGCCCGTCGCCGACCGGGTGCGGGAGATCGAGGGCAGGCGGGAGCGGAGCCGCTCGCCGTCAGCCCCGACGGGCTGGGAGGAAGAGGACGGAGGAAGGACCGAGGATTTCTTCCTCTTCCCCGGTGGTGGTGTCGGTGGTGGTCTCCTGGCCCGGCCAGTTCAGGAGTGCGAGTCAGGCCTCGGAGACAAGGGGGAGGGCGCGTTTGTGGCCAGCAGGGGGGGAGAGGTCACTTTGAAGAATTTGAACCCCTCCGAACGTGCCAAGTTCGCCATTTCTGATAAGAAGGAGTGGGACGCGATGATGGCGACCGGAGCCGTCGAAATCATCTCGCCCAAGAAGGCGGATGCGGTGCGCAAGGCACAGCCCGAGCGCATCATCTCGAGTCGGATGGTTCGTCGATGGAAACCAGTAGAGGGGACATTTGCTAACCCGGACGCCAAATCACGCTGGTGCGTGCATGGACATAGAGACCCGGATTCAGGTTCTCTCCAGGTCTATTCCCCCACCCCTCAGACCAGCAGCATCATGATGTTTATACAGATCATCATGAATCTCTCCCTCCTGGCCGACATCGCAGACGTTAAAAACGCGTTCTGCCAGTCAGATCCAATATCACGTCCTCAGGGCGATATATATGTCGAGCCCTGCGACGGTATAGACATACCCAGGGGCAGCCTCATACTCTTGAAGGTGAACGTCTATGGATTGGACGACGCCCCCGTTGCCTGGAGGAAAACAGTCGTTAACTTTCTTGAGAAACATGGGTTTGCTCGATGTTTATTGGAGCCTTGTTGGTGGATCCGGTGCGGCCCAAAGGGGGAGGTGTTGAACATGATGTTGCTAGAGGTCGATGACTTCTTTATCGGGAGTTCGTCGGAGGAGTCACGTTCGTGGCTTAGAGGTTTGCTCGAATCCAGATTCAAGTTTGGAAAATATCGTGACCTGCAGGCAGGACCTGTTGAGTATGCAGGGCGCCGGATTTCTCTGAATGCTCGGCGTGCTGTCATCGATCAAGAAAAATATATCTTGGAGGAAATTCGACCACTTCCTCTTGCCCGAGGCCGCCTTACAAAGAAGGACTCGCCCCTGGACTCTTCCGAGTTCAAGGCTTTACGCTCGCTTGTATACAAATTCAACTGGGTGGGTAGGGAGAGCCGCCCTGAGGCGGCAGGAGTCGCCAGTATACTGGCGAGTCGCCTCAAGGCTCCGACTACCGGCGACGTTTCCCTGGCAAATAAGCTCGTCAAGCACTTGAGGACTACGGCCTCGAGGGGCATCACTGTCTGGAAATTGGATCTTGAAAACATGTCATTTATGTCTTTCTCCGACGCCGGCGGTGTAGGTGCAGCCGAGAGCATGACAGATGACAAGGGCCTTCCAGAAGACCCTACCCAGGGAGCGTGGATGGTCCTGGCAGCGGACAAGAGCGTGCTGGCGAACCGATCGGTCAAGGCATCCATCTTAGGATGGAGAAGCTCCAAGTTGCGCAGAAAGGTTCCGTCGACCTTGGCCGGTGAAACCCAGGCTCTTTCCTCCGCAGTAGCAGAAGTAGAGTATCTACAAGTCATGTACCGAGACGTGATGTTTAGAGACGTGGACGTCCAGGACTACCACCGGGGCTCTGGACCATTTACGGCAGTGCTCCGGCGTGACTGTCGGTTGGGCGCCCGGGAAGAGCAGGTACATGTAGTAGATGCTAAATCTATTTACGACACGATGCTCAAGGAGGGGAACGCAGGGGCCCGGGACCGAAGAACGGCAATCGACCTGGCCATTATCAGCGAGGCCCTTGAGAGGGCCCAGGGTCGGGTACGATGGGTCCCTCACGGGAGGATGCCGGTCGACGCGTTGACCAAGGACGACGTGTCGAAATGCAACGCCGCACTCTTCGACCTAATGGTCAGCGGTCGTCTGGTTCTAGTTGATGAGCCCGGGGAGTTGGAGCGTCGACGAGAACAGCCCGAGCTTAAAAGTAGGACCCAGGCAGCGTCCAGGAAGGAGTTGGACATGATCACCTGGGAAGACCTCCGCAGTCAGACTCCAGGTCCTGGTGGTGGTGGTGACGGTGGTCCTCCTCCTCCTCCTCCCTCTCTCTCTCTCTCTCTATTCCAATCGTCTGTCTGTCTTCCAGTAGAATCACTTTTCCTTATTCTCCACAGGGGGGTCAGGCAGATCCTGACCAGACAGCTGCAGGCCACAGGGGCCGACAGCTGGGGGTGCTAAACCTGCTAGAAAGTCTGACCAGTGTAACTGATCAGTAATTTTCTCTATCCGTTGCGTTCAGGTTTAGCGTTTAGTGTTGTACGCATGTTTGCACCCGTGGACGGTACTTTGGCTCAAGGGAAAAGTGTCCAGTGTGCTCTGCTGCTGCCACAACACGTTTCGTGGCCCCACAGGGAGCTCCACCGAAGGCCCCAGTGGCTGCGTTCACATGCGCCCACCGCACCGATTACGGCACACCCCTCACACGTTTCGTGGCCCCATAGGGAGCCTCACCGAAGGCCCCCGTGGCTGCGTTCGCATGCGCCCACCGCACCCAGTTCGGCACACCCCTCACACGTTTCGTGAGCCCCACAGGCGCCCAGCACCCTCCACCGTGGCCCCAAGGCACCCAAGGCCCCCGTGGCTGCGTTCGCATGCGCCCACCGCATCCATTTCGGCGCACCCCTCACACGTTTCGTGGCCCCATAGGGAGCTCCACCGAAGGCCCCAGTGGCTGCGTTCGTATGCGCCCACCGCACCCATTTCGGCACACGTTCACACGTTTCGTGGCCCCATAAGGAGTTCCACCGAAGGCCCCAATGGCTGCGTTCGCACACGTGGGGGCTCGTTGGGGCGTTCGCCTTGCGCATGCGCTATCGGACGGTCGCACGTAGGTCGGTGGCTCAGAAGGATTTTTGCAATTGTGTTCTGCACTCGTTGGAGCGTTCGCTTTGCGTTCGCGTGGTTCAGAGGGTCGCACGTTGGCTGGTGGGGAGGAAGCGCGGGGGTGGGTGGACATTCGTCGAGAGCTTTCGAGTGCGTAGAAGGACAAGACCATCGAGATTTTTCCCAACCATCCTATGGTGTTGGGTCCTCGTTTTGAAGAGACGGTGCCCCGCGTCCTCCTCTCCTCTCCTCCTCCTCCCCCCTCCTCCCTCCTCCCGTCATCATCATCATCGTCATCATCATCACCATCATCGTCGTCATCGTCATCGTCACCATCGTCGTCGTCATCATCGTCATCATCGTCATCATCACCATCATCGCCATCATCATCGCCGTTATCGCCACCATCATCATCATTGTCATCCTCCTCATCATCATGAGCATCATCATCATAATCATCATCATAATCATCATCATCCTCCGCATCATCACCATCACCATTACCATTACCATCATCATCATCATCATCATCATCATTATCATCATCATCATCATCATCATCATCATCATCATCGTCATCGTCATCGTCATCGTCGTCGTCATCATCATCATCATCATCATCATCATCATCATCAGCATGCGTCCCCTGCACCCATTTCGGCACACCCCTCACACGTTTCGTGGCCCCAAAGGGAGCTCCACCGAAGGTCCCAGTGGCGGAACTCGCATGGCGCCGCCGCCCCATTTTGGCACACCCCTCACACGTTTCGTGGCCCCATAGGGAGCTCCACCTAAGGTCCCAGTGGCGGAACTCGCATGGCGCCGCCGCCCCATTTTGGCACACCCCTCACACGTTTCGTGGCCCCATAGGGAGCTCCACCTAAGGTCCCAGTGGCGGAACTCGCATGGCGCCGCCGCCCCATTTTGGCACACCCCTCACACGTTTCGTGGCCCCATAGGGAGCTCCACCTAAGGTCCCAGTTGCGAAACTCGCATGGCGCCGCCGCCCCATTTTGGCACACCCCTCACACGTTTCGTGGCCCCATAGGGAGCTCCACCCCAGGTCCCGGTGGCGGAACTCTCATGGCGCCGCCGCCCCATTTTAGCACACCCCTCTCACGTTTCGTGGCCCCATAGGGAACTCCACCTAAGGTCCCAGTGGCGGAACTCGCATGGCGCCGCCGCCCCATTTTGGCACACCCCTCACACGTTTTGTGGCCCCATAGGGAGCTCCACCTAAGGTTCTAGTGGCGGAACTCGCATGGCGCCGCCGCCCCATTTTGGCACACCCCTCACACGTTTTGTGGCCCCATAGGGAGCTCCACCTAAGGTCCCAGTGGCGGAACTTGCAGGGCGCCGCCGCCCCAGTTTGGCACACGTTGCGGAAGCAGCTGGAGCAGTTTGCGGCGCGCACGAAGCGGTGCAGAAGGGAGGCGACGGCCCTCGCCAGGGAGATGGGCTTCACCGAGTTTATCCGCGAGGCTTGACCTGAGGAGCGGCCCGCCCGAGACTCGCCGTCTCTCGACGGTCTGACTGTTTGGCTTCGCGCCGCGGGCGATCCGCTCGCGTCGCTGGGACCCTCTCGGGGCGACCAGCGCGCGTCGCGGGAATTCCGCGCTGCGCTCTGCCCAGAGCCTCGCTCGCCCCCGTCGTCGTTCTGCCCAGCGGCCACAGTCTTGCCCGCTATCACCCAGCCAGCTAGCACTCTCTCTGCTCCGCGCAGCGGACGACCAGCGCGCGTCGCCGGGACCCCTTCGGGGCGACCAGCGTGCGTCGCGGGGACTCAGTGCGGCGCCGCGCCCGCAGCCATGGACATCGGCGCGCGCGGGCAAAGAGGCAGAAAAAAAAGGGGAAGGAAGCGGGCGCGATCCTCGTGAGGGGCGTGCCGACATGGGCGTCGACATTGATGCACGTAGACTGATTCGCACGCAGACGCATTCACAATCAGACTTACTCGCGCTCAGGCTTACCCGGTCTCAGTCTCGCGCACTCAGAGCGATCGTCTTTGTTCGTGTTGGGGACCCCGCCACGCATTTCGGCACGCCCCCTCACACGGTTCGTGGCCCCATAGGGAGCGCGAGCGAAGATGAGATCCACAATCGCGGTATTCGCAACTGCATATGGTTGGGTCATTCGCCAGGCTAATTTTCTACCTTTCCTCGCCCGCTGAAGGTCTCCGAAGCCCTGGCGGGCAGCCGCGCGGGCGCACGGCGACAGGGCCACGGGGGCCACGGCCGCGCGGAGGTCGTGGCGGGCCTTGGTGCGTGCCGTGCGCGCCGGCGAGCATCAGAGCAGGGCGAGTTGAGACAGCTGTAGTTGGCCTTCGGGGGGGGGGCCTTCGGCACGGCTGGCCGCAGCTCGGGAAACGGGTGCGTTTGGATCCTGGGAGGGGTCTTGTGACCGATTCTGAGCCTCTGGAAAAAAAACACACGCAGAGAATCTGTGGGAATTTTTTTTTTTTTTTTTTTTTTTTTTTTTTTTTTTTTTTTCTCCATTTTTTTCCACAGAGTGCCCTTGTGTGTTTTTTTCGAGCTGCTGTTGTCTCATCGCGCCCTCCGAAGGCAGTGCCCGGTAGGCGGTGGCGATGCCGGGCGGGCACGTTTCCAGAGGTTCGCACGGGACCGCCCATCGCTTGACGGGAGGGGGGGAGGAAGGGTCTGATGGGAATGGGCACGGAAAGACTTGGGACAAATGCCAACAGCAGCTCCTGCCCATTTCGACCAGGATTCGCCGTCGCCGTCGCCGCGGACGCTGTCCATTTGAGACAGACGGTCGCCCGCCCAATAGTGGCCGCTGATAGCTTTGCACAACATTTGGTGCTGAACATCGTGCCCGTTTCTTTCTGTACCCACTCCGGGCGCGCCACAGTGGAAGAGGAAGGAGACGGGGAATCCCAGAAGTTTCTCCTCTTTCTCTTCCCTGAGGCGGGGGACTTGGTGGGCCCCGGAAACTGCAGGGCCGTTTTTTCACCGTTTCCGAAAAAGTGCCCCTTGAAAATGGAAACGGCCAAAAAACGGCGACCGGAAACGGCAACAAAAACGGCTCCAGGATTGGAGCTGGAGCGGGACCCCGTAAAAGAACGGCGACGGAAGCGGTAAAAAAACGGCGTCGGAACCGGCAACAAAAACGGCAAGACGGAGCCGGTGAAAAACGGCCCTGTCGTTGCCAGGGCCCACTGAGGCGGGGGAGGGAAGCGGGCGGGGTGGCAGGGCTGGCCGTGAGCGCCGCCGCACAGAGCCGCCGAGGACGCGCGCGAGGGGGACGACGGCCTCAGCGCGAGCGGCCCATGCGCCCACCAGGAGCCCCACCACGAGACTCCTGGCGGGTCTTCGGCTTGTGGGGTAGCCCAGAGGAGGATGGGGACGAGGAGGGGCCAGGGCGCAGAGGGGGGCGGAACGGGGGCGGGAGGGCAGGAGTGAGAGTAGAGGCTGAGAACGGGAAGGGAGGGGGACGGTGGGATGATGTTGATGACTATGACGATTTTGATGATGATGATGCTGATGATGATGCTGCTGCTGATGATGATGATGCTGATGATGCTGCTGCTGATGATGATGATAATGAGGATGCTGCTGAGGATGATGATGATGCTGATGATGAGGATCATTATGATGAGTGTTGATGGTGATGATGATGCTGCTGTTGATGATGATGACGATGATGATGCTGATGATGATGAGTGATGCTAATGCTGATGATGGTGACGATGATGACGATGATTCTGCTGATGCAGATGCTGCTGCTGCTGATGATGATGATGATGATGATGATGATGATGATTATGACAATGATGATGACGACGATGATGCTGATGATCATGAGGGTGATGATGATGTGGACGATGATGATGCCGATCGTAATGCTGATGCGGCTGACGATGACGATGGTGATGGTGATGATGATGGTGCTGCTGCTGATGATGAGGATGATGTCGTTGTTGATGATGATGCGGTTGATGATGCTGATGTGCATGGTGATTCCGATTATTGTGGTTATGGTGATTCGACCGACGATAAAGACGAATCATACCAGGATGATGATATTGTTGTTGATGACGTTGACAACGACGAAGGCGATGGTGATGGTGATGATGATGATGATGCCGATGATGATGGTGATGCTGATGCTGATTCAGCTGATGATGATGATGATGCTGATTCTGATGATGACGATGACGACGATGATGATGATGATGATGATGATGAGGATGATGATGATGATGATGATGATGATGATGATGATGATGATCATGATGAGGATGATGATAACGATGACATGATGATGCTGCTGATGATGATGATGACGATGACGCCGCCGCCGACGACGAGGGTGATGACGATGATTCTGACAATGATGTTTATGGTGGTCGTGGTGACGATGAGGAGGAGGACGAGGATGCTGATGGTGGTGGTGGTGGTGGTGGTTGGTGGTGATGATGATGATGAGGATGAGGATGATGATGGTGATGATGATGATGATGATGATGATGATGATAAAGATGAGGAGGAGGAGGATGATGATGAAGCCGGCGACGACGATAATGGTGTTGTTAACGACGGTGACAAGAATGTGGCTGCTGATGCTGTTGCTGCTGCTGATGTTGACTCCTGTTCCTTTTCCCTTTCCCTTTCCCTTTCCCTTTCCCTTTCCCTTTCCCTTTCCCTTTCCCTTTCCCTTTCCCTTTCCCTTTCCCTTTCCCTTTCCCTTTCCCCTTCCCCTGCCCCTGCCCCTGCCCCTGCCCCTTGCCCTTGCCCTTGCCCTTGCCCTTGCCCTTGCCCTTGCCCTTGCCCTTGCCCTTGCCCTTGCCCTTGCCCTTGCCCTTGCCCTTGCCCTTGCCCTTTCCCTTTCCCTTTCCCTTTCCCTTTCCCTTTCCCTTTCCCTTTCCCTTTCCCTTTCCCTTTCCCTTTCCCTTGCCCTTGCCCTTGCCCTCGGGAGGGCCGCCCTTGCCCTTGCCCTTGCCCACGGCAGGGCTGCCCTTGCCCTTGCCCACGGCAGGGCTGCCCTTGCCCTTGCCCTCGCCTTTCGTCTTGCCCTTTGGCCCTTGCCCTTGCCCTTGCCCTTGCCCATGCCCTTGGCCCTTGCCACTTAAGCCCTTGCCCCGTGCCCTTGCCCTTGCCCTTCCCTTCCCCCTTTCCCCCTTTCCCCTTCCCCCATTTCCCCTTTCCCTTTTATTTCCCTTTTCCCTTTCCCTTTCCTTTCCCTTTCTCCATCCCCTTCTCCCTTTTTCCCTTTCCCTTTTCCTTTCCCTTTCCCTTTCTTTGCCATTCCCCCTTTCCCTTTCCCTTTCCCTTTCCCTTTCCCTCCCCTCCACCCTTCCCTTCCCTTTTCCCTTTCCCTTTCCCTTCCCCTTGCCCCTTTCCCTTTCCCTTTCCCTTTCCCTTCCTTATCCCTTTTCCCTTTCCCTTTCCCATAATCCCCTTTCCCTTTCCCTGTCCCGTTCACTTTTCCTTTCCCTTTCCCTTTCCCGCTCCCATTCCTCCCGTTCCCTTTCCCTTTCTGTCCCTGTCCCTGTCCCTTCCCCCTTCCCTGTCCCTTTCCCTTTCCCTTTCCCTTTCCCTTTCCCGTTCCCGTTCCCGTTCCCTCTCCCTGTCCCTGTCCTGTTCCCTTCCCCTTTTCCCTTGCCCTTTCCCTATCCCGATCCCTTCCCCTGTCCCTGTCCCTGTCCTTGTCCCTTTTCCCTTTTCCCTTTTCCCTTTTCCCTTTCCCTTTCCCTTCCCCCATTCCACCTTCCCTTTCCCTTTCCCTTTCCCGTTCCCGTTCCCGTTGCCTGTCCCTTCCCCTTTCCCTTTCCATTTCGATGTCCCTTTCCCTTTCCCTTTCCCTTTCCGTTTCCCTTTCCCTTGTCCCGTTTCCCTTCCCTTTCCCTCTCCCTGTCTCTGTCTATGTCCCTGTCCATGTCCCTTTTCCCTTTCCCTT
>CAUYUJ010004469.1:0-48804 GCA_963575745.1 Prorocentrum cordatum
CCCCCCCACAAAGTGGGGGTATTGGCTGGCGTCGCATGAAAACCCTGGCACTGGTGAGAACACTGAGCGTTCGGGTAAAGTGATTGTTGTTGTTGTTGTTGTTGTTGTTTTGTTGTTCTTCTTCTTGTTGTTGTTGTTGTTGTTGTTGTCGTTATTGTTGTTGTGGTTGCTGCTGTTATTGCCGTTGTCGTTGTTGTCGTTGTTGTTGTTGTGGTTGTTGTTGTTATTGTTATTGTTGTTGGTGTTGGTGTTGTTGTTGGTGTTGTTATGGTTGTCGTTGTTGTTGGTGTTGTCCTTGTTGTTGTTGTTGTTGTGTTTGTTGTTATTGTTGTTGTCGTCGTTGTTGTTATTGTTGTTGAACATCATTAATTCTAAAGAATAATTATTGTTGGGACCCCTGGTGCACGGCCCCCCTGCGCCGCCTAGGCCGCAGCTACATTTTCATCATTTTCGTGAGAGCCTCAGGTAAATACGATGATCAAGATCCGGTTTTGTATAGTCTGACATTGTTGTAGACTGCAGGTTAAGTGGTAGGGGGTGCGGGCTCAGGCAGCCATTTTGGGTCCGTAGCGTTCGGCTCTGGCCGACGCGCGGGTGTTCCAGGGGGCCGCGGGGCGGCCATAACCACAGCCGTGCTAGTCCGCGGACTAGGTAGCGCGCCTGTGTGCCATGGCTGTGGGCTTCCTGGGGGCGCACCTGATGATCTTGGTTACGGGCGGCGCTCTTACGGTCCAAGGGGCACTTGGCTGGCTGCCATTCGGGCGCGGGGGACATGAGGTCCCAGCGCCGACGCCGCCAGCCCTGCCCGGGCCGACAGCGCCGCCGGCAGGCGGTGGGGGGCGAGGCAAGGGGCGAGGACCGCCCGCCATGCCCGCGCCTGCAGGGGGAAAGGGGCGAGGGCCGCAGGCCAAGCCCCCGGGGGCGCCGGGCGTCCCACCGCCGCCGCGGTCAGGGTCGACTACAACGACCACGACCGCGGGCATCGGGCGCGTATGCGAGGGCGAGCCCACAGGCAGCCCAGCTACGCCGGCATACGGAGGTAACAACGAGCCCACGGGCGCGCCTGGGCAGCCGTCCGCCCCGGGAAACCGGACGGGCGATGGTGAGCCTGACCTGCCGCGAGGGCCGGACGGGTATTGGGGGTGGAGTGGTTGGGTCCCGCACCTGCCCCATTGGTGGGCTGGCCGGAGCGAACCCCCACCGCCGCCGCCGCCACCTACACCGCCCCCGGAGGCAGGGCCGGGTCCCGGTTGGGGCTTCGCAGCCTGGGTCTTCGAGGTCGTGGGCTATGGAGCGTGGGTAAGCTCCCCCGACCATCCGGGCACGATCCGCACGAGTGGCGGATGGTTTGGATCCGCCGTCGACCGCCTGGGCGTCAAGATGCTTGGGTATTGGTGGGAGACCGCGGTCTTATGCTTTGCCCTAGGCATCTTCACGCTCGTGTTGGGTGCCCTGGCCTTCATCGTCAACACCGCAGCCCAGCCTATGCTGTGGGCTGCCGGGGGACTCCGCTGGGCGTGGTACCAGATTACCCGGTGCTGCCAGCGACGCGGAGGGGATGGGCCTGGCGCCCATCTTCCCCCACCCCCTCCGACCCCCTTGCTGGTGCGCTGGCGCGGGCCGGGCTTGGGCGGCGCGGTGGAGACAGAGTTCTACACGAAGGGGGTCCGCGGCCGAGGGACCAATCGGGCGCACAACCACGTGCTGCTGCGTAAGCACGGGCAGGTGGCCCGCATCAGCTGCAACTTCGCGGACCGGTACCGATTGGACCGCCACGGGCTCAACATCAAGATCGGGCAGGTCCTGGGGTGCACCAGTCGCAAGTGTCGGCTGAACCTCGAGGAGACAGGGAATGTGCATCTATGTCGTGCTGTCGAGTGCGCCTCCTGTCCAGTGGCGCATCCCATGCACGTCGACCAGTACGCGGCCATTGACCACACACAGATCGTGGACTTGGCTGAGCACGGAAGGGCCAAGGCCTGCCGGGCAGTCGGCGTGGGACTCCGGAAGGTATTCGGGGTCGTCAAGTGGCTGCTTTGCTCACCCTGTCGGTACTCGGATGGCTGTGCCGGGGCCGGCCGGAGCCCCGCTACATCACCGACGCCACGGGCTATCGCCGCCTGGACATCGACTCGGAGAGCGAGGTGGAGGCGGAGGAGCGCCCCTGCCAAGCCGCACAAGTTGGGGTGCAGCTCGCGGGTGGCGCACGCCCCCTCCAGCCGGAGGGGCGCGGCGACCGAGGGATGCAGGAGGCCACTGTCCTGCTACAGGAGGACGCGGAGGTGTCGGACGTTCCTCGGCCTGGGCATTGTCTCAATGCACAGGTGCACCTCTGCGCCCACCATGCGCAGAAGTATCGGTCTACCCTGATCGGCCGCAAGTGCAGCCTCCCCACTTGTCTCCGCATGGCGAAGGGTAGCTGCGGGGGGGCCCCGATGGGCGGGGAACATCTCCGACGGGACGAGGGTCACACCGTGCGCGTCGAGGCGACGGTCCAACCTGGGATCCTCGGGGGCCTGCGCCGCCGCATGCGGGCGCGGGCTCCAAGCCCCGCCAGGGTGCGCGATTGGACCGCGCACGCGGCCGATGGGGTTGGCATTGCGGCCGAGCCGGTCTACCCCCCGCCTCTACCTCCCCCCGCTGCACCGCCACCGCCCGCCGTGGCCCCATCTGTCGACGCGGAGTCCACGGGGGCGCAGGCCCTAACCTCGGGGCCGCAGCCACGTCGCACACGCTCCGCGGAAGCTAGGGCCAGCGGACGCTCACGGTCTGCCGACCGCGGGGCCCCGGGCGATCGGATCGCCCACCACGGGTGGCTTCAGGAGCCCCTACTCGTGAAGGTCTGCCCGATACTCCCGGGCGACCCTCGGGGAGCCGAGGAGGCGTACGGCGCGCCCCCGGCGAGTCCTTGGTATATTCTATTGGGGGAATGCGAGGGGCTCGACGTACGGGGCACTGGCGGGGACGCACGACTTATCATCGGGACTAGCCTCGAGGGCGTCAGGGTGGAGGTCCCAGCCAGCGAGGTCGTATGGCACCCCCCTCCGCTGGAGGACGGGCGCTACCCGATAGATTGGATCAATCGGCTGCTGTACGAGGTCCCCCAAGGGGCTCGGGAAGTGGGGTTGCGTGTCATCGCCCACCACATCCCGCCGGATCTGCTGGCGATGTTACGCCAGGAGCAGTGGGGCGGTGTGGACGTGGAAAGCGCGAGCGGCTGGAGGCGGCGCTACCTGACGAACACGGAGCGCCAGCAGCTGCAGCACGACCCTGTGCGCACACTCGGCCACCATCGGCGGGGTGGCGCGCAGGGGGCGCCGCCTGCGCCCGGGATGGAGGGCTTGCCCCGCCCCGCCCCCGTGGCGGCAATGTCGCGCTTAGCGGCGGCCGCCGCCGGCGTGAGCGAGGACGCCGAGGAGCCCGACCCGCTCGAAATGTTCATGGACTCCTTGCGAGCCGAGGATCTCAAAGGACGGGGGGGCCAAGCGGCGGCTCTCAGTGCATGAGGTATGGCCGCGGACCTGCTCGGGGTTCCGCTTGATCAGGCGGAGCGGCAGCTGCGGCGGAGGGTCGCACAGGTGGCAGCGGCGGGCCCACTGGGGTCCGACCTAGAGCGCGCCCTCGCGGATCTGGAGGATGCGCAGCTGGAAGCGCGCGCGCGGGAGCGTGCTGCGGCCGCCGACAAGGTTCCCCTGCAGGGGAGCCTCTCACGGGAGGGTTCGCGGAGTCGCTCGGCGCGGGGACGGGATCCCAGCCCGAAGCAGGGACCCCGACGCGAGCTCTTCGGTGCCATGCCCCCCATCCAACCCACGGGCCCACGACGGGGCTTGCTGGGTGATCGGGACCTGCTGGCACGCGATGGACGCGGGGGGGCCGCCCGTGGGGCAAATCCGCTCCTCGACGGGGCCTCGGTCCTTGGCCACCTCACTGGCCAGACGCCCCACGGGGGCGGCCTGGGTGGGGAGCGAGCTGGGGGTCCAGACGACGCCGGGGCGGCGGGCGCCCTGGGCGGGCTTGCAGTCGAGGCCGAAGCCCAGATTATCGAGCGCCTGGATCGCCAGAACCGCCTCACTGAACGCCACGTCCTCGCCGCCGAGCGGCAGGCGCGGGCCACCGAGGGCGACAAGACGGCCCGGGGCACCAGGGCAGGGATCGGTCGGGACGAGGAACTTGATCTTTACATAGCCCGGGGATGCAACACCTTCGTGGTTGAGGCCTGCGAGGGTATCACGGGGAAGGACTTGTTCGACTCACTCAAGCGCATGTGTGCGCACTCCACGAGCACGCTCAAGACGATCGGGTTTCCCTGCCTGGTTACCAACCGTGTGGCACACGGCTACGCGGCGCTCGCCTTCGGGACGGGCCCTCACGACCTGGCGGTGGACGACTGCGTCCCCGCGCGTGACGAGGACTTCGATGGCTATCGGCTTCCTGTGGACGACAAGCTGGAGCCCCGCCAACGGCCCGCCACCCACATGGCGACCTGGTTCAAGAGGGCCCGGTGCGAGATCCAGATGTTCGAGTCCTTCATAGGGGTCGCACACGGGGCGGAGCGTCGGCGGTCGTTGGGGTTCTTGGAGGCGGCCTTCGAGAGGGACCCATCGGAGTTCCCAGACCATTGGGTCAAGGATCTGTGGGAAGAGCTCCGAAGCACCTGGGTCGAGGAGTTGCGGGAGCTGAGGCGCCGGCTCTGTCGAGAGCTCGACACCGAGAACCCGAGGAGGGAGGACATCAAGTACATCCTACTCATGCCGGAGAACGGCTACGATTTGCCCCGAACGTTCGACCTCGGGGACCCGAACGCCTACTACCAGCAGGTGGTCGTGCCCCGGCGCAAGGCCGCACTCACGCGCCTTCTCAATGGGCAGCTGAACGCCCACCTCACGAGGCGACCGCCCAAAGCGGGAGGGAGCGAGGAAATGGGCGATCTCCGGCCCACGGCGCAGGGGGATGACAGGCCCAAGGCGGGCACCGGGGCCCCAGCGGGGACAGCCCCCAAGAGGGCGTACCCAGCGGGCAAGGAACTAACACGCCCGGAGCGGACGCGATCCGTGGCGCATGCGCCCCGCAATAAAGACAACGTCCCTATCTGCTGGGGGGCCACCACGCACATGGGCTGCTCGCGGAAGGCTTGCGATTGCCCTAACTCCCATGACCCCATCAAGTCAACGCGCGGATTGGACTACTCGGTAGTCATGCAGCTCACGAGGCGCGGGGGGCTCCTTGGGACGCCCCGGATCGATCCCAAGCAGGTGGATGGGATGATTGCGCAGCTGCGCTCGCAAGCCAAGGCAGCCGAGGCCGAGAAGGTTGGCGAGGACACTTCCCCACCTGCTCCCCCTGACTCCCAGAAGGAAAAGGGCCGGGGCCGTGGCGGCGGCTCGCGAGCAGCGGGCGACCCGGGCCCGGGGCAGGCCCCGGACGACTACACCGCGCTCCAGCTTACCGCGATGGAATCCGACCTCCGGGAAGCGGTTAAGGGCCCCGACTTCGGATGGCTCGAAGACCACGACCACCCGCGCGCGGCGGCCACTTGGGACGCCCAGCCCGCGGGTGATGGGCCGGAGCTTCGCCTCAAACTCATGCAGGAGCTCGAAGCCGAGGGCATCTTCGCACCTCTGAAGGGAGCCAGCGAGTACTTGCAGAGCCACGTGCGCGGGCGCGTCTTGGGGGCGCGCCTGCGCGGGGAGCGGCTTACTCTGGAGCGAGCCCTCGAGGAAGCCGTGGACCGAGGCCATCGGGGTCTCAGCAGCGAGGCAGCCGACCTGCATGAGGCGCTTAGCTGCGCCGCAGGATATGTCACCGAGGGCGGGGCCGAGGTTGGCCCGGTTGCGTGGGACCCCGGCGGGCTGATAGGCCGCGGGTCCTATACCTTCTGGGACGGGGACACCCGCATCCAGTGGGACTTCATCGACTATCGGGACCGCCTCGGCCCTACAGAGGAGATGGGCCAGGCGATGGGCCTGGAGGTGGGCGACACCGAGGAGCGGCAGTGCCTGCTACTGCACGTAGCTGCGGGGGTGCTCCTGCTACGCGCGGGCGAGGGCACAGGTGAGCCCAGCCCGGACGCGGTGCAGCAGTTGGCCGCGACGTATCGCCATGCGCTATGGGAGGAGGCCCACGAGGCCCTGCGTGCCCTGGGCGACTCCCCGCCGTGGATCACGGCCCTGGAGGCCGATGTCCGCTCCTACGTCCACGATGCGGTGCACCCGCACCACGACAAGGACTATCGCTGCCTGGCAGCATGCCCTGTCGCCGACCTCGACGCCGTCACGCTCCAGGTGCACCGTGTCAACGGCAGTGGGCGCCTATGCGTGGACCACCTAATGGGAACGGGCGTCGGCGCGGAGGATCACGTAATTCCGCTCCTGATCTGGCGCGGCCATATGCGCGCCTTGCGCCCACGCTCCCACGCGGAGGCGGCGGCCCTAGGCCAGCGCTGGGGGCACGCAGGACGCCTGTCCCGCGAGATCGTAAGTGTCGGCTGGCGCGAGATGCTCGATGAAGGCCCGGACGTTGAACCCACCGTCCCGGGCAAGAGCGCGCCCTGCACCCACTGCAAGGCAGCGGAAGGTCGGGCGGGCCGCGCAGTGGGACGCGCGCCGGCCTCGTTCGGGGAACATCCAGCCGACGTCCAGGCACGCCTCCTGGAGGCGAACGCGATGCCACTTCGACACGACCCCGCGTTCGCGTACGGTTTGATCGCCCAGGAGGTGTACGCCGGTTCGGGAAATTGGTCGGCCGCGCTTCGCGCCGAGGGCATCCGGGTGCTGGAACCGATCGAATATTACGACGACCCCCTCCGAGAATCCGGCCCACGGCCGGATCATGATACCCTCGACCCAGCGGTCCGCGCGCGCCTACAGGAGGCCGCACGGACCCCCATGGGCCCCGACGTGGCCAACGTTTGGTGCTGGGGTACCCCGTGTGGCTCGTACACCGACCTCGGGCTCATGGCCCAGCCGGGCGGGACCCCGCAGGGCACCCGCACGTGGGAGCACCCCGAGGGGGATGGCTCCAAAGAGTTCGAGCGCGTGGGTAACAGCCACACACAGTTCACGTGCGACACCTGCCGCATCCTACACGACGCTGGCAAGGAGTTTCTCATCGAGTCCTCCTGCCCCTCGGGCCGCTACCCCAAGATTTGGGACCAGGCCCCGATGCACGAGCTGCGTCGAGCGACGGGGGCCATGATCGTCCCGATCCACATGTGCGCCTGGGGTAAGGCCCCGTCCGACGCGCCAGAGAGCCGCTATCGCAAGGGCAGCTGGTGGCTCGTCAGCCCCCGGCTGTACCTGCACGCTCTGTTGTTGGCGCGACGTTGCCCCCGTGACCACCACCACGTCGAGCTGAAGGATCACGTGCCGGGCTCGGGCATTAAGCGCACCAAGGAGGCGCAGGTTTGGGCCCCCCGCCTTTGCGCCGCGTGGGCAAAGGTGTTGAAAGGGGCCTATCACCGCTGGTCGGTGAGCCAACTGCGTCGGCAGTTGGCGCCTATATGGGAGGATGGCCCGGGGGCGTCCCCCAAAATCGCCCGGGCGGAGGCGCCCGGGCGCCTGCAGGGCGTCGACTTCACTGGAATCGAGCGCCTGCAGGCCTCAGGGGACGGCTCAACATGCGGTAGGCTTAGCCCAGCCATGCACCGAGCATTGGCGGGGCTTCCTAAGCCCCCATTGGGCAAGGCACAGGGGGAGGTGAGCGCGGGCAAGACTCGACCCCCTTGCGAGGATCCGGCCAGAGATATCGCGGAGGACCTCGACGGGCGCAGCCCGGCGGAGCTGGCCACGGTCTACCTGACCTTCTGCACGGAGCACCCTGAGTATGACCCCGAAGCCATGCGGACCCTGGTAGGGCCGGGGGATCAGCTCCTCCAGCGGACGGGGTCCCTGAAGGAAGCGGCCGCGCTGCTTAGGCGCGCGCGCCACGAGCGCCTAGGCAACCCCCTTCGGGGCGTCCTGGGGGACAAGGTGCGACGGCGTTTAAAGCCGAGAGCACTTCGAGTACGTCCGGGAGCTAGCGGAAGGGGGAGCCTCCGCGCGGCGGGGCGCGCCGCGGAGGCGCGAGCGAGCCCAACCGCACCCCAGCGTGCGAGCCCACATCGACGAGGCCTACCAGAAGGTATGGGCGGATGTGACCTGGGGGATCGTCCTGGTGGCGTCCCAGGCGGCAGAGGGTTTTCTGACGGAGCTGGTGGAAGCCCCGCTGGGGAGGGTACCGAAGCAGCTACCGGACAGAACCTTATCGTCCGAAGGGCGTATGATCCATGCGATGCTCTCGGCCAACGCCGCCACACACAAGCGCGACCACCCGCCTGCCGTCCAGCCACGCCATCGGCAAGTGGCGAGGACGGCGGTATGGCATCGCGCGCGCCACCCCGGAGCGCGCCTCCTCTGCGCCAAGCGGGACGTCTCGCGGGCCTTCAAGTGGTTGGACATCGCCCCGGCGGACGTCGGGGACTTTGGCACCTCGTTACCGGGGGCCCACGCTGGCATCGAGGGGGACGTCAGGGTCGTTTACCTAGCCATGGTGTTTGGGTGGACGGGAGCCCCAGGCAATTACATGATGCTCGCCCTGGCGGCGAGGGAGCTCCACGAGAGCTATCGGCCTGGGGAGCCGCACTGGCACGACACCACCCACTTCCACTCGGAGTGGCTCATGGATGACCCTGTGGTGGTGGAGCCCGACATTGGGGTCCGACCGTGGATGGCCTGCGACGCATTGGATGCCTCCATACGTGAGGTGTTTGGGTCCGAAGCAGTGAACGTCAGCAAGAGGGACGCCGAGGGGGAGCCTTCCACCACGCAGATTATCTGGGGGCTCAGTATGGACTTCGAGCGCGAGCGAGTTGGACTCCCGGAGCCCAAGGCCATGAAGATGCGCTTCCTATTGGCGGAGCCGGAGCTGAGCTTCGGCTGCCGCATGGTCCGGCTGCGAACCGCGAGGGAGCTAAGTGGGCTCGGCCAGTTCTGCGCCTGCGCAGCTCCAGCCCTGAGCCTGGAGCTCCCAGCGGTCCACCGAATGCTGTCGGGTGACCCAGGTCAGGCCTACGTCCATCCGCCGGGCGACCCCGAGATGGTAGAGGCTGCGTGGGACGATTGGCACCAGACCTTGGATTGGCTGCGCGTCTGCTTTGAGATGCCGGTCGAGGGTAACTTCGAGACCTCCTTCGAGGGCCTGCTAGGCCTTCGCGAGGCCCTCGCACTCCCGGGGGCGCTCGGCAAGCTGCGCTGGCTGGGAGGCGATGCCACCCTGGATCGGATCGGTGCGCTGGACTGGTCCTCGCGCGAGTACATCGTGGCGGAGGCGGCTCCCTATCTGGAGACGCTCCGCTCCGCCCCTGGGGTCACTTGGCAGGGGGAGGGGGAGATCATCGCGGTGGTCGAACTCCTCTGCTGATAGCCTTGGCGGCCGAGAAGGGCCCGGACTGGTTCCAGCTGCTATTGCCGTACGTCACTGACAACAGCAATGTCAGCCGCTGGCTGCGACGCCGCCGGGCGCGGAACGCGGTGGCGCGCCACCTGCTTCGAGTCCTGGCCATGCTGGAGCTACGGTACAAGTTCCGGGTCCTGGACGGGCTTTACTTACGGACTTACCACAACGAGCTGGCCGACTTCATTACTCGTGCCACGGTGGAGGAGGTACGCCAGCGGATGGCGGAGGCCGGATGGACCGAGCTGTCGCCGGCAGCTCCGTGGGGCGAGCTGGTGGAGGAGGCCGCCCAGCGCGAGCTGCGGATGCCAGGAGACGACGGGCCCTGGCGCGCGGCTGCACTCCAAGTCAAAGGAGCCCGGGAGGCCCTACCACGCTACGCCCCTCTGCAGGTCGAGGGGGCGCGGCTGCTGGAGGTGGGAACCGCGTGGCCCCCCTTTGGGGAGGCATGGGAGAGCCTCGGTGGGTCGGCGCTGCTAGCGCCGTGGGATGTCGGTGACCGATGGGACCCGGACGACGGGGACCACCCCGAGGACCCCGCTGGGGCCCCGCGGACCCGCTGGCTGTGCGCGTCACTATCGGAGGACCCCGGTGGACGTGAAGCGACGGGCCTGGAGCGGCTACTGATCACCACTCGGCCACTGGCCGTGCTGCTCGACGCCCCCGTCAACTACGCTGCAGTGCGACTAGGGGCGCGCTTACGGCGCCTTGGCTATGTGGCACTCTCCCCAGAGACGCGCCTACTGTGCACGCACTTCGGCGACGTCACGGCACGCGCGCGGGCGGTCCAGGTTTGGGGTTGCGGGGAACGGGTTCGGGCATCGGGCCCCGTACCCCCCCTGGGACAGCCCTGCGTGGAGCCACGCGGCCTCTGCCAGCTCTGGAAGGAGGCAGGGCGGCCACCGCTGGATGAGCTCCGCCTGGACCTCGACAACGGCACCTTGCTCGTGGACCCTCGGATCTCGACGACGGGGGATCGCATGATGCCTTGGCCGCGGGGCACATGGCAGCCCGCGGGAGGCGGGCGGGCCCAGCGCGTGGTGATTCATGATCCGCGCGGGCCCTGCCATACGGCACGGGCGAAGCCCGACCCGTTGAAGGGCTATGCGAACACCCTGATCCTGGAAGGGTCCGAGGGCGGCTGGACCGTGCGAGCCCTGCACCCGAAAGAAATCTGGTGCGCCCAGGGGGGCACGGCGGAGCTGTGGGATGCCTTGGGCCTTGGAGGTATGCCGATCGCCGAGCGCATGCGGCAGGCCGCTCGTGCACTCCCGCGTCGCACGGCCCGCTGGGTGCTCCAGTGGGCGGAGCGCCTGCTGAGGCAGGCCGTAGAGGCAGCGAGCGCAAGCGAGGCACCCGGGGCGCGCGCGGGCGTCGGGCCCGATCACGACCGACTCGCTAATGACGAGATGGTTAAGCTGTGGCTAAAGGCCTGGCTTCAGGCCCCCGATCGCCCAAGCGGGCCATTCGAGGCTGCGCTGGAGGCGGGGAAGACGACGGACGACGCCGCTCGGTTGGCGGACCAGCTCGACCCCCCTGCTACCGCGCGGTCCACCGCAGCAGGGGTGGACGGGGCAGGCGGGGAGCGGGTCGGGGCGGTGACCTTCGCTGTTCCGGAAGGCGCGGGCATGCCCAGGCCAAGCGCCGTGGACGGCGTGGGCGGCGCGGCCCCACCCCCGCGCAAGGCCCGTCGGCGTACCCGCAGCGCCCCTGCTCCCGCGCTGGCGAAGCCCGCCGCCTGGCGGTACGCCGGCGGGGGCGCCCCGAAAGGGATTCAAGGTGAACTCACCGACACCCGCGAGCTGGATGCGACCGCCACCGAGGCGATGTTGGCCAAGCTTGCCGAAGGGACGCGGGCCAATTACAGCGCCGGGTGGCGTAACTGGGTACTCTGGCGGAGGCTCCGAGGCCGGAGCCCATACCTGCAGGGGGAGACTCGGGACGCCCGCCTTACGGATGAGGATGACCTCATCCGGTATGTCGTGTACCTGTACAAGGTGATGAAGAGGCGAGCCACGACCATCCGCCAGCGCCTGTTCGCCATTCGATATGCCCACACCCTGGCCGGGTTTGGGGATGTGACCTCCGATCGGCGCCGGCTCTGGACCACGATCGAGGGACTCCGCCGCTGGGACGGAAAGGCGAAACGGAAGCTGCCGGCCACGCCCCGGATGTTGCGCTGGCTCCGAGAGTACTTGTTCGCCCACGGGACGGCCACGCGCCGGGAGGCGACCATCCTATGGGCGGCGCTTATGACGGGGTACTTTTTCATGCTCCGCGCGTCGGAGTATTTGGTCCAAGAGGACCGCTCCTGGAGTATGGGACGGGTGGTGCGTGGGCAGGACGTACAGGGGATGCGCGGAGGTACACCCAGCGCAAGGCTCAGCGACTGCGATGAGGTAGTACTGACGATCACGTCGTCCAAGACGGACCAGTTTAACGCAGGTTGCGTACGCAACCATTACCGTTCGGGGGTGGAGTTGTGTGTCGTGGACGCACTCGCCGACCTCCAGAGGGAGCTGCCGGACCGGTTTGGACGAGGAACCGAGGCGGGGCTCCCCCTGTTCCGCCGGCCCGATGGCCACCCGATTATGCGGGAGGAGGTGCAGGGGCTCCTCCAACTCGCGGCTGCCGCCTGCGGCGTGGACGCAGGCCAGATGGGATCCCACTCCCTGCGCATCGGGGGCGCGACGGCGTTGTACCACGCCTGTCGCGACCTGGAAGCGGTCAAGAGGTTCGGGAGGTGGTCCACGGACGCCTTCCACGGATACCTCTGGGAGGACCATCGGCGTCAGGCTCCGTTCGCCCGAGGCATGGCGGAGGGCCACGCCTTATTGGCCCCGGACGCCCGCGGTGACGACGGCGCCGTGACCGGCGCCCGCCCCGACCAGTTGGCCGGGAGCGATCCGCCCCAGTTTGGGAGCGATCTGAGGCCCTCGGAACGCCCGGCCTGGGCGCCCGGGCGCCCCCCCTGGGCGCGCCCTTCGGCGCGAGCAGGGTCAACTACGGAGGAGGAAGGAGAGGAGGAATTGGTGAGATACGAGCCAGGGCGAGGAGTTAATGGGCGTGTGGGAAAGCAGCAGGCGGGTCCCACGGGTATTCAGGTCAGGGCGGGGGCTTCGCGTTGTGGGGGTATCCCGGTGGACCTCTCGCCCTCGACCCCCCTTTCGCTACCGCTCCCGATCGCCCCAGGCACGCCCACCTCCTCTTGGTCCTCTCATCCGCAGCCATCTCCCACTCCAGAGCGAGGCGCGCGAGCAGCGCGCGCACCCCAGCCCTGCGCGCCAGCCGCGCCGTCGCCCCGCGCTCCGGCAGCGTGCATCATGGGATTCCTGGTGGGCCTGGTGGCCCCGGACCAGAGCAAGGCGCGTGGCCATGACTACAGCATCATGGCGGTGAACCCCCTCGGCGTCGTCGTCTCGGGGGCCGCGCTGTCGGACGAGCTCCGGAGTGCCGCCCACAACATCCTGTACACGGTGGTGAACGAGCTGGACAGCGAGGACCTCGTCGAGATGGTCAACCACGACCACGAAGCAGCCCCGTGCATCGCGGCGGCTTGCTTGGCCGCGGGGGCGAGCGAGGACCACGGCCAGCTGGTGATCGTCGACGGCAAGCGGGGTGCGTGGGGGGTGGGCGCGGGGCCGAATATCAAGGTCCAGCGCCAGGCGGCCAAGCTGGCGCTCGCCCTGGCCCAGTTCCAGGGGCAGCCCATGCCGGAGCTCCGCGAGCTCTGCAAGCACAACAAGGGGCTGCTCGACATGATGCGCACAGTGGACGCGGAGGCGGTCGCGGAGCTCACCGACGACGACGCCTCGAGCAGGGGCGAGGGGAAGTCGACCCCAGCCCCGGTCCTCGAGGCGGGAGAGGACGCGGTCACCGCGGCGCTGGCGCGTGCGGCCATCCAGGCTGCCGCGCGGCGCCAGAGCAAAGGCGCTCCAAAGGCGCGCCCGCGGCCCGCGCGGTCGCCGGGCCAGGAGCGCCTCGCCGAAGAGGTCCGCAAGCGCGAGAGGCGCCCTGCGCCCTTGCGCTCGCCTTCGCGCGCGAGGCGCCGCGATCGCGAGCGCGATGCGCCTCGCGATCGCGGGCGCAGGGGACAGGAGGAGGAGGCCGTCTTGAAACCCAAGACGGGCGGCGCCCCCCCGAAGGCCGACATCGTGAAGCGTGAGGCCGTCCTGAAGCCCAAGAGCGGGGGGGCGCCGCCGCGGTCCTTCGAGGTGAAGACCGAGGTGGAGGAGGCACCAGGCGCGGGGGACGGGCCGCCCCAGCGCCAGCCGCGCTCGAGGAGCCGCCGCAGGCGCAAGGAGGAGCAGCGCCAGGGCGCCCAGCAGCAGCCCAGTGACCAGCACGACGAGGGCGAGTCCATCATCCGCATCGAGCGGGTACCGCACCACGTCGATGCCGAGGTGGTCAGGCAGGTGGTCGTGCCCTTCGGGGTCGTCAAACACATCGCCTTCCTGTACGACCACCGCCACAAGCGGGAGCCGTGCGTGCTGGTGGAGTTCCAGCGCCGCGCTGACGCAAAGCGCGCGCGGGAGTGCATGAGGTCGAACTATCGGTTCTACAAGACGGACCCGTGCACGGTGGTCACGGAGTGGGCGAGCCGGCCTCGCGGCCCTGACCCAGGCAGCGACGGGGAGGATGGCCCGACCATCCAGCCGCCTGCCTGCCCGACATGCGCACTCAAGATGCGCTGGAGCTCCTTTGACCCGGGAGACGGTTGGGGTTGCGAGATGTGCCCCGCGGGCGGAGCTAACAGCGGAGCCCTGCGGTGGCACTGTAAGGGGTGCGACGTGAGCTACTGCGAGGCTTGCCGCGTCGCCTTCGGCAAACCCAAGACGGTGGTGGAGAAGGCCCGGCGGAGCGGCCACACCGTGCGGGAGGCGCCGGGCCCCAGTGTCGGCCATGGCGAGCGCCCCAGCACGGGTGCCACGGGTGCGGGGGCTGAGGGGGACCGCCCGCCGGGCGACCTCAGCTGGCCCAAGCGTGAGAGGTCGCCCAGCCGCCACCGGCCCAAGCGCGAGAGGTCGCCCAGCCACAGTCTGGCGCGGGACCCAGCGTGGGCGCGGCGCGGCGACACCCCGCCCGGCCGCACGCGGCGTAAGACCGGGAAGCACGCTGGGCAGCTTCGCGCTCCTCGCGGCGGCTGGCACGAGCAGGAGAAAAAGCGGCGGCGTGCTGCCGCCGCGGAGGCTGCCGCGGGCGGGGGTGGGATCCCAGCCTGGCGTGGCAAGGGCGCGGGCGACAAGGGCGGCAAGGGCGGCAAGGTCAAGGGCAAGTACTCCGGCAAGGCCGCCAAGGGCTCCAAGAGCGGCGGCAAGGGCGACAAGAGCGGCAAGGGCGGCCACTCCAAGGGCGACCAGGGCAGCCGCGGCCGGAGCGAGCGCGACTGGCCCAGCGCGGACGGTCGCGCGTCGAGGGGCGGCGATGGCAGCAGCCCCCGGGACCCCAGTGAGCGCGGCGGAGACCGCAGCGGAGGCGAGAGCCGCGACCGCCGGGGGAACACGCCCTCCATCTAGGCGTGGAGCTCCCCCCCGTACCCCGACGCCAGCGCCCGCGGCATCGCGGGCGCGGGCTGAAGGCGGCGGCCTGTGAGTGAGTCGGCCCTCCTCTCAGCCTACCGTGCGCAGGTGGCGCCTGCGATCCTTGAGCCTACGGTACGCAGGTGGCGCCTGCGAGCTTGTTTCTTTTAGCCTACGGTACGCAGGTGGCGCCTGCGATCTCTTTCTTTTAGCCTACGGTACGCAGGTGGCGCCTGCGATCCTCCCTCTTGGAGGAGTTTAACGCTGCGCGCACGTCGCGTGCTTCCTGGACCCGGCCGTGCTGCGCGTCTTGCGCGCCGTGCGGTCGGGGCCACACTTGCGCTCTGCGCCCGGCGCCTCGTGCGCCGCCACCCTTTTCGGTTCTTTTGCGCGCATCGCGCACGCGCCGCGCCCGCGCTCTGGGTGCGCGGGCGCGGAAGGCCTCAAGGTTGCAGGCAAGTGGCCGCGCGCGCGAGGCTCTTGCAGCCTCTGATCCCGCCCTCGCACTCGGGCGGGGCGCCCCCCGCGCGCGCGGCTGCGTCTTTCTTTTCTCATGGCCGAGCGGCCGCAGGCGTGCCACAGCGCGAGCGCGCGGGCCGTCAGGGCCCACGCGCTCGCGTTGAGCGTGGGGCCACCAGGGCCCACGCTCGGCGGAGATGCGCGTCGCCACGCTGCCATGAAAATACCATCGCCCTGTCCTGGTCCCTTTCTCGTCCCCTCCTCTCCTCCTCCTCCTCCGTTGAGTGCACGCGTATCTCACTTAACTTGTATAGTCTGATTGGTTGTAGACTGCAGGTTAAGTGGGAGGGGGTGTGGGCTCAGGTAGCCATTTTGGGTCCGTAGCGTTCGGCTCTGGCCGACGCGCGGGTGCCCACCCACCCCGCTTTGCTCCCAGACGCCTGCGTCGGCCGAGCGGCCGCAGGCGTGCCAGAGCGCGAGCGCGCGGGCCGTCAGGGCCCACGCGCTCGCGTTGAGCGTGGGGCCACCAGGGCCCACGCTCGGCGGAGATGCGCGTCGCCACGCTGCCATGAAAATACCATCGCCCTGTCCTGGTCCCTCTCTCGCCCCCTCCTCTCCTCCTCCTCCTCCGTTGAGTGCACGCGTATCTCACTTAACGTTTTGTTGTAATCCGTTTCCCCTTGCAAAAAACACTATAAAATTACATTTCTTGTTCTAATATAATCAAATTTCAAAAATCCCTTGTAAAAAATAAGGTAAAGTGGACATTCGCGCGCGCAAGACGAAATCCTTCCAAAAGCTTAGTGTTCGGAACGATTTTAACATAAAAACATCAAAAAACCAATGGTTTTTCAACAAAAAAATGTCAAAATCTCATCCCGCGCGCTCTTGCGGATTCGTAGGAAACCCAACACTTTTTAAACATTTCTGTCAAACGGGCTTTTGCGAGCAACTTTTTCGAACTTCTGCGACAACGGTTGCGCACCTGCCAGGGCCATCATCCCTGTCAAATAATACCATGCGGGACACATTCGTTTTTTCTTCGCGCGCGCACGCCGAAATCTCCAAAAACCATTGGGCTTCTTAAGAATTTTAGCACCGCGCATCATAAAATCACACGAATCGCACCGTAGGTCCTCGAAAAACACCTGCACGACTTTTCAAAATTTCTACCCGCGCGCGCTGTCCGAATCCTAAAAAAAAACAATGGTTTTCCAACATTTATGTTACATGAGCTCGCGCGAGCTATTTTCGCACGCTCTTGCAACGGGGTTCGCGCGCCTGCCAGGGGCCACAATCCCTTGCGGTTGCGCCATAGGTTGCGCCCTCGGATGTTCTGTGGAAGGCTTAACAACTTCTGTGGGTTAACAAGGCTTAAGAACTTCTGTGGGTGTACGAACGTAGGCTTAACAACTTCTGTGGGTGTGTACTCCACGCCAGTGTAGTAGCCACGGTCGTCCGCAGGCCACGAAGTGAAGTGTCCGAACGTCATAGGGCGGGAAGCTGGGTGTGGGTGGTGGCGAAGAGTCGTGTGGATATTTGGTAGAGCTTGCACTGCCCCCCCACAAAGTGGGGGTATTGGCTGGCGTCGCATGAAAACCCTGGCACTGGTGAGAACACTGAGCGTTCGGGTAAAGTGATTGTTGTTGTTGTTGTCGTTGTCGTTGTTATTGTTTTGTTGTTGTTATTGTTGTTGTTGTTGTTGCTGTTGTTGTCGTGTCGTCGTCGTCGTTGTTGTTGTTGAACCTTAATTACTAAACAATTATTATTGTTGGACCCCCTATATTCGCCCTGGCGCTCTCGCCGAGGCGCCGGCCGCATTTCCTCTGAAATTGAGGCTCACGCTCAGGCGTTTTGGGGTTCCGCCAAAACCGGCCCCCCAACAACAACAACGCTCCGGCTCGAGACTTCCTCCTTTTTTACTCGGGCTCGGTGCTCTTGCTCGCCGCCGAGAGCGGCTCCCGGGCCGGACGCCCGGGTCGGCGCCCGAGCCGGCGCCCGGGCGCCAGAAAATCGAGTTCCGAGGCGGCGCCGAAAAAAGGCCATTCCAATACACATTTTTCTTTCGAAAATGCTGAATTTCTGCTTCCGGCGCCCGGGAGGCCGTCCGGGCCGATTCCGGAGCTCGGGCCGGCACCCGGCCCGGCTCCCAGGCCGGACGCCTGGGTCGGCGCCCGAGCCGGCGCCCGGGCGCCGGAAAATCGAGTTCCGAGGCGGCGCCGAAAAAACGCCATTCCAATACACATTTTTCTTTCGAAAAATTGAATTTCTGCTTCCGGCGCCCGAGAGGCGTCCGTGCCGATTCTGGAGCTCGGGCCGGCGCCCGGCTCGGCTCCCGGGCCGGACGCCCGGGTCGGCGCCCGAGCCGGCGCCCGGGCGCCAGAAAATCGAGTTCCGAGGCGGCGCCGAAAAAAGGCCATTCCAATACACATTTTTCTTTCGAAAATGCTGAATTTCTGCTTCCGGCGCCCGGAGGCCGTCCGGGCCGATTCCGGAGCTCGGGCCGGCACCCGGCCCGGGCCCGGCCGGCACCCGGCCCGGCTCCCGGGCCGGACGCCCGGGCAGTTCCGATCGCGCCGAAAAGAGGCCATTCCAATACACATTTTTTTTTCGAAAATGCTGAATTTCTGCTTGCGGCGCCCGGGAAGCCGTCCTGGGCCGATTCTGGAGCGGCTTTGGGCCGGACGCCCGAGCCGGCGCCCGTACGTGGTGCTTCTCTGTTTCTGGCGCCTGCGCAGCTTCCCGAGCCGCTTCTGGAACCATATCTGGGCCGGTCCAGCGATAGGTTTCCTGGATGTGCTGAACCATCCAACTTTTTGAGACTTCTGCGTCTCAAGGATAGGGAGAGAAGACATTAAAGGAGGATCAAAAAGCAACGTCGCTATGAACGCTTGGCTGCCGCAAGCCAGTTCTACTTACTTGGACTACTATTACCGTTACCACTACTACTAGTGCTACAGCCGCAACAACAATATCATCAACTGCTGCTACTACAACTACTCATCCTTCCTCCCCCTCCTCCCCCTCCCTTCTCCTCCTCCCCCTCCCTATCTCTCTCATCTCCCCCTCCTCTTCCTCTTCCTCTCCCTCTGAGATGCGGGGCATGCGCAAGGCGATTGCGAAGGCGATGTGCCGTCCGAGCTATGGATGTTGAAGTTCCTCGGAAGAGGTGGTGGCCAAACCTTCTTGGGCGGGATATCTGGGTGAGGGAATATCGGATCCCGCATGCCAGAAAAATCCCCCATGATGGGGTGTGTTATCCAGATGGATGCATGTGTCATGTGGAAGCATGGCGCATGAGGGTAAAATGATTGTTGTTGTTGTTGAACATTATTTATTCTAAAGAATAATTATTGTTGGGCCCCCTGGTGCGCGCCCCCCCTGCGCCGCCTAGGCCGCAGCTACATTTTCATCATTTTCGTGAGGAAGCCTCAGAAAAGAGGGTGTGTACAGGATCCGGTTGTTTTGTTGTAATCCGCTTTCCCTTGCAAAAAACAATAGAAAATGACATTTCTTGTTCTAATATAATCAAATTTCAAGAATCCCTTGCAAAAAATAAGGTAAAGTGGACATTCGCGCGCGCAAGACGAAATCCTTCCAAAACCTTAGTGTTCGCAGCGATTTTAACATAAAAACATCAAAAAACCAATGGTTTTTCAACAAAAAATTGTCAAAATCTCATCCCGCGCGCTCTTGCGGATTCGTAGGAAACCCAACACTTTTTAAACATTTCTGTCAAACGGGCTTTTGCGAGCAACTTTTTCGAACTTCTGCGACAACGGTTGCGCACCTGCCAGGGCCATCATCCCTGTCAAATAATACCATGCGGGACACATTCGTTTTTTCTTCGCGCGCGCACGCCGAAATCTCCAAAAACCATTGGGCTTCTTAAGAATTTTAGCACCGCGCATCATAAAATCACACGAATCGCACCGTAGGTCCTCGAAAAACACCTGCACGACTTTTCAAAATTTCTACCCGCGCGCGCTGTCCGAATCCTAAAAAAACCAATGGTTTTCCAACATTTATGTTACATGAGCTCGCGCGAGCTACTTTCGCACGCTCTTGCAACGGGGTTCGCGCGCCTGCCAGGGGCCACAATCCCTTGCGGTTGCGCCATAGGTTGCGCCCTCGGCCGCCGAGAATAAAACGCCCCCCTATTGGTTGCGCCATAGGTTGCGCCCTCGGCCGCCGAGAATAAAACGCCCCCCTACTGGTTGCGCCATAGGTTGCCCCAGGAGGCCTTCAAGAGGCCCCAAGAGCCCGCCGTGAGGACCCAATAAGCCCCCAAGAGGCCCCAAGATGCTTCCAAGAAGCCCCCCAAAGCCCCTCAAGAGGACCCCAAGCGGCGCCAGGAGGCTTCCCCCCTTCCCCAAGAGGACCCCAAGCGGCCCCAGGAAGCCTCCGACTGATCACTGGCACATCCGTAGCCATCTCGGATCAAGGTATCGCCTGTGTTCTTGGATGGTCCATGGCTTTGACGGCGAAAGCCCTTGACGAGCAGTATGGCCCGGAGCTGTCGCGGCCTCCCTTGGCCGACTGCGAGAGCCCGTATTATTTGCATCAGGCGCTCGTTGCAAAGGGTATCCAGGTCAGTCACCAGGCGTGCAAGACTTGGTGGGGCAAGTATCGGGTCGTGCCTGGCAAGGTTAGTATTTCTAGCGCCCAGGAGCTGGAGGAGCAGCACGGTTCTGCCATCCGCCACCTGGGCATCGAGTATAATGCAGCTTTCAAATTATGCGGGGCGCTCCGACAGTTGGATCCACCACTGCATGTGACAGATCAGGTCGCAAAGATGTGGCTACTGCAGTATTCTTCCAAAGAGACGCTTGTCAAAGTGCAGAACGCTGGCCATCTGGAGACCTGGCATGGAGAACGTATTCGCAAAGACATGCCCGAGGGGACTACTGACGGGGCCGTGTTGAAGCAGTGGCTCCTGGGACATTTATCTGTATCTGCTGACGCCAGGGTATGCCAGAAGTGGCTCAGCACGGAGTGGGGCGACAAGGGAGCATTGAACACTGCCCAAGCTGTGGAGGACTGTATAGGCCAGCGTCTTCGACTCAATCAGTATCGGGAGAGCTTCGCCGATGAGGCCGCCGCGGAGGTCCTCTCGCAGCTTCTCTCGGAGAGCGATCCTCCCGCTGCTGTCAGCGGCATGGTTTTGAGGCAATGGTACGTGAAGTATCACCCTGACTCTGGACCTTTGCAGTACGACACGGCTGAAAAGCTCGACGCGGCACTTGGTGACCACATGCGCGCGGTTTATCCAGGGCTGAAGTACCACACGTTGCATACCGCGTTGCGTATGCGACGGAAAGCTGTCTTGGTGTCCCACGGGGTGTTGAGACGGTGGTGCGATGTGTATGCGTCGGTGAGCTCCTCAGTGCAGGCGGCGGCTTCATCCGCCCAGGCCGTCACCAGGCGTGTATTGAAGCGCCCGGCGGCACAGGTCGCAGGCGTGGTATTGAAACGGCCAGCCGCCACGGGATCTGTCCGCGTGGGCAAACGGCCTGCCGCGGTCGACTGGGAGGAGCCCGTATCGAAGCAGCAGGCCACGGCAGCTTCTTCCTCCACAGATGTGGTTTGTATAAAGCTGCTGACGGGTGAGGCTGTAGAGGCGGCATGCGGCAAGCGGTATCGAGAGCAGGTCTCCGACTTGGGCCTTGGCCTCAATTACCCGAATATGCAGGTGCGTCTGAAGGCCTGGGGGTATGAGGCGGGTCAGTATGCCTTGCGAGAGTGGCTTGGCAAGTATCGACTCGGAGACGGTGCCAAACATGGCAATTGCGCCGTCTACGCGTTGTCGCGCAGGGACCTCCAGTACTGGCATCACGTAGAAGGCTTGAGGGGGCGGGCGCTGGTGGACAAGTATCGCGCGGAGACCGGGGTATTTGCACATGAAAACGGCCTGGAGAGGTGGCTGAAGGCGCCCTCCCAGCAGCTGGCACTACTGGAGAATGCTGAGGAGATACACAGCCACGTATGCGGGGAGTATGTCCTGGAGCAGCTGCAGAAGGGCGTCTCGGCCGAGGAGGTGCAAAAGCAGTTATTGGCGCAGTATCTCGTGGATTGCAGGACCACGCAGCGGCTCGTAGCGCATCGTCGCTATCGCGAGCAACGTGGCGAATACTGGACCAGCGAGCACCTAGAGCAACAGGAGTGGGAGTTCTTGTATTCCTTGGTTTCTCTGGGTAGCAAGCTCGGCCACAACCGGGCGGTTGGCTGTCGCGCCCGGGATGCATCTGGTTTGGAGGCTGTGCGTATATCCTTATGTCAGCGTTTGGGCGTGGCGGAAGAGTTGGTGCCTTTGCACAATCTATCGGTATTTTTTGGTGCCCACGAACGGCATGCCAAGTTGGCACTCGAGTATCCAGATGCCTTCGTATACAAGGATGTGCTGCCAGGTCCCGTGGTGGAGGCCTACGAGAAGACCTTCCAGGGCCAGGTGCTGCCGAGGACTGCACTCGCGTGTATTTCCGACAAAGAGCAAGGCTGGTATGCGAGAGCTTGCGGCGCGGCGACAGCTGACCGTTGCATAGTATTCCCGAAAATGGCGGCGGACGCTTGTCTTATTGCTGCGTATGCCATGTTAAAGTGCCAGGAGGTATTTCAGCGACAGTCTTGGTCCATGTCATTACTCACCAGCATCCAAGCCACCAACAAGAAGCAGTATAATCTGACAGACTTTGCGTTCTGGGTGTGCTACGGGAGTTGGTCCGCTTGCGAGGCCTGCGGTTCGTTCTTCTTCAATGACGACTATTTCTCGAATCGTGTATACCAGGATCGTAGCACGTCGGAACAACCAGACATGCTGGCGGCGTATCGTCGGCAAGTACCGCAGGACCCGGTGGTGCACGCCTGTGGCCAAGTTGGTATATCTTCGAGATGGTGGTATAAGCCAGGCATGTACACGCCTGTGGTTGCCACATGCCCTTGCTGTTCTGGTAAAGAGACTCCTCTCGAGAAGTTCAACCGCCGTACGAAGAACCACGGGAAGGCCCTCAAGGTTGCAAAGACGTCGGAGCTGTATAGGATCCCCTTGGCGACGAAGTCGGGCTACGAGGCAAAGGAGTGCATCACCTGGCCTCGATATTCGTTTGGGGAGTTTTCGCTGGGCCGCAGCACTGGACCCTGTCTGCACGAGATGACCGTGGACGAATGTCGTGCTCTGAGCATCGTCGTCTTGAGGACCTCAGCACAGCAAGAGAGGTATGGCGCTGCGCACCAGTTCAACTGGAAGAAGGTGGGCCTCTCGCGCGCGTACTTCAAGAAGGACCTGGTCTGCGAAGCGAGTATGCCTACAGTCCGGTGCAAGGCTGCATTTCATTTTTTGAGGGAGCACAGCAAGTATTACCGCGCCTTTCTGACGGAACAGAGGATCCGCGCGAGCAGGGGCGCCGCGGTCGCCCCCAACCTACCCCTCCGCAAGGAAAACAAAAACACAAAAACAAAACAAATACAAGCCAGCAACAAACACAACAACAACAACACAATCAACAACTATTCATTCTCTGGGGGGGGGGGGGGCATAACAGGCATTGCAGTTTCTGACTCCCCAGAGGATCCGCATCGAGAACCGCAGCTCCTTAAATCTGTCCTCCTACGACCTCTTTGTTGTCATGAAAGGTATCGAGTGTGCCATGTATCCCGTGTTGTACCCGACCACGGACTTCACTGATACGGGTATAATGGAGCACTACTATGCCCAGACCCAGGATAGCACGAATCGTGCGGTATCCATCGGCCTGTCTTGGACTCGGAAGGTGCTGTCCAGTGCCCGCGTATATGGCGAGCAGCGGGACCTGCCGTTTTTCCTGTGCGAGAAGCACTTGGCGAACAAGTATTTCAATGCACAAGTCCGCGCCAAGAGCCTCGGCGTCACGGGGGACGTTATGGCTCGAGATTCGCAGGCCTCTGCGGGGTATTGGGAGATTGTGCAAGACTCCCTCGCTGATCTGGTGCGTATCATGCAAGTGCGCTGCTACGACGAGAAGAATTATGAGGCCCTGTATCAACACTGCCGGCATCTCCGGGGACAGGTATGGCTGTGCGCGTTTCCGAATTTGTTTATCACCATCGCGCCCGCGGAGTGGAAGTTCCCGAGGCCGTATTTCATGGAGCCGTTTCTTCGCTGTATTTTTGCTGGTGCCTATATGATGTCACTCCATATGTACTTCCTGGTTCGCTGTATCTGGTTGTTCTTGGCGAACCGCTGGGGCCACAGGTTCGTCTTCTTGTATAACAAAATTCAGGGAATTGTTTTGCGAGTTCGTCTCATGTGTCTCATATGTATCATGTATCCCATGTAGCACATACAACAACTGGATGTGCTCCAACAATTGCCCCAAAAATGTGACCAACTCTTCTGCGAGTTTGTCTCATGTGTACCATACGCATCATGTACCACATGTATCATGTCACAACAGTGTGCCCCCCAAAAAAAACAGTGTCCAGGTACTTCATCGTTTACGAGTGGTGTATGAAGACCGAGTACCAAGGCCGTGGCACCCCGCACTGGCACATCTGCGCGTGGGTTGTATGCTTTGGGCTGTTGCAGTATCTCCAGGGGCGCACTGGGACGGCTGTCGCGTCGGCATTCGTCAAGTTCCTCTCGCTGGTATTCTGCGCCGAGATAGATGTTCAGATAGGCAACGGCCGTCTGAACTACATCTCCGGGTATGTGGCGAAGGACCATGATGCTGTCGACGTCGGGCTCGGCGAGTATGTGCAGAAGAATGCAAACAGCTCCTGGCTGACCGCGCATCGCTTGCTCAGCAAGAGCAGCCGGTGCTTGCCGGAAGTGGCGATCCGTATGGCGCAACTGTCGGAATTTGAGCGGTCCTACTCTCATGTTTTGCTGTATCCACCGCAGCCGGCAGCCATGGTGAATTATGACGGGCGGCAAGGCAACTTTTCCTCGAGGATGTATGGCTTCTATCTTCAGGAGAAGAGGGAGCAGCTGGTCGCAGGGATTCCCGTATCGGAGAGTTTCTTGGTATGGCACCGTGGCAGGGAGTGTGACTCCTTCAACCACTGCGTACACTTCCGTGGCGGCAGACATAATCAAAGGTATGAACCTACGCAAGTGGTCGCCTGCAGGTACTGGTACGAGCTGACGGACGGGCATTGGGGCCAGCATTCACTGACTGTGCTGCCACATGTATACGCTGCACAATTACTCCCTCGGACGTTCAAACACCTGGACAGTATGAAGAACTTCGTGGGCATGATCGAGTACCTCATGTCCTGGAAGTGGTCCGGCACTGTTGGTATCCTGGAGACGTCGTGTGATCTGAAATTCCATACTCATGCGCTGCCGATGCGAGTGGGTGAGGACGGCCAGATACTAACATTCGGCTCTGAGTATACTGCCGGAGGGTCTGTATTTGCCAATGATAGGGCAGCATTCGAGTACCTGCTCTCGCTGGCCCGACGCGATCTGCAATTTCGCGGTATGCGCGATGAGCGTGTCGGCTGCTTCGAGCAGAAGCAACACGCGAATTTTCTGCTGTATATGCGTGTTGCTCAATGCAATAACGAGCCAGAGTACGAGTGCCTTCGGCAGGAGTGGGATACCTTGAACAGGCCGAAGTATCAGCAGCGCACCTGGAGCCCAGAGCAGGCTGACGCCATCGAACGGGTCAAGAAGGGTGTATCGCTGGAGGACGAGGAGGAGAAGCAGAACAGTAAGCGTTTCTTGTATATCAGTGGACCACCCGGCAGTGGGAAGACGGCAGTATTGTTGGAGCTGGCCATTTGGGCATGTGAGTCTCTTCAGGTCTTGATCGTGTGCCCCACCGGGTATCTCGTGCACCAGTACAAGTCCAAGCTGCCAGACAGACCTGGTATTGAGAATATCCGAGTGGACACCATACAAGGAGTCCTGAAGTATAAGAGGCCCGGGAAGGACGGGAAGGTCCGCTGGGCTCCACCCTCGGCTTTGAGAGGTATTGATTTGATTCTTTGCGATGAAGGCAGCCAGTATGAAGACCAGGAATGGATGCGCTTTTTCGCCGCGGTGCGGGAGCAGCCGCACAAACCCTTCACGGGTATCGTGGCAGACTTTAAGCAGTTGCAGCCAGTATTGAGCGGGGGGCAATGCGAGCACTTCTGCAACCAAATGGACAAGGTTGAGTTGAAGACCGTGTATCGCACCGCAGACAAGCAGCACCTGGTTTTCCTGAATCGTATACGCGAGGCTCAGCCAGATCGAGCGTGTTTGACGGAGTATTTTGGCGACCGGCACTGGCATCATGAGTCCTTGGAGGCTTGTGTTGAGCGCGGTATGGCGTTGGCGGCGGAGAAAGGCCATCCGTTTTCTTGGCTGACGTGTACGAACGCAGGCTCGGCAGAGGTATGCAGAGCGGCTCTGGCATTACTCGGCATTAGTGAGGCCGATCTGCAAAAGGGTGGGTATTGCGACCCGACCACGAAGTCCAACTTACGCATTTTGGCCAGACCTGGTATCGTCATTCGCCTCAGTCGGAACTTTGACAAGCAGCGAGGCTTTGTCAATGGGGCGTTGGCCACGGTATGCGAGTCGCTTCGTGGAAACTCTGTGTTTACAGCCAGGCTGGTGGGCACGGGCAACATGGCATTGGTGCGCCCCATCGAGGAGAATGGGGAGATCTTCCTGCCTTGCTGCTACGGGTATGCGACCACGGTGCGTCGAGCGCAGGGTGCGGATCTCTTTCACGGCTGTGTTTACTTCGAGCAGAAGAAGAGACTGGCTACGAGAGGGTATGGCTACGTTGCCTGCAGTCGCTTTACGTCCCGCGAGGGCTGTTATGTATTCGGCAAGCTCCGCCGCAGTGATTTCCTCCCGGCTGGGCCTGAGCAGGCCGGCGAGATTCTGGAGCGTGGCTATGACTCGGTATCGTCATCTGACGACGAGGGGAAAGGCCTGGAGTATGCCTGTGCAGATCAAGGGGAGTATGACGCGGACCCTGTTGTGTCCATGGACATGGGCAACAATCTCTTGGACTTCCTCGTGAGCACAGAGGATACGGCAGATGTATCCAAGACCGAGTGCAAACGCATCCTCGCAGACTTCGCTGCAGCTGCCAGTGCGGAGGCTGCCGATGCGCCAGTGTATGAGGAGATGGGCGTATGCAGTGAGCTTCCAGTGAGGGAGGCAGAGTGGGGCGAAAACGGTGAGCTGCTCGTCTGCGGCGGCACGGCAACGCCGGAATGATCTCTGACGTATGGTCCCAGGCGATGACAAAAACAAAACCTACACACGCGCATGTGGCCATGTCGGCCTAGTACCATGGGTATGTTACACCATGGGTATGCTTTGCCTTGCCGAGCCATACTATGCTGTGCTACACCACGGGTTCTCTACTTTGCGCGGTGGGGGGGGGGCGGTTGAGCTGTGCTAGGCTGTGCCATGCTATGCTAGGCAATGATGTGGCAAGTCGTGCTATGCCACGCCATATGTTCTTCGCGGCCACTGTATGTCCATGTTGGGCTATGCCATGCTATGCTATACCACGGGTTTCCAGTTTCTCGTTTCCTCATCATACTGATTCCTCTCTCCCCTTCCTTCGTCCTACCCAATCCTCCTCGTGCCTCTTCTCTGTCCTGTGTCTCGCATTTAACATTTCGTTCTTGCTAAGTCTCTTAGTTATCAGGGAGAGGAGCATCCGATCCGAATGTTGGTAGTTGCTATTGAAGACGCTTGTGGTGCGCCTTCCGCTCGCATCTGTCCTCGCTATCCACGGCCCCTTCCCTAGAACGCGGGCAAGGGCAAACCGGCGCCCTAGGAGCCCTCACGGCAAGCCCGTCCTGTTGTACATTTGGCTCGAAGCTGTTTAGCGAGGTGGTTAGCGCCTCCTGTTTCACACACAACACCGAAAGATTATTTGGTGGCCAGGTCCTTTTTGATTATTTTACAAGGCATGCCAACGAATGCGAGGCCGGGACCTATGCCAGTGGGCGGGTCGCACCGATCTGTTTGGCCAGTTGCACCTGTCCGATATTACACAGGACCTGCATCTCGCGACGGTGGGCATGTGTTTGCGTTCAAATCTGTGGGCGCGGGATCAGAAGTAATGAACAACAACGTCTGCCATAACAGAATATGGGGAACTGGCCCCCATGCTGTGGGATTGCGCACCTTTGCATCCACATGTGTATATCAATATCGCAGCTGCTGTCGTAGAGCAGCTCGGCGGTTCAGTCAACAACATGGTGTCAGGACAATAATGATGTGCTTGCCGTTGCCACTCAAGTTTGGGTGTGGTAACTACCATTTCTCTGTCGTGCGGGTGCGTGAGCATCGGCGGGCTGTCGTTATTCGATGGATGTTGGGAGCTCGATTTTCTCTTGATGTTGCTGAGGTCATAGCAGGGATGCTCGTTGGCCGCAAGCTCACGTCATTGAGTTACACCCCGTGGTTGCAATTCGAGTGAGCAATTCGAGTAAGCGTGGTTGCAAATTTGCCCCAAAAATGTGACCAACTGTTGTCTCTGTCTCATGTCTATCATACGTATCATGTGCAATACGTATTATACGTAACCACTGCATGTGTGCCAGAATTTGCCCCAACAATGTGACCAACTTTTGTCTCTGTCTCATTTCTATCATACGTATCATGTGCAATATGTATTATACGTAACAACTGCATGTGTGCCCAAAGTTGCCCCAAAAATGTGACCAACTGTTGTCTCTGTCTCAGGTCTATCATATGTATCATGTGCAATATGTATTACACGTAACAACTGCATGCGTGACAAAATTTGCCCCAAAAATGTGACCAACTGTTGTCTCTGTCTCATTTCCATCATACGTATCATGTGCAAAATGTATTATACGTAACAACTGCATGTGTGCCAAAAGTTGCCCCAAAAATGTGACCGACTGTTGTCTCTGTCTCATGTCTATCATATGTATCATGTGCAATCTGTACTGTACGTAACAACTGCACGTGTGACAAAATTTGCCCCGAAAATGTGACCAACTGTTGTCTCTGTCTCATATGTGCAATATGTATTGTACGTAACAACTGCACGTGCGACAAAAGTTGCCCCAAAAATGTGACCAACTGTTGTCTCTGTCTCATGTCTATCATACGTATCATGTGCAATATGTATTATACGTAACAACTGCATGTGTGCCAAAAGTTGCCCCAAAAATGTGACCAACTCTTGTCTCTGTATCAGGTCGATCATATGTATCATGTGCAATATGTATTATACGTAACAACTGCATGTGTGACAAAATTTGCCCCAAAAATGTGACCACCTGTTGTCCTGTCTCATGTCTATCATACGTATCATGTGCAATATGAATTATGCGTAACCACTGCATGTGTGCCAAAATTTGCCCCAAAAATGTGACCAACTTTTGTATCTGTCTCATTTCTATCATACGTATCATGTGCAATATGTATTGTACGTAACAAATGCATGTGTGACAAAATTTGCCCCAAAAATGTGACCAACTGTTGTCTCTGTCTCATGTCTACCATACGTATCATGTGCAATATGTATTATACGTAACCACTGCATGTGTGCCAAAATTTGCCCCAAAAATGTGACCGACTTCTGTCTCTCTCTCATGTCTAGCATACGGATCATGTGCAACATTTATTATACATAACAACTGCATGGAATTTGGGTTTCAATAGGAAAACAAATAGGACATCAATAAGGCCTGGGGCACAAAAAAAACCGTGATGTCAGTATGCCTGCCTTGGTCGCATGTGCGGCGGCGGACTTCATTGTCTTGGGGCCGCCACAGGCTGTCTTGGGGCCATCATAGGCTATCTTCTGGCCATCATAGGCTGACTTGGGGCCATCACAGGCAGTCTTGGGGCCATCACAGGCAGTCTTGGGGCCATCATGGGCTGTCTTGGGGCCGCCATCGGCTGTCTTGGGGCCATCATAGGCTGTCTTGGGGCCACCATAGGCTGTCTTGGGGCCATCAGGCTGTCTTGCTTCATAGGCTGTCTTGGGGCCATCGTAGGCTGTCTTGGGGCCACATAGGCTGTCTTGGGGCCTCTTCGGGCTGAGTCGTTGTGCACGGCTGCGCCTCGCCGAGGGCTTTCCGGCGGCCCATCACTTTACGCTATAGTCAGCATCTTCTGTGTCCGTAGCGGATTGGCCCTCAGAGACATTCCGCATTGCATTGAGGTTGTGTTACAGTATTGGAGGTTTCGCCAGGTGACGAGCGATGATTACCTCTCCTTGTGCTCTGTATGCATGGGGCGCTGCTCAGGCTCTGCTATGGCGCAATGACGTGGGTGAGGTATCGCCTGGAGCGAAGCAGCGCCCCCCTGGTATCATTGTTGTCGATTCGGGGGCTTTTGTACGCGGTGCCGAGCACTGGTCGGTGTATATGCAGGATGTGCTCCAAGCGGTGTATGAGAGGACGGGCCAGCGCTGTCTTTTGGTGGCTCGCGGGGGCCTCGCGTTCTGCAATGATTGGGATCCATTTTGCACGTATCACCATGTACTTCAATTCATCACGGCGCGCTGTGAGGCGCCGCGATTCGTGGTATGGGTATCCCTGGGGAATGATCTCTACCCACCTCGGGCCGACATGCGGGCGTCTGAGCCTGGGCTGCTCGCCGCGGTGGGGTCATTTCTCACACAGGCTTTCGCGTATTGCCCTCAGCATTGCTTCCTGTATGGTGGGTCCAGTGAGGTGTGGCAGTACGCCAAGCACTTCGACTCAGGGGCGTGTCGCGAGTATGATCGTCTATGCGGTGTAGTCTGCGGACACATTCTTGCACAGCGAAGCACGTATCCGGGGCTCGATGCCAGGACTGGGGCAGAGCTGCTGCATGGAGTGCAGCTTGCGGATCGCATTGGCCACTTTTCTTCGGGCAGTATTGCCATTCTGCGTCAGTTCTACACCGAATTGGTTCAGTGGGGTGTGAACACAGCGTTTGTCCGCTCGCGCTTATGAGCTGGAGTCCAAGTGTATTCAAAGAAAAAAATCGCATGTCCTCTGAGATGGTCCCAAGAGCGCCCCCAAGGCTCCCAAGAGCGCCCCAAGCGTGTCTGAAGAGGCGCCCGGGAGGCCCCAAGAGGCGCCCAAGAGGGGCTCATTAGCGCCCAAGAGACCCTCAAGAAGCCCCAAGGGTCTCCCCGAGGCACCTAGGATGCTCCAAGAGGCCTCCTCCTCCTCCTCCTCCTGCTCCTCCTCCCCCTCATCATCGCCACCACCATCACCACCATCACCATCGCCATCACCATCATCATCACCACCCCCTTCATAGGCACTTTGGCTCAAGAGGGGGTTTTCCTTGGCCACGTATTGCCTTGTCATGGACTCCGCAGGGTACCTTTTCTTGCTGTCCTTTGTATTACTGCGTTTCACCAGAGGTCAGGCAGGAGTACCTGTCGTATGTGACTACCTTTTGGATCAGTGGAGTGTATTCGTCGAGAACTTCGATACGTTTTGTTGTGGCCTCGTGCGGCACTGCGAGGCAGTATGCAAAGAGAGGGGCTCCTCGTATTTGGCCCATCGGGAAGGTTTGCATATTGCGTATTCTGGTTTGAACTTCATTCGCACTCTTGGCAGGGCTCGCATACGACGGCGCCTTGTTGCATTTGCGGAGAAGTGGGCGCACGTAGTATCGGGGCTTCAGCGTCCCCGTGTGGAGGGCGTCTCGGTCGCGAGCGCTGACATCATGGCCATGGGGGACAGCATCCCGGACTATGTGGCCGTGGCTGTTCAGAAGAACCAGGTGAAGATGGCAGGTAAGTATAACAGCATGGACTGTATGCGGTGCTTTATGCACATGCTTGAGTTTTGCATGGGCTGCACGCCAACGGAGTATACCGAGGAGCTGCATCAGTGGTTTCTGAAGCGGCAGTGTCGGAAGTATGGACGCGATGCTGCGGCGGAGCTCTCGTATTTTGGCGTGGTGTCCTGCGACGCGATGACCACAGCATTGGGTCGTATGAGGAAGGCTCCAAACACCACGTCTCAAGTGAGTGCCGCGACCATGTATGTATTGTTCTGCGAGACGCGGCAGGCTATCAACAGGTATTCGCTGCATGGTCTTTGGTACCTCATCGAGGTGTATGACAAGAGCAAGTCTGTGCGGGCAAACGTTTCGCGTGTCCGAAATGGGCTAGCATACAGTGTATCCACGCGTTGTCACACACTTCAGGTTTTGGAGGGGATCCGCAGCTGTGTGGGAGTATCACTTGCTGTGCTGCGGAAGTTACCCTCCAAACGCGCTGGCGGACCTTTGGAGCTGGCGTATCAGATGGGTCGTCGCCGTTTGTGTCCCAAGGTTGAATTGGACGGTATTCCAGAGTTCCGTGTGCTGGCGAGTTGCCTGAGCGTTGTGACTCAGAAGGTCCAGGCAGGCCTGGGCCGGAAACCCCAGGAAAAACAACAGATGCATGCGAGGCAGCACACACAGCAGTATCGCAGCTTGCTGGAGGCCGCGAAGGGTCTGGGTATCAAGTACGCGAAGTCGCAGACTAAGAAGAAGCTCGCGGTCCTGGTGAAGCGCGGTATGCAGAAGCCTGCAGGCACGGGGGCGCGCAAGAGGAGTTACGTGGAGCTGGTATCCGCAGTGCACGCTCGCGGCGGCAGCGTGTATCAAAGAATCAAAAAGCAGGGAAGGTGGATCACCAGACGTGTATCCAAAGCCAAGTTGGAAGCGTTGGTGGCTGAGCCCTAAGGGCGGCGTTCATTTGTATAGTTGCATGTTGTCTGACGCAGGGGTCAAGCAGAACTGTATGAAAGAAGAGCATACACCAGTAATGACATACACATACACGTACACACACATGTAAACATACTAGTTCGACGCGCATAGCCATGCCTCTACACACAGACGTATACATACACAGTCACATACACATATACATACGTACGTCGAGACATGCACTGAGATGTACATATCGTCGTACGTGCGCACATACATACATTTTTACATAGATACACACATACATAAGCACATACAGACACACATACATGCATAGATACACAAGTGTACTTTCAAAGATCTGTTCCACAAATGTGACCACCTTTGTCGTGCACACGCAGGCTCCCACGTTTTAGTGCGACACATGCACGTGTGCATTGTCCAGACTTTGTCTCAAAACGGTGACCAAGATTCGTCCCAAAAAAGCGCACTATACGTTTGTTTAAACGGTCTATTCAGGTATCCGGTTGATAACTGCAGCCATATAATCCAAAGTTGCAACGGCTGTACCAGTCTTCCCACTCGGAAGTGAATTCCCTGCGGTTTCGTATGGCACTCGACCACGACCCAGACTTCGCCATGTTGTCTGCGCCTGCGGCGCAGAAGGGCGCCCCGGCCTCCGGGGAGCAGCCGAAGGACCAGAAGAAGCGGGAGTGGCTCAAGGTATATGAGACGTTGCCGGCCCAGTTGCTCAACGTATACGGGCCTAACAAGTTCGGGGAGCTATCGGACAAGCAGGTATGGACCCAGATGCAGGAGCCGCTGAAGAGTGGGGCCGTGTGGATGTCGGAGATGCGCAGCAAGGAGCCGGAGCGGAGGGGTGTCGGTATTAACCGTTTCATTCACGCGATGAAGACCTTCTGCGAGTATCAAAAGGATCCCTCGGTAACGGCGGGGAACAAGGCGGTATTGAATCCGAAGATGTATGACGAGTTGTACAAAGAGATTGAGGAGATCCTGCCGGCCTTGCAGTATTGCCTGGCACCCAAGAAGCAGTATGAGAAAAAGGGTGCTGCTCTCCTGCGTGCGAGCGGTACGGACGAGGCAGTGCTGGCGAACGCCAAGACTGAGCCGGAGTTGGACAAGTATGCGAAGCAGGTGTATGAGTGGCTCGACAAGACTAAACTTTCGCGAGTGCGTATGATGGCCAATTGGCAAAGCTGTGGGGGTATGGCATTTGTGGCTCAGTGTCACCATCGCGCCGCCACCTGTTTCAGGTATCACGGCAACGGTTTTCACGGAGCTGGTCCAACGCAGCACGAGGTATCACTTCAAGAGTTCCAGGCCGCTGTGAAGATCCGTCATTCGTTGGGCCACAACGGTATCGACGTGGAGTCCGTGGGCCAGGTCTCCGGCGTCAACGATTTCGGGAGTGGTACCTGAGGGCACGGTATATGAGGCTAATTTTCCAGAGTCGCGCGTGCACACTGGGGAGGCAGGGGCTGCATGCATTTACACCAGGGCATCTCTTTTCTGCATCTCGGGCGTATATATATGAAGCGCGCGGGAGTGGCAAAAAACAAATGTCCCAAAAATGTGACCACCTGGTTTGTGGGTGTATGCTCCCACGTCCCAGGTGGCATCGTGGGCTGCCGCTCCCAGGTGGCATAGTGGGCTGCCGGCGACGGCGACGGCGACGGCGAGGGTGACGGCGACGGCGGCGACGGCGACGGCGACGGCGACGGCGACGGCGACGGTGACGGATCGTCCTCAGCCTCAGCCTCGGCCTGCCTCAGCATCAGCCTGCCTCAGCGTCGGCCTCAGCCTGCCTCAGCCTCAGCCTGCATCAGCCTCAGCCTCGGCCTCAGCGTGCCTCAGCCTCAGCCTGCTTCAGCCTCAGCCTCACGTTAGCCTCGGCCTCAGCCTGCCTCAGCCTCAGCCTCAGACTGGTTCAGCTAACCTTTCAGACCACTGCTTCACTAATTCTTCTAATCAGAGGCTTTACTGATTTCGCCCATGAGAACTTGTAGCCAGAATGCCACATCTCCGGGGACCAAGGGGGGGGGCATCCCAGGGCCCAATGGTTTTACGTATTCTCTTTAGGCCTTCGGCCCGAGCCGCCAGGCCTCTCTGGGCATCTAGGGGGGCCTTCCAGGGCCAAAATTTGCCCCAAAAATGTGACCAACTCTTGTCTCTGTATCATGTCTATCATTTCATGTGCAATATGTATTATACGTAACAGCGGGGACGTACCCAGGGCCCACTGGTTTTACGTATTCTCTTTAGGCCTTCGGCCCGAGCCGCCAGACCTCTCTGGGGATCTAGGGGGGCCTTCCAGGGCCCAATGGTTTTATTATCTTTAGGCCTTCGGCCCGAGCCGCCAGACCTATCTGGGGATCTAGGGGGAGCCTCCCAGGGCCCAATGGTTTTACGTACTCTCTTTAGGCCTTCGGCCCGAGCCGCCAGACCTCTCTGGGCATCTAGGGGGGCCTCCCAGGGCCCAATGGGTTTATTATCTCTAGGCCTTCGGCCCGAGCCGCCAGACCTATCTGGAGATCTAGGGGGGGCCTCCCAGGGCCCAATGGTCTTATTTTCTGTAAGCCTTCGGCCCAAGCCGCCCGGGGGGGTTTTCCTTGGATCGGTTTGCGTATTGGGCGGTGCTGGCTTGCGTGGTCCAGGGCTCCTCAAGAATAGCAGCGGCGCCCCCCCTCCGACTCATATATAACAACTGCATGTGTTCCAAAATTTGCCCCAAAAATGTGACCAACTGTTGCGTGTCTTTGTCTCGCGTCTATCATATCCTGTGCAATGTCATATATAACGGCTGCATGTGTTCCAGAATTTGCCCCAAAACTGTGACCAACTGTTGTGTGTCTTTGTCTCATGTCTATCATGCGTATCATGTGCAATATGGATTATCTGTACCAACTGCATGTATGCCAAAATTTGCCCCGAAAATGTGACCAACTGTTGTCTCTCTCTCATGTATCGCATACGGATCATGTGCAATATGTATTATACATAACAACTGCATGGAATTTGGATTTCAATAGGAAAACAAATGGGACATCAATAAGGCCTGGGCCACAAAAAAAAAAAAATGATGTCAGTATGCCTGCCTTGGTCGCATGTGCGGCGGCGGACTTCGCATGTCCGACGGCGCTCGAATCGTGCCGAATGGCCTCGGGGTCACAGAACGCATGCATGATTGTTCTGCTTGTATGGTCTTTGGCACTTTCTCACAGCGTCCCATGTTTCCGTTCGCATGGACTTTGGCACTTTGGCACATGTATGTGCTTCGTTTCTGTTCGTATGGACTTTGGCACTTTCCCACAGCATCATTCGTATCTATGCCGTAGCGATTTGGGCTCAAGTCGTATTTCCGTATCTCCTTCCATATACACACGCGCTCCCGTATTGCTGTCAATGGCAGGGCAGTGGGACGAACAGACTGGGGAGTATACCCCATCCGACGAGGAGGTGGCCGAGGGTATGAGGCGCTGGGAGATCCCACCCGGCGGGCAGCGGTCGGTATGCAACTGGCTCAAGCAGCTGCGCGAGAACACGTGGTTCGCGACTGCAGTGTACTTTCCGTGTATGTGGCAGGGAATCATGGGTGTATGCCTCTGCGTGTCGACGCCGGAGAGTGCGCGTGAGTCCAAGGTGAACGCCGCGGTCGAGAACCAGCGCCGTATTGGAGGCATCCAGACCCCAGAGTGGATGGCCTTCGACGTATACTTCTACCCTGGCTTGGTATTCGGCAACCTTTCTGGTTTCGTAGATCTACCCGCGACGTATCTTGGCACGCTTTCGGACGTATTCCAGCGGCTGTGCACCCAAGCTGGTGTGCCGAACTGGAGAGCGCACGTCTTCGTCGGGCCCGGCGGCTGGGTGTACGCGGGCTTGCGCAGGCTGTTGCATCTCCTGGGTATTCACGTGCACTCCGAGGTGGTATCAGGTCTGTCGTACAGGCGCATGGCGAGCCTGGACGTATTTGTGGCAACACACACGGGACCCATGGGTATTGAGCCGCAATCTATGGCTCTGTGGAATGCCTCCCACGACGTCAACGATGGTATCACCTATTTCCCGAAGCAGGACCATTGGTGGCACATGCCAGTATGGCGTTCTTGCGGGCAGTCCCAGTATGGCAATGTCATGGATTACCAGGTGGATCTGCGTATGCCGGCGCATGTCCAGGGCGTCCTGGCGGTACTGGCGCCCCTCGCGCGCACGGGCGATGTATCCGTGAGGAGGCGTATCGGCACCATTGCGCCCCATCCCATCAGGGACGGGCGTATGCCAGAAGATGACGGGCGCACGAACTCGTCTCTTTAGAGCCGCGGCGGGGCAAAGACGGTGGGTGGGCGTGCAAGCGCCGTTCCCGCCCCTCCTTCCGTTCTCTCTTCTCTCCTTTCTTCCTTGTCCTCCTCCTCCTCCTCCGGCGGGGGGCGTGAGGATCCGGCGTCGCTCACAACCATCGGGACAACCATCGGGGCAACCGTCGGAACAACCATCGGGACAACCATCGGGACAATCATCGGGACAGTCATCGGGACAACGATCGGGACAAGCACAACCATCAGGACAACCATCGGGACAATCATCGGGACAACGATCGGGGCAACCACAACCATCAGGACAACCATCGGGACAACCATCGAGACAACCATCGGGACAACCATATCCTCTCTCTCTTGTGTATTCCCACATCCCTCAGGAATTTGCCCTAAAGATGTGATCAACTATCTTGTGAGTACGTATCATGTGTATCATGTGTATCATGTACCATATGCATCATATGCAACAGATGTTATGTGGAAGGCTTGACAACTTCTGTGGGTTAACAAGGCTTAGCCACGGTCGTCCGCAGGCCACGAAGTGAAGTGTCCGAACGTCATGGGGCGGGAAGCTGGGTGTGGGTGGTGGCGAAGAGTCGTGTGGATATTTGGTAGAGCTTGCACTGCCCCCCCACAAAGTGGGGGGGTATTGGCTGGCGTCGCATGAAAACCCTGGCACTGGTGAGAACACTGAGCGTTCGGGTAAAGTGATTGTTGTTGTTGTTGTTGTGGTTGTTGTTGTTGTTGTTGAACATTATTTATTCTGAAGAATAATTATTGTTGGGCCCCCTGGTGCGCGCCCTCTCTGCGCCGCCTGGGCCGCAGCTACATTTTCATCATTTTCGTGAGGAAGCCTCAGAAAAGAGGGTGTGTACAGGATCCGGTTGTTTTGTTGTAATCCGCTTTCCCTTGCAAAAAAACAATAGAAAATGACATTTCTTGTTCTAATATAATCAAATTTCAAGAATCCCTTGCAAAAAATAAGGTAAAGTGGACATTCGCGCGCGCAAGACGAAATCCTTCCAAAACCTTAGTGTTCGCAGCGATTTTAACATAAAAACATCAAAAAACCAATGGTTTTTCAACAAAAAAATGTCAAAATCTCATCCCGCGCGCTCTTGCGGATTCGTAGGAAACCCAACACTTTTTAAACATTTCTGTCAAACGGGCTTTTGCGAGCAACTTTTTCGAACTTCTGCGACAACGGTTGCGCACCTGCCAGGGCCATCATCCCTGTCAAATAATACCATGCGGGACACATTCGTTTTTTCTTCGCGCGCGCACGCCGAAATCTCGCACGCGCGCACACGACGGTGGGTGGGCGTGCAAGCGCCGTTCCCGCCCCTCCTATCTCTTCTCTCCTTTCCTCCTTGTCCTGCTCCTCCTCCTCCTCCTCCTCCGGCGGGGGGCGTGAGGATCCGGCATCGCTCACAACCATCGGGACAACCATCGGGACAACCATCGGAACAACCATCGGGACAACCATCGGGACAATCATCGGGACAGTCATCGGGACAACGATCGGGACAAGCACAACCATCAGGACAACCATCGGGACAATCATCGGGACAACGATCGGGACAACCACAACCATCAGGACAACCATCGGGACAACCATCGAGACAACCATCGGGACAACCATATCCTCTCTCTCTTGTGTATTTCCACATCCCTCAGGAATTTGCCCTAAAGATGTGATCAACTATCTTGTGAGTACGTATCATGTGTATCATGTGCATCATGTACCATATGCATCATATGCAACAGATGTTATGTGGAAGGCTTAACAACTTCTGTGGGTTAACAAGGCTTAACAACTTCTGTGGGTGTACGAACGTAGGCTTAACAACTTCTGTGGGTGTGTACTCCACGCCAGTGTAGTAGCCACGGTCGTCCGCAGGCCACGAAGTGAAGTGTCCGAACGTCATAGGGCGGGAAGCTGGGTGTGGGTGGTGGCGAAGAGTCGTGTGGATATTTGGTAGAGCTTGCACTGCCCCCCCACAAAGTGGGGGTATTGGCTGGCGTCGCATGAAAACCCTGGCGCTGGTGAGAACACTGAGCGTTCGGGTGATTGTTGTTGTTGTTGTTGTTGTTGTTGTTGTTGTTGTTGTTTTTCTTGTTGTTGTTGTTGTTGTTATTGTTATTGTTGTTGTTTTGATGTTTTTGTTGTTGTTGGTGTTGTTGTTGGTGTTGCTGTTGGTGTTGGTGTTGTTGTTTGTTGTTGTTGGTGTTGGTGTTGGTGTTGATGTTGGTGTTGCTGTTGGTGTTGCTGTTGGTGTTGCTGCTGTTGTTGTTACTGCTGTTGTTGTTGTTGCTGTTGAACTTTCATTGTTGAAGAATAATCATTGTTGATCCCCCCCCGCCGGTGCATACTGTTTTTCTCAATCACAGTGTGCCCCTCGACGCTCGCACCCTGTTTTTGAACAGGGAAAATCTTGGTTCTCAAACTGTGCCCGCTCCCCGGATTACAACAGCACGGGCTCCCGCTTGAGATTTCTTCCAAATTGTTGACGCTTCGCGTATCCCCACCAGCCCATCCAGAAACGATGCTCAGGGGAGTTGAGGTGATCAGGGAAGTCGGGGAGCATGTAGAATAACAAAGGGCGGGGGAAGCTGTCACAGACCCCGAGAGGGGGAGGATGGAAGAGGAGTCGTCGTCGTCGTCGTCGTCGTCGAGGAGGAGGAGGAGGAGGAGGGGGAAGAGGAGGAGGAGGAGGAGGAGGAGGAGGACGGAGAAGGAGGAAGAATCGGAGGAGGAGGAGGAGGAGGGGAAGGAGCTTCTTGGGGGTCTTTTGAGGGCCTCTTGGAGGGCTTTTTGGGCGCCTTGGGGCATCTTGGGCGCCTCTTGGGACCCTCTTGAGGCGCTCTGGGGAGCCTTCGGGGCGCTTTTGGGGCCATCTTGGAGGGAGTCGATCAAACAAGAGGGGGGGTTTAATTAGCGCCCCCCCTCGGAAGCCCCTAAAATCGCCTCTTGGACCCCTCTTGGAACGCTCTTGGAGTGCTCTTGGGCGCTCTTGGGGCCGTCTTGGGGCTCTTTTGGGGCTCTCTTGGGGCCCTCTTGGGCCATCTTGGAGCCATCTCCAGGCCTCGGATGGCCATCGGAAGCGAAAAGGCGAGAAAGCAAAAATCATTGATTTTCCTTAGGTTTTGGGACGATTTTGGCCTCTTCGGGGCCTCCTTGGGGAGCTGTTTGGCCACTTGGAGTTATCTTGGGGCCGTCTTTGGGCTTCTTGGAACCATCTTAGGAGCCATCGTGAGCGATCTTGCGCTATCTTGAGCCATCTTGGAGCTCATCTTGGGTTCTCTGAGGCGCTCTTGGAGCCGTCTTGGGCCATCTTGGACGCTCTAACTACCCGCGGCCCCCCCCGTCCAGGTCCAGGGGAGGGGGTAGGTTTACCCCTCCCCAAGGGGGAAGAGGGAGGGGTGGAAGAGGATCTGTTCTAGACCACCTACGCCCAGAGGGCTGGTGGGATTTACTCAGGACCCCCGCTCCCGCCTGGGACTTTCTCACAATTTTCTCAGGATCGGTGCTACCGCTTGTGATTCTTTGCAATTTAGTCAGGACCCCCGTTTCCAGTTCAGATTTCCTTACAGTTTACTCAGGAACGGCGCTCCCGCTGGAGACTTCTTCAATTGCGTCAAGAGTTCCTCGCAACTTAATCCAGACCCCCGCTCCCGCCAGAGAACCCTTCACATTTGATTCAGGAATTGCGCTCTCGCCTGTGACGTCCGTGCAATTTATTCAGAAATCGCGCTTCCGACCCTCAGCAAACACGCTGCGCCAAGGGCGCAATTTATTTAGGAATCGGTATCTCGCCATACTCAGGCATCCCGCTTGAATGTCCCACCCGCCCGATCGCCCGTCAGGGGATCGCCCGCCCGTCGTGGGCTCCTGCCCGAAACTTCCTTCAGGAACGGCGCTTTCGCCTGGGACTTCCTCGAACGTTCACGCTCTTACCTTCCTGCTCCTCCTCCTCTCCCTCCTCCCTCCTCTCCTCCCTTCTCTCTCCCTCCTCTCTTCCCTCATCCTTATGCCTCTCTGCCCTATCCCCTCTCCCTCCTCTCCCTCCCCCCTTCTCCCTCCCTTCTCTTGCCTCCTCCCTCCCTTCTTATTTTCTCTCTATTCCCTCTCTCTCTTTTGTTTTTTCTCTCTCTCTTTCTCTCTCTCTATCTTTGCCTCCAATCAACCGCCACCCTGTTCGCTCCTTCTCTCCTGGCGTTTTCCCTTTTCCTTCGTCCCTCCCCCTCCCTTCCTCCCACTCTCCCTCGTTCCCCCACTCCTCCTTTTTGCAGGGCCCAAACCAATTCTAATGGCGGGCACATGTGCGCCCACGAAGGATTGTCTGCCCTTTCAGGTTTGCCTGCTTGTCTAAGCCCGCCGCCCTCCGCAAAGAGAAAGAATCCCCCCAAAGGGGGTGTGATCGAAGACAAACAGGGCAAGTATCGAGGGTGTGAGGACTTCCTTCTGAATGACACACGGGCAAGTAAGAACGAACAGTCTATAATGACTGTTACTAAACAATAATTATCGTTGGACCCCTGAAAGGCGCCCTGGCGCTGTCGCCGAGGCGCCGGCTGCATTTTCATTGAAAACGAGGATCGCGCTCGAGCGGTTCGGGTCACCGCCAAAACCGGCCCCCCAAAAACAACGATGCTCCCGTTCGAGACATCTTCCTTTTTTACTCAGGGCCGGTGCTCTTGCTTGCCGCCGAAAGCAGCCTTCTCAGCAAAACCAGCGCTCCCGCTCGAGACTTCCTCCCGTTGTATCTTGGACAGGCGCGCTGCTCTTTCCCCGCGGAGCCGGGTGAAATTCCGTGCCCGCCGGCTGACTGATGACTGACTGAACGTCAGGGGACAGCTCGGGAGACACATTTCAAACCGCCCGCGGGAGCGCAACCCGGCGGCGGCAACCGCAACCCAACCGGGCGACACATTTCAAAGCGCCCGCGGGAGCGCGCAACCGCAACCGCAACCGGGCGACACATTTCAAAGCGCCCGCGGGAGCGCGCAACCGCAACCGCAACCCGGCGACACATTTCAAAGCGCCCGCGGGAGCGCGCAACCGCAACCGCAACCGCAACCAGGCGACACATTTCAAAGCGCCCGCGGGCGCGCAACAGCAACCGCAACCGGGCGACACATTTCAAAGCGCCCGCGGGAGCGCGCAACCGCAACCGCAACCGCAACCGGGCGACACATTTCAAAGCGCCCGCGGGAGCGCGCAACCGCAACCGCAACCGGGCGACGCATTTCAAAGCGCCCGCGGGAACGCGCAACCGCAACCGCAACCGCAACCGGGCGACACATTTCAAAGCGCCCGCGGGAGCGCGCAACCGCAACCGCAACCGGGCGACACATTTCAAAGCGCCCGCGGGAGCGCGCAACCGCAATCGCAACGGCAACTGGGCGACACATTTCAAAGCGCCCGCGGGAGCGCGCAACCGCAACCGCAACGGCAACTGGGCGACACATTTCAAAGGGGGGGGGGGGGAGGGAAACAGAGGAAAGGGGGGGGGGGGGGGGGGAGAGAAGGGGGACCGCGGGAGCGCGCAACCGCAACCGCAACCGCAACCAGGCGACACATTTCAAAGCGCCCGCGGGCGCGCAACAGCAACCGCAACCGGGCGACACATTTCAAAGCGCCCGCGGGAGCGCGCAACCGCAACCGCAACCGCAACCGGGCGACACATTTCAAAGCGCCCGCGGGAGCGCGCAACCGCAACCGCAACCGGGCGACGCATTTCAAAGCGCCCGCGGGAACGCGCAACCGCAACCGCAACCGCAACCGGGCGACACATTTCAAAGCGCCCGCGGGAGCGCGCAACCGCAACCGCAACCGGGCGACACATTTCAAAGCGCCCGCGGGAGCGCGCAACCGCAATCGCAACGGCAACTGGGCGACACATTTCAAAGCGCCCGCGGGAGCGCGCAACCGCAACCGCAACGGCAACTGGGCGACACATGTCAAAGCGCCCGCGGGAGCGCGCAACCGCAACCGCAACCGGGCGACACATTTGCTGCTCATGCAATTGGCGTTGCGCGTCTTGACGTGTCCACAGCCGGCGCCGCCCGAGCTGCTCTGCGAATCCTGGCGATCGCGCGTCGAGACGGCCAGCTGTTGGCGCCGGAGCTCCTTGCCGAGGCAATCGTGGCGCTCTCCAAGGTGCCGGCCGCGAATCTGCAGACGCTGCAGCACGGCGACCACGATGAGATGCCGGAGCGGCCAGCAGATCGGGCATCTTGGCTTCAGGGCCACGACTGTCGGGACACATCTTGGCCTATCCAAGAGCTTGTGGTGCGCGAGCTCCAGAGCTGGCACCGCAGTGCGCTGAAATACGTTTCCCCGGTAAGGCTGTGGGGCCGCGTGGCTGCTGGCGTGCGGCAAGCGCCGTGGCCGCCAACAGAAGCCGTTCTGGGCGCTTTCGCGTTCACAGCGCAAAACGGCAGCACGCTCATCAAGTACGATTCCCAGATCCGCTCCGTGCTGCGGCTCGTGCGTGCTCCGTTAGGAGCAATTTCCGATACGGCTGCCTTGGCTCGGGGAGCGGGAAAAAGCGCAGAACCTCGGTTTAAGGCCAGGGCATCCGCGAGGCAGACACGGGACCTGGCCCGATACATTTGCAATGAATTAGGGGAGCGCGTCATTGCGGACAGCTTTGTAGTCGCACGGCATTTTTGCTTGCGCTATGGTTCGGAAGTTTTGCCGCTTTCGTGGAAATCCGACCATTCTTGTATAGAGATTGCCACCAAAGATGGGGTGGCAGAAGCTGCAGTGCACCTCCTGAGGAGGGAATCGCCAGAATCTACCTTGCGGCGAAGACCTTTAAAATCCTCCTGCCAATCGACAAGGGCCCATGGTACATGAGGATTCTCCTAGCCCTCGCCTTCGCCCCGTGCGTCGTCGCGCCAACAGTGGGCCAGACACAGGGCGCGTCGGTTCGGGCAGACAGAGCCACTGCTGTAGCTCGCCCCAATGTCGAGGCTCCTGTCGGCCCTTCTCTGGCCCCTCCCCCATGTGGAGACGGGAACCTCGGAGACGACCCCAAAGTTTGCCGAGAGGGGGAAAGGGCGCGCCCTTCGGCCACACGCCGGCCCGCAAGGGCCTTGTACGATGGGGTTGGCGGCAGCCTGGCAGGGCAGAGCAGAGCAGAGCGGATGATATGTTTTTCACTCGCTGCCACTAGATTCGGCGAACTCCACAAGCCATTCGGCCGCCTGCACTGCCCCCACAGCCTGCGCAGAAGCATATCCAAACGCAGCCACGCCTCTCCAGCCTCCGCTGAAGAACAAGGCAGGGACGCCGCCGTGCGCTAAAGCTTCGTCGGCCCAGCCTCGCCGAAAAGCGTGCGCGCCCCAAAGAGCAGCTTTGGGGAAATCGAGAGCAATGGCTGCCACCTTGAGCGTTGCCAGAGCTGCGCCGTAGCTGGCGCCAGGGAAAACCAAGGGCTGCGATGAGCATTTTTTCAAAATGCATACGCCGCACAGTTCTCGCGTTTGCTGCGCACATATACACCTTCGAACAACTGCGATTGATCCTCGCGGTGCCGTCTGCGCCGTGCTGTGCCTGTGGTGCCGTGCTCATCAGTGCCGTGCGCTGTGAGCGTCGTCTGCCGTGCAGTGTGCCGTGCTGTCTGCCGTGCCGGCAGTCGTGGCGTGCCGTGCCGCGTGGCCGCCCGCGTCCGGGGCGGGGTACCAAGTACCGGCGGCTGAATTGCCCAGGCGAGCTGGCTGCGTCCTGTCGGGCGCAAGGAGGAGACGCTTGCAGCGTGCTCTGGCCCTGTCGGGCCCTTCACGTCCTGTCGGGCGTCGTGCGCTGCGTTGCAGCACGTGAAACCCGCCCTCCCTCCCTTGTGCGTCGTGTGTCGGTCGGGGGGGACGGGCCACAGAGAGCTCGGGGGCGAGCTACAGCAGTGGCTCTGTCTGCCCGAACCGACGCGCCCTGTGTGTCTGGCCCACTGTTGGCGCGACGACGCACGGGGCGAAGGCGAGGGTTAGGAGAATCCTCTCTCCCGGGGGGGTTCAGGCGAGTGGAGTTGCATTTCGGCCACGCTCGTGGGACTGCCCCCCGCAGGGTTTCAAGGGGGTCGATTGGGGGCGGGGGACGACAAGGAGAAGAAGGAGGAGCAACTGGCGGAGGGCCCGACGACGAGCCCCCGCGTGGCCCGCGGTTCTCCGCCGGGACATTGCAGCGGGGAGTCCTTATTCCACGCTGCTGCCCTTGATTCTCTCATCGGCGCCGACCCCCAGCAACAACAACGTTCCCGCTCGAGATTTCCTCCCTTTTTTACTCAAAGTGGAGTCTTGTTCGCCGCCGACAGCCGACGTCCCGACAAAACCAACGCTCCCGCCCGAGACATCCTCCCGTTTTATTAGCCCCCAAATCGCGAAGCGATTTGGGGGGCAGGAAAATATGACGACGGAGCGTGTCATCATCCACTCCTCTCCTCTTGGCCTCTGGGGGCTTCTGGGGTTTGCGTTCGTGGCACTGGACCAACTAGTGACAGGCAGGCTTGTCTCACATGCCTGGTGCTCTCCTGAGGGAGCAGGCGTATCTGCCTTGCGTCGTGCTCCTGGGCAGCTATCCCTGCCTCACACGCTCGGCGGCTCCACGGGAGCTGGCGGGAACTGTGAGTGGGTGTCGGCTCCTCGTGGGCACGTGAGGCGCGTCGAAGGCCTCTGGTGATGGGTGCTCGTGGGTCTCTCGTCGCTGGTGCTATGCTGTTCAAGGTTGAAGGCTTGCTCGTGGGCCCTTCGTCGCCGGTGCTACGCTGTTCAAGGTTGAAGGCCAATTGCACCTGCAGGTAATTGTTTATTCCTGGTGCCGCAGGGCGCCATCCTCCACCGCCGAGTGCTGCAGTTTCGGCCGCCTGTGCCGCACCGCTGAGTGCATTCTGGGTCCTGGGCGCCATACTCGCACCGCTGGGTGCATTTTGGTGCTGCTGTGCGGCATGCTCGCACTGCTGAGTGCATTTCTGGTGCCGCTGAGCGCCGTTCCGGCACCGCTGAGTGCATTTTGGTGCCGCTGAGCGCCCTACCCGCACCGCTGAGTGCATTTCTGGTGCCGCTGAGCGCCATACCCGCACCGCTGAGTGCATTCTGGGTCCTGGGCGCCATACTCGCACCGCTGGCTGCATTTTGGTGCTGCTGAGCGGCATGCTCGCACTGCTGATTGCATTTCTGGTGCCGCTGAGCGCCGTTCCCGCACCACGCCGTGAGAGTCACTCTCTTGCTGGCCCTCGCCGCCTGTGGTGGAACGTGGTGCGTGTTTGCAGCCGTGAGGGCCGTTCTCTCTCAGTCCGCGCCGCCTGCCATTCCCAGTGTGCGCCGGCTGTGCGCGACTGTGCACTCGTGGCGTCCGCTGGCCCATATTGCAATTCTGTGCTTCCTTTCTGCGTTTCGGTGCCCAGGCGCACCCAGGTTCGCAATCTAAGCGCGACTTAGCGCTCCTGGGCGTCCGCGCGCCCACAATTGCATTATGTGTTCCTTTCTCCGTTTTGTTGCCACGTCGCACCCGGATTCGCAATCTGAGCGCGACTCAGCGCTCCTGGGCGTCCCGCGCCCAGAATTGCTTACTGATCTCCGTTCTGCGTCCTGGTGCCTAGGTGCGCCAGGATTCCCGATCTGTGGGCATCCAGGTGCGAATGGTGTCCGCGCGCCCTGAATTGCATTCTGAACTCATTTTCGCGTTCTGGTGCCCAGGCGCACCCAGATTCGCAATCTGAGCGTGAATTTGCGCTCCTGGGCGTCGGAACGCCCCAGAATCGCATTCTGAGCGCCTCCTATCTGCGTTCAATTCCAACCTGAGTGGTTCTGAGCGTGCACACGCCCAGAATTGCATTCTGTGCTCCCTTCTGCGTTCTGGTGCCCAGGCGCACCCAGATTCGCAATCTGAGCGCGACTTAGCGCTCTTGGGCGGTCACGCGCCCCAGTATTGCATTATGTGCGCCTCTCTGCGTTCTGGTCCCCAGGCGCAGCCAGGTTCGCAATCTGAGCGCAACTTCGCGCTCCAGGGCGTCCGCGCGCCCAGAATTGCTTTCTGTGCTCCTTTCTGCGTTCTGGTGCCCAGGGGCACCCAGATTCGCAATCTGAGCGCGACTTGGCGCTCCTGTGCGTTCACGCGCCCAGAATTGCATTCTGTGCGCCTCTCTGCGTTCTGCTCCCCAGGCGCAGCCAGGTTCGCAATCTGAGCGCAACTTCGCGCTCCTGGGCGTCCGCACGCCCAGAATTGCTTTCTGTGCTCCCCTCTGCGTTCTGGTGCCCCGGCGCACCCAGATTCGCAATCTGAGCGCCTCTGGGCGTCCGCATGCCCAGAATTGCATTCTGTGCTCGTTTTCTGCAATTTGGTGCCAGGCGCACCCAGATTCGCGATCTGAGCGCAAATTAGCGCTCCTGGGCGTCTGCGCGCCCAGAATTGCATTCTGAGCACCTTTTTCTGCGTTCTGATGCCAGGGGCGCGCCCAGATTCGCAAATTGAGCGCGACTCAGCGCTCCGGCGCGGCGGCCGCGTGTTTATTTAGTACGGGATGTGCGCAAGCCCCCGTGCATCTGCCATCATCGCCGTGAAAAAGCGGCGCTCCATCTTTTGTCGCCGCCTGGGGTTGCCTCTGACGAGGGGCGCGCGGCCTGGGTCGAGCTTCTGGAGGGCTCAGTGGCATCGCTTTCCGAAGTTGTAGCGAGCTTGTCTGTGAAGATGCCCGTGAAATCGATGTGTGCAGGGAGAGCGGGAGACCGCTCTGAGTGCCATGCTCCCAGGGTACTATTGTTTCTCTCGCCAATGTCCGTAGCCGCCGGCTGAGGGTACTCTCGTGGTGCACTTCTGCGTGCTGCTTCGGCAATCAGCCAACTCTGAACAGCTGTTTTGTCTACCACGTGTCAGCATGTCTTTCTCTCGTGAGGAAATCCAGGCTGATCTCGACGGAATGCCCGGGAGTGCTTTCAACAGCGCTTCGGCAGAGCAACGCGAGGCATGGGTTCAGTTCGTTCTCAGCTTGGAAGCAGAGCCCAAGGCCAGACACGATCTGCGCTGGTATACGGCTGTGGCCCGCATGATGAGCGAAGCCGTGAGCAGCGTCCACCCCAGTGACTTCGCGGACGAAGTCATCCGTGATCTGCTGAAATCGAGCATCAAGGTGAATGATACGCCCTTCACTGGAGAGGGTAATCATTCGGGCTGGCAGGCCGTGAAAGTAACACCAGCAATGCTCGTGCACGCCCTCCGTGTCCACGACAAGTGCTGCAAAGAGACTAAACCTTCCCAGGAGGCTACGGGCAGCACTGCCTCGAGCGCCGCCGAGGGCCTCACCAAGGCCATGAACGAGTTCGTGAAGAGCCAGGGCGAGGCGAAAACGCCTGGCAAGAAGAGTCTCTCCTACGATCGCGCCACGCGCGCTCAGGAAATCGGCCTCGTTCTTTCCCAAGGACGCCCTTCCCAATGAAGATCTGTTGATCAAATGGGAAGCTGCCGGCAAGGTGGCTGCCGAGAACGGGCGCCCCTTCGTGGGAAGTACGGATGGAGATGATCTCCAGCTCCTCCACCGTCCCGCCTGGTCTCGGAGCCCTGTCATCGAGGCGATGCCTACAGAGGGCTCTTGGGAGGACCGCCTCAAGGCGAGTTTCGAGGTCCGCAAGGCCAGAGCCGCAGAGGAGAAGACAACGTTCCACGGATTCGCGACCTTCATTGGTCATTTGTATTCGTGGGGCATGAAGCTCTGCTTCACCGAGGTCTGCACGCCCACTGAGCTGCTGGCGTCTTCCTCGTCACCAAGGTGGCCGAGGAATCCGGCGGCGTCAACACGGCATATCAATATGATCTGCTGGTGCGGAAGGAGATGGCTCGTGCCTTTGAGAACGGCGAGAACACCACAGCCAAGTGGTATTTCACGAACTTGGACCGGGACATGGTCCGTGAGCCCAGGGACAAGGCAGGCGATGCCCTCGCCCGCGCCAGCAAGAAGGGAAGTGGCCGTGGCTCCAGCTCTGCTGCGTCCGCGCCCGCAGCCGCCAGACCGCAGAGTCAGAGCGGGAAGGCGTGGCCGAAGGGTGCTGCAGCGGACAAGCGCCTTGTCAGGTCTCCCAGCCGCCAGCGCTCCAGGACCCCGGCTGCTGCCGGCAAGGGCGGTGGCAAGGGCAAGGACGGCAAGGGCGATAACCGCTCCGGCACCTGGTCCGGCAAGAGCTCCGACTGGAGTGGCTGGAAGGATCGCCGCTGAGACGGCGATGGTGGTCCGGATAGTGACTCGGACTGGGGCACCCGTTCAAGCAGTAGGGAGCGCTCCGCTTCTGCAGTTTTGCCTTTTGCCACTTTTAAGGACGCGGTGGACGCATTGTTGTTCGATGCGCCCCGCGTGGGGGCGATGACTCCCTGGACCCATCTCGAGTGGGCCCACTCTTTGCCTCGCGTCTCTGGCTTTGTGCCTCTGCCGCCGCTTCTGGCGCACGC
>CAUYUJ010004469.1:48904-69609 GCA_963575745.1 Prorocentrum cordatum
CAGCTCTCTGCCTGGGTGCCTCCAATAGGGGGCTGCGGCTCACGCGCCCGAGCGGCCTCACCTCCCGCTCGCCTCCGTCTTCCTCCTCTTCGCTGGCTGGCTGGTTGGTGGCTGGGATGTGCGGTGGAGGGCGCTCCTCGCTGCAGATGCTCCGATCCGTGTTCAGCACGTCGCAGCAGCGGGGCGACGCCCCGCAGCAGAGAGAATGTCCCGCAGGACGGGAGAGGCACTCCGCAGCGAGGCCGAGCTTCCCGCAGGACGGGAGGCAGCGCTGTGTCAGGAAGAGCCCCCGCAGGACGGGAAGGCTTTCCGTCATGGAGCGCGCGGCGCCGCGCTGCCCACAGGATGGGAGAGCTGGCGGCGCCGCAAGCGGCGCAACTTTTGGCCAGGACAGCTCTTCACGTTCTCGTCGCTCGCCTGTGTGCTGCTGCCAGTTCTCTGTGTCTGTTCGCCGGCGCTCCTCGTTGCCACTGCCCGCGCTCTCTCGTTCCTCGTTTTGGTGGCAAGGTGTGGGTGAGGCAACCTTACTTGGGCAATGCCAGTGATCCCCTCCTTTGCCAAGGGCGAGGCAACCTTACTTGGGCAATGCTGAAGACCCCTGGGCGCGGCTCGGGTGAGGCAACCTCTTCTGGGGCAATGCCGATGATCCCTTCTTCCTGCCAGTGGCTGGCCAAGCGTACCAGCCGGCAGAAGGTTCCCATGTGGGAACGGTGCAACAGCCGTGCGGCAGGCTGCTCTGCACAGCTCCTGGATAAGGAGCGGGTCCCTGCCTGGATAAGGCGAACCCACGGGCCGCCGGCGGTCCTCGTCGCCATTCTCCCAACAGGGCAAGCCCGAGGGTGCTCCAAGTGGGCCCCAAGTGGCCTTTCCGTTCCTGCCGGTGGCTGGCCAAGCGCACCAGCCGGCAGAAGGTTCCCAAGTGGGAATGGTTCATCAGCCGCGCGGCAGGCTGCTCTGCACAGGTCCTGGATAAGGAGCGGGTCCCTGCCTGGATAAGGCATACCCACCAAGTCGCCGGCGCTCCTCGTCGCGATTCTCCCAGCCGGGCACGCCCGTGGGTGCTCCAAAGTGAGCCCCCAAGCGTTTCGGTTCGTTTGCCGGCGGTGGCCAAGCGCACCAGCGGTAGACGCTTCCCAGTGGGAAAGGAGCAACAGCCGTGCGGCAGGCTGCTCTGCACAGCTCTCTGGATAAGGAGGGGTCCTTGCCTGTGGATAAGGCATACCCACCAGGTCGCCGGCGATCTCGTCGCCATTCTCCCAGCTGGCAACACCCGAGGTTTGCTCCAGCCGGGCCCCCAGGAGGTGTTTCGGCTTTCCGGCCGGTTGGGCTAGCCAAGCGGACCCCGCCAGCAGAAGTTTCCCAAGTGGGGAACGGTTGCGCAGCTGCCTTTGTTGGGCCCCAAGGGATGTTTCGCTTCCTCCGGTGCTTGGCCAAGCGGGCCAGCCAAGCAGAAAGGTTCCATAAGGGGACCCGCGCAAAGCTGCTTTTTTTTTTTTTTTTGTTTTTTTTTTTTTTGCACAGCTCCTGGATAAGGAGCGGGTCCCTGCCTGGAGGAGGGTGCCCCTTGGGGGCCACCGCCTCAGTGGGTCCTTGGGCTTGCGCTGCCACACCCCGGCCCGTGTCCGTGCTGGCCAGTGCCATTCGTCGGCGGGCCCCTGCTGCCGTGGTGGCCGGCGCCATGCAGTTGGTCTCAGCCTCCCTGCCGTCCGCTTTTGCTCGCCGGCGCGCTCCTCGTCGCAAGCCCGCGGCCTAGTCACCACGTCCGCCCCCGCTCATTGTCGCCATGCGTTACCGTCTCGCGCCCGTCCTCGTCTGGAAGGGGTTTTTTGGCTTTGCTGCCATGCCCTGGCTCGGCGACCTTGCTGGCGACTGCCGCTCGTCGCAAGCGCCCGGTTTAAGGTATATCTGGGCGGCAAGGCGCCCCCTTGTCCGGGTGCGAATCCCGCCCCTTTGCACCACAGGAAGAGGCAATCTCGCGCGGTTGCGGGCGAACCGCGTGCGTTCCGCGCTCGCGCGCCCAGACGAGCCATTTGGCTACAATTCTGTGCTCACGAGCCCAGACGGGCCATCTGGGCGCCCAGACGGGCGGTCTGGGCGCAATTTCGCGCTCGCGTGCCCAGGCGGGCCATCCGAGCGCAATTCCGCGCTCATGCGCCCAGGCGGGCCGTTCGAGCGCAATTATGTGCTCGCACGCCCAGGCGGGCAATCCGGGCGCAAATCCGCGCTCGCGCGCCCAGGCGCTCGCACGCCCAGACGGCGATCGGGGCAAAATTTCGCGCTTGCGCGCCCAGGCGGGCCATTTGAGCGCAATTCCGCGCTCGCGCGCCCAGACGGGCCATCCGAGCGCAATTCCGCAAGTATCGAGGGTGCGAGGACTTCCTTCTGAATGACACACGGGCAAGTAAGAACGAACAGTCTATAATGACTGTTACTAAACAATAATTATCGTTGGACCCCTGAAAGGCGCCCTGGCGCTGTCGCCGAGGCGCCGGCTGCATTTTCATTGAAAACGAGGATCGCGCTCGAGCGGTTCGGGTCACCGCCAAAACCGGCCCCCCAAAAACAACGATGCTCCCGTTCGAGACATCTTCCTTTTTTACTCAGGGCCGGTGCTCTTGCTTGCCGCCGAAAGCAGCCTTCTCAGCAAAACCAGCGCTCCCGCTCGAGACTTCCTCCCGTTGTATCTTGGACAGGCGCGCTGCTCTTTCCCCGCGGAGCCGGGTGAAATTCCGTGCCCGCCGGCTGACTGATGACTGACTGAACGTCAGGGGACAGCTCGGGAGACACATTTCAAACCGCCCGCGGGAGCGCAACCCGGCGGCGGCAACCGCAACCCAACCGGGCGACACATTTCAAAGCGCCCGCCGGAGCGCGCAACCGCAACCGCAACCGCAACCGGGCGACACATTTCAAAACGCCCGCGGGAGCGCGCAACCGCAATCGCAACCCGGCGACACATTTCAAAGCGCCCGCGGGAGCGCGCAACCGCAACCGCAACCGCAACCGGGCGACACATTTCAAAGCGCCCGCGGGCGTGCAACCGCAACCGCAACCGGGCGACACATTTCAAAACGCCCGCGGGAGCGCGCAAACCGCCTAACATACTAAACAACAATAAGCCAGCGCAAAATGACGCATTTCAAAAGCGCCGCCGGGAGCCGCGCAAACCGCAACCGCAAAACGGCGACACATTTCAAAAGCGCCCGCGGGAGCGCGCAACCGCAACCGCAACCGCAACCGGGCGACACATTTCAAAGCGCCCGCGGGAGCGCGCAACCGCAGCCGCAACCGCAATCGGGCGACACATTTCAAACCGCCCGCGGGCGCGCAACCGCAACCGCAACCCGGCGACACATTTCAAAGCGACCGCGGGAGCGCGCAACCGCAACCGCAACCGCAACCGGGCGACACATTTCAAAGCGCCCGCGGGCGCGCAACCGCAACCGCAACCCGGCGACACATTTCAAAGCGCCTGCGGGAGCGCGCAACCGCAACCGCAACCGCAACCGGGCGACACATTTCAAAGCGCCCGCGGGCGCAACCGCAACCGCGACCGCAACCGGGCGACACATTTCAAAGCGCCCGCGGGCGCGCAACCGCAACCGCAACCGGGCGACACATTTCAAAGCGCCCGCGGGCTCGCAACCGCAACCGCAACCGGGCGACACATTTCAAAGCGCCCGCGGGAGCGCGCAACCGCAACCGCAACCGGGCGACACATTTCAAAGCGCCCGCGGGAGCGCGCAACCGCAACCGCAACGGCAACTGGGCGACACATGTCAAAGCGCCCGCGGGAGCGCGCAACCGCAACCGCAACCGGGCGACACATTTGCTGCTCATGCAATTGGCGTTGCGCGTCTTGACGTGTCCACAGCCGGCGCCGCCCGAGCTGCTCTGCGAATCCTGGCGATCGCGCGTCGAGACGGCCAGCTGTTGGCGCCGGAGCTCCTTGCCGAGGCAATCGTGGCGCTCTCCAAGGTGCCGGCCGCGAATCTGCAGACGCTGCAGCACGGCGACCACGATGAGATGCCGGAGCGGCCAGCAGATCGGGCATCTTGGCTTCAGGGCCACGACTGTCGGGACACATCTTGGCCTATCCAAGAGCTTGTGGTGCGCGAGCTCCAGAGCTGGCACCGCAGTGCGCTGAAATACGTTTCCCCGGTAAGGCTGTGGGGCCGCGTGGCTGCTGGCGTGCGGCAAGCGCCGTGGCCGCCAACAGAAGCCGTTCTGGGCGCTTTCGCGTTCACAGCGCAAAACGGCAGCACGCTCATCAAGTACGATTCCCAGATCCGCTCCGTGCTGCGGCTCGTGCGTGCTCCGTTAGGAGCAATTTCCGATACGGCTGCCTTGGCTCGGGGAGCGGGAAAAAGCGCAGAACCTCGGTTTAAGGCCAGGGCATCCGCGAGGCAGACACGGGACCTGGCCCGATACATTTGCAATGAATTAGGGGAGCGCGTCATTGCGGACAGCTTTGTAGTCGCACGGCATTTTTGCTTGCGCTATGGTTCGGAAGTTTTGCCGCTTTCGTGGAAATCCGACCATTCTTGTATAGAGATTGCCACCAAAGATGGGGTGGCAGAAGCTGCAGTGCACCTCCTGAGGAGGGAATCGCCAGAATCTACCTTGCGGCGAAGACCTTTAAAATCCTCCTGCCAATCGACAAGGGCCCATGGTACATGAGGATTCTCCTAGCCCTCGCCTTCGCCCCGTGCGTCGTCGCGCCAACAGTGGGCCAGACACAGGGCGCGTCGGTTCGGGCAGACAGAGCCACTGCTGTAGCTCGCCCCAATGTCGAGGCTCCTGTCGGCCCTTCTCTGGCCCCTCCCCCATGTGGAGACGGGAACCTCGGAGACGACCCCAAAGTTTGCCGAGAGGGGGAAAGGGCGCGCCCTTCGGCCACACGCCGGCCCGCAAGGGCCTTGTACGATGGGGTTGGCGGCAGCCTGGCAGGGCAGAGCAGAGCAGAGCGGATGATATGTTTTTCACTCGCTGCCACTAGATTCGGCGAACTCCACAAGCCATTCGGCCGCCTGCACTGCCCCCACAGCCTGCGCAGAAGCATATCCAAACGCAGCCACGCCTCTCCAGCCTCCGCTGAAGAACAAGGCAGGGACGCCGCCGTGCGCTAAAGCTTCGTCGGCCCAGCCTCGCCGAAAAGCGTGCGCGCCCCAAAGAGCAGCTTTGGGGAAATCGAGAGCAATGGCTGCCACCTTGAGCGTTGCCAGAGCTGCGCCGTAGCTGGCGCCAGGGAAAACCAAGGGCTGCGATGAGCATTTTTTCAAAATGCATACGCCGCACAGTTCTCGCGTTTGCTGCGCACATATACACCTTCGAACAACTGCGATTGATCCTCGCGGTGCCGTCTGCGCCGTGCTGTGCCTGTGGTGCCGTGCTCATCAGTGCCGTGCGCTGTGAGCGTCGTCTGCCGTGCAGTGTGCCGTGCTGTCTGCCGTGCCGGCAGTCGTGGCGTGCCGTGCCGCGTGGCCGCCCGCGTCCGGGGCGGGGTACCAAGTACCGGCGGCTGAATTGCCCAGGCGAGCTGGCTGCGTCCTGTCGGGCGCAAGGAGGAGACGCTTGCAGCGTGCTCTGGCCCTGTCGGGCCCTTCACGTCCTGTCGGGCGTCGTGCGCTGCGTTGCAGCACGTGAAACCCGCCCTCCCTCCCTTGTGCGTCGTGTGTCGGTCGGGGGGGACGGGCCACAGAGAGCTCGGGGGCGAGCTACAGCAGTGGCTCTGTCTGCCCGAACCGACGCGCCCTGTGTGTCTGGCCCACTGTTGGCGCGACGACGCACGGGGCGAAGGCGAGGGTTAGGAGAATCCTCTCTCCCGGGGGGGTTCAGGCGAGTGGAGTTGCATTTCGGCCACGCTCGTGGGACTGCCCCCCGCAGGGTTTCAAGGGGGTCGATTGGGGGCGGGGGACGACAAGGAGAAGAAGGAGGAGCAACTGGCGGAGGGCCCGACGACGAGCCCCCGCGTGGCCCGCGGTTCTCCGCCGGGACATTGCAGCGGGGAGTCCTTATTCCACGCTGCTGCCCTTGATTCTCTCATCGGCGCCGACCCCCAGCAACAACAACGTTCCCGCTCGAGATTTCCTCCCTTTTTTACTCAAAGTGGTGTCTTGTTCGCCGCCGACAGCCGACGTCCCGACAAAACCAACGCTCCCGCCCGAGACATCCTCCCGTTTTATTAGCCCCCAAATCGCGAAGCGATTTGGGGGGCAGGAAAATATGACGACGGAGCGTGTCATCATCCACTCATCTCCTCTTGGCCTCTGGGGGCTTCTGGGGTTTGCGTTCGTGGCACTGGACCAACTAGTGACAGGCAGGCTTGTCTCACATGCCTGGTGCTCTCCTGAGGGAGCAGGCGTATCTGCCTTGCGTCGTGCTCCTGGGCAGCTATCCCTGCCTCACACGCTCGGCGGCTCCACGGGAGCTGGCGGGACCTGTGATTGGGTGTCGGCTCCTCGTGGGCACGTGAGGCGCGTCGAAGGCCTCTGGTGATGGGTGCTCGTGGGTCTCTCGTCGCTGGTGCTATGCTGTTCAAGGTTGAAGGCTTGCTCGTGGGCCCTTCGTCGCCGGTGCTACGCTGTTCAAGGTTGAAGGCCAATTGCACCTGCAGGTAATTGTTTATTCCTGGTGCCGCTGGGCGCCATCCTCCACCGCCGAGTGCTGCAGTTTCGGCCGCCTGTGCCGCACCGCTGAGTGCATTCTGGGTCCTGGGCGCCATACTCGCACCGCTGGGTGCATTTTGGTGCTGCTGTGCGGCATGCTCGCACTGCTGAGTGCATTTCTGGTGCCGCTGAGCGCCGTTCCGGCACCGCTGAGTGCATTTTGGTGCCGCTGAGCGCCCTACCCGCACCGCTGAGTGCATTTCTGGTGCCGCTGAGCGCCATACCCGCACCGCTGAGTGCATTCTGGGTCCTGGGCGCCATACTCGCACCGCTGGCTGCATTTTGGTGCTGCTGAGCGGCATGCTCGCACTGCTGAGTGCAATTCTGGTGCCGCTGAGCGCCGTTCCCGCACCACGCCGTGAGAGTCACTCTCTTGCTGGCCCTCGCCGCCTGTGGTGGAACGTGGTGCGTGTTTGCAGCCGTGAGGGCCGTTCTCTCTCAGTCCGCGCCGCCTGCCATTCCCAGTGTGCGCCGGCTGTGCGCGACTGTGCACTCGTGGCGTCCGCTGGCCCATATTGCAATTCTGTGTTCCCTTTCTGCGTTTCGGTGCCCAGGCGCACCCAGGTTCGCAATCTAAGCGCGACTTGGCGCTCCTGGGCGTCCGCGCGCCCACAATTGCATTATGTGCTCCTTTCTCCGTTTTGTTGCCACGTCGCACCCGGATTCGCAATCTGAGCGCGACTCAGCGCTCCTGGGCGTCCCGCGCCCAGAATTGCTTACTGATCTCCGTTCTGCGTCCTGGTGCCTAGGTGCGCCAGGATTCCCGATCTGTGGGCATCCAGGTGCGAATGGTGTCCGCGCGCCCTGAATTGCATTCTGAACTCATTTTCGCGTTCTGGTGCCCAGGCGCACCCAGATTCGCAATCTGAGCGTGAATTTGCGCTCCTGGGCGTCGGAACGCCCCAGAATCGCATTCTGAGCGCCTCCTATCTGCGTTCAATTCCAACTTGAGTGGTTCTGAGCGTCCACACGCCCAGAATTGCATTCTGTGCTCCCTTCTGCGTTCTGGTGCCCAGGCGCACCCAGATTCGCAATCTGAGCGCGACTTAGCGCTCTTGGGCGGTCACGCGCCCCAGTATTGCATTATGTGCGCCTCTCTGCGTTCTGGTCCCCAGGCGCAGCCAGGTTCGCAATCTGAGCGCAACTTCGCGCTCCTGGGCGTCCGCGCGCCCAGAATTGCTTTCTGTGCTCCTTTCTGCGTTCTGGTGCCCAGGGGCACCCAGATTCGCAATCTGAGCGCGACTTGGCGCTCCTGTGCGTTCACGCGCCCAGAATTGCATTCTGTGCGCCTCTCTGCGTTCTGCTCCCCAGGCGCAGCCAGGTTCGCAATCTGAGCGCAACTTCGCGCTCCTGGGCGTCCGCACGCCCAGAATTGCTTTCTGTGCTCCCCTCTGCGTTCTGGTGCCCCGGCGCACCCAGATTCGCAATCTGAGCGCCTCTGGGCGTCCGCATGCCCAGAATTGCATTCTGTGCTCGTTTTCTGCAATTTGGTGCCAGGCGCACCCAGATTCGCGATCTGAGCGCAAATTAGCGCTCCTGGGCGTCTGCGCGCCCAGAATTGCATTCTGAGCACCTTTTTCTGCGTTCTGATGCCAGGGGCGCGCCCAGATTCGCAAATTGAGCGCGACTCAGCGCTCCGGCGCGGCGGCCGCGTGTTTATTTAGTACGGGATGTGCGCAAGCCCCCGTGCATCTGCCATCATCGCCGTGAAAAAGCGGCGCTCCATCTTTTGTCGCCGCCTGGGGTTGCCTCTGACGAGGGGCGCGCGGCCTGGGTCGAGCTTCTGGAGGGCTCAGTGGCATCGCTTTCCGAAGTTGTAGCGAGCTTGTCTGTGAAGATGCCCGTGAAATCGATGTGTGCAGGGAGAGCGGGAGACCGCTCTGAGTGCCATGCTCCCAGGGTACTATTGTTTCTCTCGCCAATGTCCGTAGCCGCCGGCTGAGGGTACTCTCGTGGTGCACTTCTGCGTGCTGCTTCGGCAATCAGCCAACTCTGAACAGCTGTTTTGTCTACCACGTGTCAGCATGTCTTTCTCTCGTGAGGAAATCCAGGCTGATCTCGACGGAATGCCCGGGAGTGCTTTCAACAGCGCTTCGGCAGAGCAACGCGAGGCATGGGTTCAGTTCGTTCTCAGCTTGGAAGCAGAGCCCAAGGCCAGACACGATCTGCGCTGGTATACGGCTGTGGCCCGCATGATGAGCGAAGCCGTGAGCAGCGTCCACCCCAGTGACTTCGCGGACGAAGTCATCCGTGATCTGCTGAAATCGAGCATCGAGGTGAATGATACGCCCTTCACTGGAGAGGGTAATCATTCGGGCTGGCAGGCCGTGAAAGTAACACCAGCAATGCTCGTGTACGCCCTCCGTGTCCACGACAAGTGCTGCAAAGAGACTAAACCTTCCCAGGAGGCTACGGGCAGCACTGCCTCGAGCGCCGCCGAGGGCCTCACCAAGGCCATGAACGAGTTCGTGAAGAGCCAGGGCGAGGCGAAAACGCCTGGCAAGAAGAGTCTCTCCTACGATCGCGCCATGCGCGCTCAGGAAATCGGCCTCGAGTTCTTTCCCAAGGACGCCCTTCCCAATGAAGATCTGTTGATCAAATGGGAAGCTGCCGGCAAGGTGGCTGCCGAGAACGGGCGCCCCTTCGTGGGAAGTACGGATGGAGATGATCTCCAGCTCCTCCACCGTCCCGCCTGGTCTCGGAGCCCTGTCATCGAGGCGATGCCCACAGAGGGCTCTTGGGAGGACCGCCTCAAGGCGAGTTTCGAGGTCCGCAAGGCCAGAGCCGCAGAGGAGAAGACAACGTTCCACGGATTCGCGACCTTCATTGGTCATTTGTATTCGTGGGGCATGAAGCTCTGCTTCACCGAGGTCTGCACGCCCACCGAGCTGCTGGCGTACATCTTCCTCGTCACCAAGGTGGCCGAGGAATCCGGCGGCGTCAACACGGCATATCAAAATGATCTGCTGGTGCGGAAGGAGATGGCTCGTGCCTTTGAGAACGGCGAGAACACCACAGCCAAGTGGTATTTCACGAACTTGGACCGGGACATGGTCCGTGAGGCCAGGGACAAGGCAGGCGATGCCCTCGCCCGCGCCAGCAAGAAGGGAAGTGGCCGTGGCTCCAGCTCTGCTGCGTCCGCGCCCGCAGCCGCCAGACCGCAGAGTCAGAGCGGGAAGGCGTGGCCGAAGGGTGCTGCAGCGGACAAGCGCCTTGTCAGGTCTCCCAGCCGCCAGCGCTCCAGGACCCCGGCTGCTGCCGGCAAGGGCGGTGGCAAGGGCAAGGACGGCAAGGGCGATAACCGCTCCGGCACCTGGTCCGGCAAGAGCTCCGACTGGAGTGGCTGGAAGGATCGCCGCTGAGACGGCGATGGTGGTCCGGATAGTGACTCGGACTGGGGTACCCGTTCAAGCAGTAGGGAGCGCTCCTTCTGCAGTTTTGCCTTTTGCCACTTTTAAGGACGCGGTGGACGCATTGTTGTTCGATGCGCCCCGCGTGGGGGCGATGACTCCCTGGACCCATCTCGAGTGGGCCCACTCTTTGCCTCGCGTCTCTGGCTTTGTACCTCTGCCGCCGCTTCTGGCGCACGCAGTGGAGCGCTCCACGGCAATGAGCGCTGCTGAATTGTGTGCGTTTCGGGCAGAGAAGCTGGAATTTTGGCGCGAGCGGAAACGTGTGACGGGCCACGCCTGGGCACAGGAACGCGCAACCCTGCCGTACCATGTGCGCGAGGTATTGGGTCCAGAGAAGAATATCCGCTTGCTCGCTGAAATTGCGTCTGCCATGGAGTGGCCCGACGCAGCGCTGGCTGAGGATTTAAAGCACGGATTCCCGCTGCTAGGCCAGCTTCCGCGCAGTGGCACTTCGCCTGCAGTGGATTATAAGCCAGACTGCATAAGCGCACAAGTGCTGCTGGAAAGAGCCCGCTCCGGCAATAATTCAACACTGGAGCGGATTCGCCGGTCCGAGATCGCTGAGCCTACGATTTCGCACGCTTTCAATGCCAAATGCGATGAGGAAGTCGAGACGCGGAAGGCTTGGTGGACAACACTGTCGCCGGCGGCTTCCATTATAACGGCTCGGTTTCCTGTGTTTGAAGGTTTCCGCGAGGGCGCAGAGGGCAATTTGATCCCGAAGGTGCGTCTCGTGGATGATTTTAGCGATTCCGATGTGAATGCAGCTACGTCCGTCGGGGAGGCTCTCCCAGTCGACAATCTAGATTCGCTGGTGAGTCTAGCGTCTGCTTTAATCGCAGGGTGCGGCGAGCACGCTGAGATTCGCTTCCGAAAGGAAGATTTCAAGAGCGCGTTTAAGAGTTTACCTCTTCGCACGGACCACTTGCGTTTCGCAGTGGTCTCGTGGGCAGCGGCAGCAGCTGAGAACTCAGGACTGCAGTTGCTCGCGTGTCCTTTCGGGGCTTTAAGCTCGGTGCATTCTTGGCATCGTTTTGGCAGTTTTGTCCAGGCGTTCTTAGCGCAGGAGTTTTTATTGCCACGCCCCGCTTTGTCGATGATCTGTTCTCGGCCGATCGCAAAGAAGAGCATTCGTATGAATTTGCAGGGCCGAGGGCGCTGCGAATTGCAGTCGCCAGGTGATCAAGCTTCTAGGCTGGGACTTGGATCAAAAGAAATCGGTCGACGATGCATCGAGCGCCACTGTGCTGGGAGTCTGCGCCCGCGCTTGGCCAGGCGCAATTGCATTTTGGATCGGTCGTGAGAAGCTCGAGAAGTGGATCAGTTGTATAGATGGCGCCTTAGAAGCCAATTCCTTCGGCCAGCTGAAGCCAAGCGTTTGGCAGGTCGGCTCAGCTGGGGCGGCTCGGTAGTATTCGGCCGTGGGGCCAGAGCTTATCTAGCTGCTTTGCATTGGCAAGCAAACAGCAGGAAGTGCGAGGATTCCGAGGCGCGTCCGGAATGCACTCCTGTGGTGGCGGCGTTTTCTGGGATCCTGCCCAACGCGCGTGGTCCAGCTGCATCCACGTGAGGTGCAGCGGTGTTTCGTTTACACCGACGCCGCTGGCGATGGGAAGATTGCGTTTGTGCTTTCTCATCCGGCTATGCGCGTTTGGTCTGCTGCCGCAGTGCCCACAGTTGCAAAACGATGGGCCCGACCGCGCCGTACGCAGATTCTCTCTGTGGGAATTGGTGGCGGCCGTGTGTAGTTTGCAGTTCCTCCTTGAGCATGGGCTCAAGGATTGCGAGACCATTTTGTTCATTGACAGCAACGTCGCGCTCCATACCCTTGTCCGGGGCGCGAGCCGGCAACAGGATTACAACGAGATTGTCAATGACTTTTGGTTCACTGTAGCCGCTGCAGGCGTCCTGCTGCACGCAGTGCGCGTACCGTCAAAATTAAATTTGGCGGACGGCCCCACGAGAGATGAATCTTTTGAGGCATCTCGTGACTTCGCAAAGCGAGGTTTCCGGCAAATGCGATGGGACTGGCCAGCCCGATTGCCGTGGCACACCCACTGAACAAGGCCGTGCAATCGAGAAATGCATCGGCTGTCATCATCTCATCCATCGTTTGTGGCCTGCAATCGATTGCAGGGTCCTTCTTTGCAGCTTCCCGCGAGCCGGCTTCACTTTCGAATTGTCAGGGCCGGCGCTGTTCAAGGATCATGTGGTGTGGTAATGCTGCAGAGAATAATGATTGACTGCTGCTCGGCAGATTGTGCAGTGACGATTTCCGTAGCGTCTGGCTCGAAGCCGGTTTGGCTTAGCTTTTACATGAGCAGTGGTCTGCTTTCTTTATCGATGCCAGCCGGGCTGCTGCCCAAGGAACCTCGGTAGGAGACAGACGTGTGCGTCCACGTGCAGACACATGGCTATCACCTCTGTTGCGCAGAGCAGCGGCGGCTTCCGGTCATTCTGGCGATTTGGAGGGATTAGAGCGGAGGTTGCTCCAGGAGGGCGCAGCGCATGCCTCTGATTTCCATAGCCCCGAAATCGCGCAGCGGTTTTGGGGGCAGGAAAATCTCCCAAGGTGACCGGTGCCAAATGGGTGCCTTTTCGCTTCCTGGCCTCTTGGCCTTTTGGCAGCCCTCAAAGAATGCGACGTCGGGCGCTTTGAGTTGCAGGCGCAGCTCTCTGCCTGGGTGCCTCCAATAGGGGGCTGCGGCTCACGCGCCCGAGCGGCCTCACCTCCCGCTCGCCTCCGTCTTCCTCCTCTTCGCTGGCTGGCTGGTTGGTGGCTGGGATGTGCGGTGGAGAGCGCTCCTCGCTGCAGATGCTCCGATCCGTGTTCAGCACGTCGCAGCAGCGGGGCGACGCCCCGCAGCAGAGAGAATGTCCCGCAGGACGGGAGAGGCACTCCGCAGCGAGGCCGAGCTTCCCGCAGGACGGGAGGCAGCGCTGTGACAGGAAGAGCCCCCGCAGGACGGGAAGGCTTTCCGTCATGGAGCGCGCGGCGCCGCGCTGCCCACAGGATGGGAGGGCTGGCGGCGCCGCAAGCGGCGCAACTTTTGGCCAGGACAGCTCTTCACGTTCTCGTTGCTCGCCTGTGTGCTGCTGCCAGTTCTCTGTGTCTGTTCGCCGGCGCTCCTCGTTGCCACTGCCCGCGCTCTCTCGTTCCACGTTTTGGTGGCAAGGTGTGGGTGAGGCAACCTTACTTGGGCAATGCCAGTGATCCCCTCCTTTGCCAAGGGCGAGGCAACCTTACTTGGGCAATGCTGAAGACCCCTGGGCGCGGCTCGGGTGAGGCAACCTCCTCTGGGGCAATGCCGATGATCCCTTCTTCCTGCCGGTGGCTGACCAAGCGAACCAGCCGGCAGAAGGTTCCCATGTGGGAACGGTGCAACAGCCGTGCGGCAGGCTGCTCTGCACACTCCTGGATAAGGAGCGGGTCCCTGCCTGGATAAGGCATACCCACGGGTCGCCGGCGCTCCTCGTCGCCATTCTCCCAACAGGGCAAGCCCGAGGGTGCTCCAAGTGGGCCCCAATGCCCTTTCCGTTCCTGCCGGTGGCTGGCCAAGCGCACCAGCCGGCAGAAGGTTCCCAAGTGGGAATGGTTCATCAGCCGCGCGGCAGGCTGCTCTGCAAAGGTCCTGGATAAGGAGCGGGTCCCTGCCTGGATAAGGCATACCCACCAAGTCGCCGGCGCTCCTCGTCGCGATTCTCCCAGCCGGGCACACCCGTGGGTGCTCCAAGTGAGCCCCCAGTAGCGTTTCGGTTCGTGCCGGCGGCCGGCCAAGCGCACCAGCCGGTAGAAGCTTCCCAGGTGGGAATGGAGCAACAGCCGTGCGGCAGGCTGCTCTGCACAGCTCCTGGATAAGGAGCGGGTCCTTGCCTGGATAAGGCATACCCACCAGGTCGCCGGCGCTCCTCGTCGCCATTCTCCCAGCAGGGCACACCCGAGGTTGCTCCAGGTGGGCCCCCAGAGGAGTTTCGCTTCCTGCCGGTGGCTAGCCAAGCGGACCAGCCAGCAGAAGGTTTCCCAAGTGGGAACGGTGCGCAGCTGGGCCCCAAGGGATGTTTCGGCTTCCTGCCGGTGATTGGCCAAGCGGGCCAGCCAGCAGAAGGTTCCTAAGTGGGACCCGCGCAACAGCTGCTTTGCACAGCTCCTGGATAAGGAGCGGGTCCCTGCCTGGAGGAGGGTGCCCCTTGGGGGCCACCGCCTCAGTGGGTCCTTGGGCTTGCGCTGCCACACCCCGGCCCGTGTCCGTGCTGGCCAGTGCCATTCCTCGGCGGGCCCCTGACCTTGCTGCCGTGGTGGCCGGCGCCATGCAGTTGGTCTCAGCCTCCCTGCCGTCCGCTTTTGCTCGCCGGCGCGCTCCTCGTCGCAAGCCCGCGCTCCTCGTCACCACGTCCGCCCCCGCTCCTTGTCGCCATGCGTTCACCGTCTCGCGCCCGCTCCTCGTCGTGAAGGGGTTTTTGGCCTTGCTGCCATGCCCTGGCTCGCGCCCTTGCTGGCGACTGCCGCTCGTCGCAGCGCCCGGTAAGGTAATCTGGGCGTGCAGGGCCCCCTGTCCGGGTGCGATCTCGCCCTTGCACCCAGGAAGAGGCAATCTCGCGCGGTTGCGGGCGAACCGCGTGCGTTCCGCGCTCGCGCGCCCAGACGAGCCATTTGGCTACAATTCTGTGCTCACGCGCCCAGACGGGCCATCTGGGCGCCCAGACGGGCGGTCTGGGCGCCATTTCGCGCTCGCGTGCCCAGGCGGGCCATCCGAGCGCAATTCCGCGCTCATGCGCCCAGGCGGGCCGTTCGAGCGCAATTATGTGCTCGCACGCCCAGGCGGGCAATCCGGGCGCAAATCCGCGCTCGCGCGCCCAGGCGCTCGCACGCCCAGACGGCGATCGGGGCAAAATTTCGCGCTTGCGCGCCCAGGTGGGCCATTTGAGCGCAATTCCGCGCTCGCGCGCCCAGACGGGCCATCCGAGCGCAATTCCGCGCTCGCGCGCCTTGACGGGCCATTCGGCTGCCATTCTGTGCGCGCGCGCGCGCGCCCAGACGGGCGATCTGGGCGCAATTCCGCGCTTGCGCGCCCAGGCGCGCCATCCGAGCGCAATTTTGCGCTCGCGCCCAGACGGGCGATCCGGGCGCAATTCCGCGCTCGCGCGCCCAGGCGGGCCCTCCGAGCGGGAGCGCGCGCGACCAGGCGGGCCGGCCAATCGAGCGCAATTCCGCGCTGGCGCACCCAAACAGCCCATCCGAGCGCAATTGTGTGCTCAAGCGCCCAGACGAGCGATCTGGGCGCAATTCCGCGCTCGCGCGCCCAGGCGGGCCATCTGAGCGCACTTCCGCGCTCGCGCGCCCAGGCGGGCGATCGGGGCGCAATTCCGCGCTCGCGCGCACAGGGGGGCCATTCTTTCAGCGCGCGCACGCCCAGACGGGCGATCTGGGCGCAATTTCGCGCTCGCGTGCCCAGGCGGGCCATCCGAGCGCAATTCCGCGCTCATGCGCCCAGGCAGGCCGTTCGAGCGCAATTATGTGCTCGCACGCCCAGGCGGGCAATCCAGGCGCAAATCCGCGCTCGCGCGCCCAGGCGCTCGCACGCCCAGACGGCGATCCGGGCGCGATTCCGCGCTGACGCGCCCAAGCGGGCCATCTGAGCGCAATTCCGCGCTCGCGCGCCCAGACGGGCCGTTTGAGCGCAATTCTGTGTTCACGCGCCCAGACGGGCGATCCGGGCGCAATTACGCGCGCGCGCGCCCAGGCGGGCCATATGAGCGCAATTTCGCGCTCGCGCGCCCAGACGGGCGATTCGGCGCAATTCCGCGCTCGCCGCCCATGCGGGCCGTCCGAGCGCAATCCCGCGCTCGCGCGCCCAGACGGGCCATCCGAGCGCAATGTTGTGCTCACGCGCCCAGACGGGAGATCCGGGTGCAATTCAGCAGTGCGGGACGGCGCGCGGCGGCACTCAGCGCGTGAACACGTGCTTGCGCAGGCACGCGCAAGCGCACGTGGAGGCAGAGGCGCGAAGAAACACGGAAGCGCACTTAGGCGTGCGCACGGTGAAGCGCGCGCAGGTTCAGGCGCATGCGCACACGGGCACACAGACGCGCAACTGCGCGGAGGGCGCGCACGAGCGTGCAAAAGCGCGCAGAGACGCGCAAAAGTGCGCAGAGGCGCGCTCGGACATGTAGACGCGCGCGCTAACGTGCAGACGCGCGCGGGCACAGGCGCCCACGCGGGCAGGGCCGCGTAAACGCGCGCACGCACGCAGAGGTGAGCAGGCACGCGCAAGCGCGCAGAAACACGCGCAGACGCGCAGGACGCGTTGGAACGCGAAAAGGCGTGTGGAGACGCAGAAGCGCGTGAAAACGCGCACAGGCGCGCGCTCAATGACGGTTTAGCGTGCACAGGAGTCCCAGAGGCGCGCGATCGTGCAGAGGCGCGCTGAAGCGCACGCAGAGGCGCGCAGACGCGCCCAACTGCGCAAAAAGCATTTGCAGGCTCGCAAAAACGCGCAGAGACGCGTAAAGTCCCGCGACGATGCCGCAAGCGCGTAGCGCGCGCAGGAGTGCGCAGAGGCGCGCAGAGTTGCCGTGAGATGCGCTATAACGCCCGCAGGCGCGCGAAACACACGCCCAGGCGCGGAAGCGCTATATAAACGCGCAGAATCGCACAAACCTGCATAGGCGCGCAGAAACACACAGCTGCGCAGATAGAACGCGCACGCGCGCAGGAACGCGCAGAGGCGCACAAAAGCCCGCGCAGGTGTCGCGGGGGCGCGGGCGGACAAACGTGTGCGCAGGCGCGCGAAAGCGCGAGCAGAGTTGCGGACGGCCGCGCTAAAACGCCCGCGGTCGCGCGAAACGCATATTGAGGCGCAGAAGCGTGGCATGCAGCGGGCACGCGCTGCGGCGCGCAGAAGCAGGCGCCAGCACACAGGGGCGCGTAAACCCGCACAGGCGCGCAGATTCGCACGCCAAGACGTGCAGAAGCGCACAAGGGCGCTTGAACACTCACGCGCGGAAGGGCGCGCAGGCGTAAGTGCGCAAGAACGCTCAGAGGCGCAGAAACGCGCGCAAGCGCGCAGAAGCGCGATCACGCGCACAGGCGCGCAACAGCGCGCGGAGGCTAGCATGAACGCATTCGAGCGTGCTGACGCGCACCAGCGCGCGGAAGCGCGCGCAGGCATGCGCGATTGCACAGGGGCGCCCGAGGACGCGGAAGCAGGCGGGCGCAGGCGCGCAGGAGCGCGCGCAGACGCGCGGAAGCACGCACAGGTCTGCTGCGGCGCGCAGACATGCACAGGCGCGCAGAAAGCGCACGCAGAGGCGCGCAAAAGCGCGATGGAGCGCGCTGGAACGCGCGGTGGCGCGCAGAAGCACGGACAGGCGCGCAGAACGCGGGAAGCACGCAAAAGCGCACATGCGCGCAGAAGCAAACACAGACGCGCAGAAGAGTAAAAGAAGCACGCTGATACACTCAGAGCGCGCAGGCAGGCGCAAAAGCGCGGAGACGCGCGCAGAAACGTAAGGAGCGCACAGACGCGCGGAATAGCGCGCAATAGCGCGCCGAAGTATGCAGAAGTGCGCACACTCACGCATACCAAGCAGGCGCACAGAGGCACGCACAGGCGCGTAGTAGCATAAATGATAGCGCCAGCGCCTACGCGTCCAGGCAAACGGAAGCGCGCGCAGACAGGCGCCGGGCGCGGCGGAAGCGCGCGGAGGCGATGCGCGAGGCCGCGCAAACGGTCAAGCGGAGCCGAAGCCGGCCGCACAGCGATGTGGCCCGCGGGCGTGCACCAACCTGAGTGCGCGCAGAAGACAGCTCGTCTTCTCTACGCGCGCGCGCGCAGCCCAAGCATCTCCCAAGCAACGCCTTGTCTGTGCATTGGGCCCGGTGTTATCTCAGACGCGGGTCTGCCTCGGCAGCTGCTTGGCTGGGCCCTGGGTGCATTGGGCCTGGTGCGTTTGCCCAGGAGCCCAGCCCAGCAGCAGGCTTGACATCACTGCCCAACGCTCCTGCGAGGCCAGCCTGCAGGAGATTTTCATAGCCCCGAAATCGCGCAGCGGTTTTGGGGGCAGGAAAATCTCCCAAGGTGACCGGTGCCAAATGGGTGCCTTTTCGCTTCCTGGCCTCTTAGCCTTTTGGCAGCCCTCAAAGAATGCGACGTCGGGCGCTTTGAGTTGCAGGCGCAGCTCTCTGCCTGGGTGCCTCCAATAGGGGGCTGCGGCTCACGCGCCCGAGCGGCCTCACCTCCCGCTCGCCTCCGTCTTCCTCCTCTTCGCTGGCTGGCTGGTTGGTGGCTGGGATGTGCGGTGGAGAGCGCTCCTCGCTGCAGATGCTCCGATCCGTGTTCAGCACGTCGCAGCAGCGGGGCGACGCCCCGCAGCAGAGAGAATGTCCCGCAGGACGGGAGAGGCACTCCGCAGCGAGGCCGAGCTTCCCGCAGGACGGGAGGCAGCGCTGTGACAGGAAGAGCCCCCGCAGGACGGGAAGGCTTTCCGTCATGGAGCGCGCGGCGCCGCGCTGCCCACAGGATGGGAGAGCTGGCGGCGCCGCAACCCACCCTCTGCCACCCTATGTATGTGCTGTGGCTGAGGCTATTCCTGCAGGCTGCCCTGCTGGACTGGGGGCCTGGTGCGTTTGCCCAGGAGCCCAGCCCAGCAGCAGGCTTGACATCACTGCCCAACGCTCCTGCGAGGGCAGCCTGCAGGAGATTTTCTCGGCCTTTCAGTCAGTGAGGCAACTGAGATTTGGTCGCGCAGACTTGGAGCAAGGATTTCGTAGAAAGATTTCTCTGGGCATGTTCGCAATCGAGTGTCAGTGCTACACCGTCCGCGCCACCACGGGCGCATGCCAAGCCAATTCCATCTGCCGGTCCACCGCCGGCGAGACGAGCAGCGGCACCAGGAGATTCAGGGAAGCAGCGGAGAGCCATGGCAGCTTTGGCCTTATGCGCCGCAGCGCGGCGATCTGCACATTTGCCTCCGCCAAAGATTCTGGCCGACGCAATCAGCGCAATGGCTGCTGTCGATGCGTTGCTGCTTGCACCGCCAGCGCAAACGCCCCGGGCAGAAGCGGAACGGCGGTCTCAGAGCAGATCTGGGGAAAGTTTCGAGGAGGAAGCGATGTGGATTGAGTTCTGTGGCTGGAAGGCGAGTGCTTCGGGCTACGCTTCAGCGCTTCGCCTTTACGGACAGAGTTGTATTCTACACAAGCTTGAGCCCTGGCCCCCAGCAGATGCGCAAGTGGATGCGTTTTTCGTTCTCTTTCGCAGTGCTTCTTCACTTGGTAAATACCTTTCGCATTTGAGAACGATCTTGCGATGGATGCGTAGTCCTTTAGGGGCACTGCTCGACACAAGCCGCGTCGCTCGTGGAGCAGAGAAATCTGGAAGAGCCATTCGGCGAGTAAAAATCCGTGCGACAGCTGATCAGACCCGTAAGTTGGCGCAATGGTGTGTCAGCAACGATCAGCAGGACATTGGTGAATCATGGGTCGTATCTCGGCACTTCTGTCTCAGATATGGTGAAACTTTGCAGTTGGGCCGTCCTCACGCGCAAGTCGTCATTGAGACCGTTGCTGGGGGAACAGAAGCTGTCCGGATAACTTTCTTCAATCGCAAATGTTGTGCTGAGCCGGTGGAGGTCTCGCGCCGGTGCATTTGCAAGTTGCAGGGCAAGACGCTCTGCGGCGCATGCGTGCTGAGGCGAAGGTTGGCAGACAGCGGGATCCCTTTCGCGAGTATTTCGTATAACGAATCGCTGGCTTGCTTAAAGCTCGCTGCGCAAGCTCTAGGATTCGCCGACGCGCGATCCTGGGGCACTCATGCGTTCCGCCGCGGATGGGCCACAGAAGTTGTGCAGGCCAATGGGCCGGCAGCGCTTTTCTATTCGGGAGGCTGGAAGGGCGTGACGGCCTTCGCGTACACTTCGGCCAAAGCCCGCGGCACGCTGGAGGAAGCAGAATTCTTAATAGAATTCTCGGAGTCTTCTGGCGAGGACTGAGCGTGGAAAACAATCAGAGGAATTGCGTGTACGAAATTGATGGTCGCTTCGCGGGCATACACGTGCACGCGCACACACACACACACCTGTGTGCACTGGGCTTCCACGTCTGCACAGGTTGCACGCGCACACACACACACACCTGTGTGCACTGGGCTTCCACGTCTGCACAGGTTGTGTCTGTCCAGGATGCGATGTCCTGGGGTGCACAGGGATACTGGTGGCCTTCGCCCCAAGACATCGCCGGCCAGACGTGCGATTAGAGTGTGCCCTGTGTACGCACAGGAGCGCAAACCCACTCAGGGGATGGAGGAAGATTTTCTTAGCCCCCAACTCGCGAAGCGATTTGGGGGGCAGGAAAATATGACGACGGAGCGTGTCATCATCCACTCCTCTCCTCTTGGCCTCTGGGGGCTTCTGGGGTTTGCGTTCGTGGCACTGGACCAACTAGTGACAGGCAGGCTTGTCTCACATGCCTGGTGCTCTCCTGAGGGAGCAGGCGTATCTGCCTTGCGTCGTGCTCCTGGGCAGCTATCCTTGCCTCGCACGCTCGGCGGCTCCACGGGAGCTGGCGGGAACTGTGATTGGGTGTCGGCTCCTCGTGGGCACGTGAGGCGCGTCGAAGGCCTCTGGT
>CAUYUJ010004470.1:0-10000 GCA_963575745.1 Prorocentrum cordatum
CCAGTGGGTTTGGAGATCCACGGTGCCCCATGGTTTGTGCCCGAGGGTGTCCTAAACGTAGGCCGCCAAGCGGGAACGGCCGCCTGCGGCCCAGAAGAAGTCCTGGACAAGGAACCGAGCGGCACCAAAGATATAGTGCACCGAGCTTGAACGGCAGACTGCGGCCTACAGGGGACCTCTGGTCATCAGCCATAGAGCAGGGCTCGAACTAAACAATGTTCTCCGCTTTCTTCTTGCTTTCGTTTTCCTCGTTCCGTCGTCGCCCCGTCTTTGCTGCAGAACAAAATTAACGAAAACGGTCCACGAAATCGCCGTACACCAATGGGCCCGAGCCCTGCCGTCGAGAACGAACCATAGGGCTCAGAGCGCGAACAGCCGACTGCGCCCCACAGGGGTCGAGAGGGAACCACCGGGCGCCAACCCGCTGGGCACCAAGTGGAAACTGTTGACCGCTTCCCTCAGGGAAGCACAGACAGGGAACCACCGGGCGCCAACCCGCAGCGCACAGAGCGGAAACTGCAGACCCAGACCCTCGACGTCGTCATTTTTTCACAACGTCGACTCCCAGAGGTCTCGACCCCTTCCCCGGGATCGGTTTTTCAGCCTGAGTCGTTTCTTGACGGTCCCGAGGCCCAGCAAGGGCCCCCAGAGGGCGAACATAGCGAAAACCCCCCCGTCGTGATTTTTGTTCACAACGCGAGGGGGCCTGGGGACCGCGTCCCGCAGGGAAGCATGAACGGTGAACCACTGGGCGCCAAACCGGAGGGCAGCGAGCGGGGAAGCTGCCGACTGCGCCGCCCGCAGGGGGCCTGCAGACGGAGAGCCACGGGGCGCCAAGCAGGTGGCACCGGGCGGGGAAGCACCACCTGCGGCCCGCGGGGCCATAGCCTTTACAACGCACGTAACGTCTCAAAGTCTGTAAGAACCCCCGGGAACTATTGCGGAACTCATGGATTTGTCCGCGGGTTGATTGACGGATTGGGGCCCCAAAAACATGTCTGAGATCGTGATTCCTCCGCGGCGACCACCGCACGACGAACACAGGTTCCTGAGGAGGAGGAGGAGGAGGAGGAAGAGGAGGAGGGGAAGGCGGAGGGAGGGGAAGGAGGAGGGAGGGGAAGGAGGAGGAGGAGGGACAAGTTTCTATTTCCCCCCGAGAGCTTCAAGGGAGGGGTCCTCAACATTAAAGACCCTTCGCGGTTGGGAGCCCCTCTGCGTAAGCACTGCTTTGGGAAACTACAACACCTAACTAACACAGGCCTCCCTCTTGCTGTCCCCTCCTTCCCCCTAAAAGCCGCTGAAAACCTCGTGCATGTGCCCTTCGAGCACATGTGGGATCGTTGGGAAACCGCCGGACAGCACGGAACACTAGCTTCCTCCTACTTACCCCTACCTCCCTGAACCACAACGGTCGGGGAGAAGGGAGCAGGGGCAAGGGAAGAGGAAGGAGTCAACAAGGCAGCAAGAACAACTTGTTATTCCTCCTTCTCCTCATCCCTCCTTCTCCTCCTACTTCCTCCTACTTCTTCCACGTGTTCCTCCTCCGCCTCCTACTTCTTCTCCCTGCTTCTCCTTCCTACTCCTCCCTGTTCCTCCTCCTCCCTGCTCCGCCTATTTCTTCTCCTCCTCCTCAGCCGCCGACGACGCCATTGTTTTTCCCTGGGGGGCGTTTTGCATTCAACTCTTGAAAGGAATACGGCCGTGGCCACGAGGGCGTCCCCAGAGGCCCAAGAGGAACCCTCCCCCAGGATCCTCGAACTTCGACCCTCAAACCACCGACGTCGAGGTCGACGACAACGCCGACGACGACGGCGACGGCGACGGCGACGGCGACGACGACGACGACGACGCCCACGCCGACGGCGACCTCCCCGAGAATACATTTTGGAGGGCCCCGCGAGGCGGCCCGAAGACGCCTCCCTGAGGCCGAGATCCTCGACCGATCCTCGATCCACGCTGCCGCACCGACGACGCCCGACGACCGACGCCCGACGACCGACGCCCGACGCCGCCGCCGCCGCCGAGAACGCCGCCCCCCTCGGCGCGAAGCACGCCTGGCGCCGCGTGGGACGCGGGGGCCGGCGCTCGCACCCACCGCGCCGAGTGCGCCAGCAGGGACACGGCCTCGACGCCTCGGCCGCCGCACCGTCCACGGGGCACCGGCCGGCGGCGCGCCGAGCGCGGCGCGGTGGCGCGCGCCTCCCGCGGGTCGAAGAGATCGCCCCCCTCGGAGGTAGAGACCCTCGGGTCGAGCGAAGCCCGGACGGCCGCCAGAGGCCCGAGCTGTGGCCCCAAAACCAACAGGCGCCGACGAGGGTGTGTCGCAGAGGAGGAGGAGGAGGAGGAGGAGGAGGAGGAGGAGGAGGAGGACGAGGAGGAGGAGGAGGAGGAGGAGGAGGAGGAGGAGGAGGAGGAGGAGGAGGATGCCGTCGCGCCGAGCGGAGCCCCCACACCGAAGCCCGAAGCGTCTGTGCCCGACGGCGCGCGATCGCTCGAGTGGCGGGTCGCTGCGCGCGGGGCCGTGTGCGGTCTCGGCCCGTGCGGCTCGGGTTCTGGGCGGCAGGTGCCGCGGTCTCCGAGGAAAGCAGCCCCAGAGTTCCCTCCTCCTCCTCCTCCTCGTCCTCCTCCTCGTCCTCGTCCTCGTCCTCCTCCTCCTCGTCCTCCTCCTCATCCTCCTCCACGAAAGAAGACGAGGGCAACCTCGGGGCGACACAACAAAGCTTCGAAGACGTGCGGTGCGAAACGGAGAGAGGGCCGAAGCCTGCCGGAAGAGGACGGGGAAGAAGAGGAGGAGCAGGAGGAGCAGGAGGAGGCGGCGGACGACGAAGGAGGAGGAAGAGGAGGGAGGTGAGGCGGACCTCTCCTCCCTACTTGTGCTTCTCCTCCTCGTCTGCCTCCCTTCTCTTCCTCCTCCTCCACCCCCTCCTCCTCCTCCTTATTTCCCAACTCCTCGTACTTTCCTTTGTCCTCCTTCTTCTTCTCTTACCTTTTGTTCATCTTCCTTTTTCTCTTACCTCCAACTCTCTCTTCGACCTCGTCCTCGTGCGCTTCGTCCCTCCTCGTCCTCTGTCAAACTATGTTATAGTATGCTCTGTTCCGTGATGCTGTTGACGGCACAGCTCAGTATGTAATAGTCGGGTCTGCTCGTTGATTGTGTTTGCCATGCTTTGTCCTGTCGTGATATTCCTCTTCACTGTTGCCGTTGCTGTATTGAAAAAACGGTCGGTCATGTTCCATGTGGTAACGGTCTATCATGCTATGTTCTCTTATGTCCGGATATGTCCTCGACGGGCCAGCGTGACGTCGTGACGCTTGGGCGACGCCGTGGAGTGGTGGCTACTGTATAGGCGATGTTGTACTATTTTGTGGTTGGTTGGATCCTGCCCCGATGCAGTATGTGATACTGTGTTCTGTGATGTTATCATCTCGACGGGCCAGCGTGACGTCGCGACGCCTGTCACTTCCACAATGTTCATATGGTAACGCTTTACCATGTGATGCTCTATTATGTCCTGTTATGTTCTCGACGGACCGGCGTGACGTCGTGACGCCTGGGCGACGCCGTGGAGTGGTGGCTACGGCGTACGTGATGCTGCGCTATACTGCGAGCGTGTGGGTGGTAGGATGCTGCGCCAATGTAATATGTGACAATTTGATCTGTGATGCTATGATATCGACGGGCGGGCATGACGTCGTGAAACTTGTCACGTTAGATACATCGTCAAATCGCTCATTGCTGTGACTGATGGTTTCTGCGGCAAACATGGCCAACATGCACGTATGGTATATTATGTTGTGATATCTCTGTGTCCTTGCGCTATCTCTTCCGTTGCCCTGTCATGCTCGCTTCTGCCACACTATGCATTGGTATGTTATGTTAAGCTCTGCTCTGTGGCATCATGTTAAAACATGATCTATTCTGCCACGTGGTGTTATAGTATGCTCTGTTTCGTGATGCTGCTGACGGCCCAGCTCGGTCTGCTACAGTATGATCTGCTCTGTGAAAATGTGTTGCTGTCCTGCTCGGTCGTTGTACTACTCTCCACCATTGCACACCAACCGCTGCTGTATCCAAACACGTTCGGCCATGTGCCGTGTGTTCACGCTCTTGCACGTGATGCTTCAATATGTCCTGTTGTGTGTTTCCGACGGGGCGGCACGACGTCGTGGCGCCTGTGACGTCAGATGCGTCGCCTGTTAATGCTGTTCCTCTTCACGTACACGTGTCTCATGATTGCCTATGTTATGGTATGCTCATCTCTGCCACCGTATGCTTTGAGATGTTATGCCATGGTCTGCCCTGAGGCGTAATGGTATGGCATGAGATGTGGTGTCAGAATCAACTCTAGAATGCTCTGTTCCGTGATGCTGGTGGCAACTCGGCTCAACATAGCATAAGATGTCCCGTGATGTTGCTGGAAGCTCGGCGTAACTATTCTTACCAAGGTGTGTTATGCTGTGCTCGGTTGTGTTCGGCTATGCTGTGATATGTCGTCTTCAGTTCTGTCATGTTCTGCTCTGGTATGTTCTGTGATGGTATGTGTTGACGGCTCGGCTCTGTACTGTCCGTCAATGCTGCTAATATGTGTCGCTGTGCCCTGCTGTCGTTCTGATGTGTACGATGATGCAGTGTCATGATATGATATGGTATGTGAAGGTGTGCTATGGTATGCTCGGCTCTGTTATATCATGTCAAGGTCTGTCGTCGTATGTTCTGCCATGTTATTACCTGGTATGTTCTGTGACACTATGTTATGCTCTATTGTGTCATGGCATTGCTATGTTCTGTTATGTCCTGTCAAGCTCGTGCTGCGGTCTGCCATGTTATGTTGTATCATGGTGTGTTCTGTCGTGTTCGTCGTCGCAATGCCTTGCTGTCGTGTTGTAATATGTTGTGTGGTTCGGTGTCATGATACGATACGGTATTTCAAGGTGTGTTATGCTATGCCCGGTTGTGTACTCTTATGGTGTGGTCTGTCCTTTTCTGTTCTGCCACAATCTGCTCTGGTATGTTCTGTAATGTTCGGTTTGTTGACGGCTCGGCTCTGTATCGTATAGTACGATACGTTCTGCTAGTATGTTGCGCTATGCCCTGCTGTCGTGGTATGATATGTTATGTGATTATGTGCCATGATATGGGTTGTTATATCAAGGTGTGTTCTGTTATGCTCGGTTCTGTAATGCTATGCTGTGTGATGTTGTGTTCGGTTATGTCATGTGGTTATCTGATATGGTATGTGATATTATGTTATGCTCCACTTTGCCACGGCATTACAATGTCATGATCGTGTAATGTTCTTTCATGTTATGTTGTGGCATGCTGTGTTCTGTCGTGCTCGTTGTCGCTATACTCTGCTGTCGTGTTATGATATGTGCTGTGATGCTGTGTCATGACATGATATGTTATGTCAAGGTGTATTGTGTTATGCTCGGTTATGTTATGTGATGTTGTGTTCTGTCGTGTTCGTCGAGGGCGCGAGGCGGGATCATCGGGACAACTTGGGGTCTGGCGGCCGCGGTCTGCAGGGTGGGGTTGGCTGGGCGCGACGCGGGCGGGACACCTGGGATACTCGGGACTCTCGGGACAACTTGGGGTCTGGCGGCCGCGGTGTGCAGGGTGGGGCTGGCCGGGGGGGGGCCTGTTTTTGAGATAGAACAGCGCCAACCTGTCGGGGGGGGGAGAAAACACCAGAGGGCATGGCAAAAGCCCAGAAGGGCGCAACCACAATCCGAATGTTGCTGTTTTGCCATCGGTGTTCTTCGTTTTGTTTTGAACCCCCCCCCAGGTGTACACCCTCAGAGGACGGAGGAGGAGGAGGAGGAGGAGGAGGAGGAGGAGGAGGAGGAGGAGGACGGAGGAGGAGGAGGAGGAGGAGGAGGACGGAGGAGGACGGAGGAGGAGGACAGATTCTGTTTTATCTCCTCGGGCTTTTCTCTAACCCTCCCCGGGGGGGGGCCCGCGATGCCCCCTGGGGGCGCCGAGCGCGCCGCGCCCCTCGCGGGGGCGCCCCACGGGCCGGCGGCCCTCCGGGCGGGGGCCAGGACGAGTGGACACATCGTCGAGTCAGGGGGGGCGGCAGCCATCGCACGGATGGGGGGCGGCATTTTCTCCACAGGGGCATCTCGCTGGACAGATCGCTAAACTGCATCACTGGGGGGCAAACAAGCCTACCTCGCTTTTGACCGCGCTGGCTTCCAAGAGATACCAAGCGATGCCAAACTGCGGCCTGTACTGGTCAGGCCGCTTGACGAGGAGGCGCGTGGTATGACCTGGTCTTGCCTGGGAGCGAAAGCGGGGTAGGTAATTCACGCTCTGACTATAGTCGAGTCAGGGGGGGCGGGCATGGCGCGCAGTCGTCGGGGCGCCCCGTCGAAGGCAGGGGCGACCTCGGGCACCCGCGACAGGCGCGCGCCGCTGTACGGCTCGCAGCCGTGGCCGAACATCGGGGACAAGCGCGCCGTTGCCGAGGGGGGGGGGGAGGCGTGGCTCTCCAAAAAGAGCAAGGGGGGAGGAGTGAGAGACAGGTAGACCTGGCGTGGACGAGGGGAGCGGACGAGGATGTGCTCGAACGAGGTGGGGGGGCGAAAATGCGCTCAGACTTGTTTGGGAAAAGACCGCGAATGATTGAACCGTTCGCGCACGCCCACTCGCGAGTGCCCACCATCGTTGCACCTTCTTCTGCACTACCGAGCCCTATCACTAACTGGTTTCCCTTAAATCTGGTTCTGAGTATGCCTGGAGACTGACTCGGCGGCGCGTCGAAGTGAACTCGTTACACGCATTCGCCAAGGAGGCTCGTCGAAGGCATGGGCGATCTCGGGCACCCGGTCCTGGCGCGTGGGCGCCAGATCTTGGTTTTAGGGGTCGAATGGCCTCTAGGCCAAACTCCTCGATTGTCACATGTGCCTCGGCTCGCCGTTGAAGGCCGCCCTGGGCTTCTCTTGTAGTTCTAACTACGTAGATATTTCTATCCGCCACCGTGCCGCTGGGCACAGAGTGGGCGTGTCCTCAGGTCCGTGGGAGAACCCTCCAACACATCGTCCCCAGACCCCCCCCCCCCGGCCCTCCGAGATAGCCTGGAAGAGAGCCCCCCCCCGAAATGAGACCCCCCCTCCCTGTACTACGAAATCTGGAGTAGCCTCAATCCTCACTCCCGATGGGGTCTCTCGGGGGCACGGCACCCCAAAGTCCGCAGTCTCCCGCGGCTTGGCGCGTGCCCCTCTGGGCTCTGCCGAGCGGTGGCGCGCGCATGCCTTGGGCCCAAGGAGGCCCCGAGACGGGCTCAGAGGGCCCCCAGAAGTGAAGGGGCCCACAAACACACAAATACATACACACAAATAAAACGATTCCCTATATTTTCCTACATTCTCTGAGTTTTTGTCTTCCCCACCACTTCCCATATTTTTTCATATTTTCCGGGGGATCGAGGATTAATTGTGTCTGTGTGTTTCTTCCCCTCCTGAAGAAGCCCCGAAGACGGTCCAAGAGGGCCTGGCGTCGCCGAGCGATCTTCCAAGACGCTCAAGATGGCCACCACGGGGCCCAAGAGGCCTCCAGGACGCACCGAGAAGCCTCCCAAGAGGGGCCTGAGATGCCAGAATCATTGATTGTCCCGAGGCTGTTGAAGGTTCTTGGCTTTCTCGCTTTTTCGGCTCGCCAGGAGCTACGCGGACGACGGCGGCAACGTAGCGAAGGGGATGAGAAGGAAGGGTGGCGCGACGAGGCCGTGGAGGCCTCTTCGGGCGGTGTGCGGCCTGGCGCGGACACGCACACCGTGCAGAGCTGCCTGCGCCGTGTGCCCGTGCACACCCAGAGTCCCACCACGCGCAAGCACCTCGCGTGCACACACGCACACAGGCACACGCGCGAGCGAGTTCACTGCGGCAGCGGGCGCACACGATGAGAGAGCCTGCCGAGCAGGCTACTAGACATCCGATGCTGATTTTGTGAACGCGAGGTTCCGGGAAGCTCCGACCCTTTCCTCGGAGCCTGTGCCTCATCCCAAGCCGCTTTTCCGCGGTCCTGGAGCCCGGCGAAGGCCCCCGGGAGCTGAAAACGGTCCAAACATCAGTCTTGCCCTGCTTTTTGTCAATGCGTTGCAGGTCTGGGCGCGCACTGCCGGAGAGCCAGCCGAGCAGGCTCCCCAGCACGTGCGTGGCGAGGCTCCGGGTAGCGCACAGACTGCGGGCAGCGCTTATATCCATATCCAGAGCGTCTTGGACTTTTTAGGAAGAGGTGCTGCAACGCCGAGGCGCACTGGATATGGGTAAAATCAAGCCTCTTGGGGCCACATGTTTATCCATATCCAGTGCGTCTACGGTTTCTGGGGACGAGAGCCCAAGACTCCAAGACGCACTGGATGTGGATATAACTATTGCCCGCACAGACCTCAACCCTCCCAGGCAGTCCCGACGGGCCTCAAACGGCTCCACAGTCCCCCGGAGCAGCCCCCCCGCTGGCCGGAGCAGGCCCCCCTCCAGCAGTTCCAGGCGGTCTCCACAGCCCAACCCTGGAGCGCGGAACGCCCCGAGGGGGCGCCGCCGGAGGCGGCGCCGGGGTGTCGAGACCGCCTCCCACGACTCGGGTGGCCTGTTGAGGCCAACGGGAACTTCTCTCGGGTCGGGCGAAAGGGGAGGATAGCAAAGGAGGGGCTTGAGAGTCAGCTCGCGTAGCTGTGATTTTCCCATCGCCTCCCTGCGCTGGAGGGAGCTATGTATCGAGGAATGGGCCCCTCGGTGAGGCCGAAATCAGCTGCATGCAGCAAATTTCGTAACCCCTCCTTTCCCAATCCCCCCCTTTCGTCCGGCCCGATTCTCGAGGGGCTCGTTGAGGCCGGCTGGGACCACCTGGGGGGACAGTCTGTCCAACCCCGATCCTTCCAATCTGGGTGCGCACGGCCAGAGAGTCCGCCGAGCAAACTCCCCTACCATGCGAACCTCTTTACAGGACGATCACGCAAGGCCGGGCCTGGCGCCACCGCCCCAGAACTTGTGTTGGCCTGCGGCGAATTGGGTCTAACAAGTGGTCCAGCAAACTTCGGGACGCCTCTTCAAGAGAAAACGTCGTAAACGTGAACTTTCGACGGTCCGCGCGGATTCCTCGGATCTGCGCTGGACCCCCCTCCCTCCCTCCCTGGCGCGCGGAGCGCGCCAGGGGCGGCGCCGGAGGCGCCGCCAGGGGGCCCCAGCGCGGAGCCAAGAGAACCGCGCGGAGCGCCAAAAGTTACGTTCATATGTAGTTTCATCTTCTTCGAGCATCGGTTGTGCACTGAGACCAGATGCGTAGGCAGACGAGGGGCGAGGAGAAGGAAGGCCTCTGGACTGCTGGAGAACCCTCAGATCGTGCAGATCTTTTGGATGTGCCCGCGAGCCACCGCCCCGAAAAACGCTTGCGGCGCGCTGGCGCGCGCGCCGGCGCGAGGCCCGGGCGCCGGGCCCTCGGCGAGCGCGTCGGGCACGCCGGCGGGGAGCATCCGAGGGCGGCGCGCGTCTAAAAAGCTGGGGCGGCCACGCCCCCGCGAGGGGGCAGTTGGGTTCGGCACCCTCCTCTGCTCCCCCGCTCTTTTTGTTTCCACCGTGCAGCAAGGCGCGAGCCAGATCAAGCGACACAACTCACAGAAATGTGCATCTACGCATCCCTCCTGCAGCCGGATTTCCTGTCAAGCTATGCGTCGGAGCTTCTCCCCTCGCTCCTGGAGGGGGAAGGAGGGGGAGGAGGCGGAGGAGGGGAGTGAAGGATGGGGTAGAGGGCGATGGCGGGGGAGGAAGAGGGGCCAGGGGCAGAAGGTGGAGAGGAGGACAGGGAGGGGGAGGAGGATGAGAAGGAGGAGGAGGAGGGGGAGCAGGAGGGGAACCAGGGAAAGAGGGAGGATCGGGGGAGCCCGAGGAGGAGGAGGAGGAGGAGGAGGAGGAGAGAGGGATGGGAGGAACAGCAGGAGGAGGGCGACGCGAAGAAGGAGGAGGAGGAGGAGGAGGAGGAGGAGAGGGAGGGGGGAGGAAG
>CAUYUJ010004470.1:12500-55000 GCA_963575745.1 Prorocentrum cordatum
GGCCGCCGCTAGAGCAGGAGCCCTCCCGATGGGCAGCGACAGGGGCGGACCAGCTCGGGGGAGCAAGAAAATATTTGAGATGCCGAAATGAACTTTCCGACTCCTCATCGGGGAGTCGGGGGGTCGGAGAGTCGGCCAGTCGGGGAGTCTGCCAATCGGCCAATCGGCCAGTCGGCCAGTCGGGGAGTCGGGGAGTCGGCAAGTCGGCCAGTCGGGGAGTCGGGGCGTCGGCCAGTCGGCCAGTGGGCCTGTCGGCCAGTCGGGGAGTCGGCCAGTCGGGCAGTCGGGGAGTCGGCCAGTCGGCCAGTCGGGGGGTCGGGGAGTCGGGGAGTCGAGGAGTCGGGGAGTCGGGGAGTCGGCCAGTCGCGGAGTCGGGGAGTCGGGGAGTCGGGGGAGTCGGGGAGTCGGGGAGTCGGGGACGCGGGGAGTCGGGGAGTCGGGGAGTCGGGGAGTCAGGGGAGTCGGGGAGTCGGGGGGTCGGGGAGTCGGCCAGTCGGCCAGTCGGGGAGTCGGGGAGTCGGGGAGTTCATTCTGGCACCGTGAAAATGTTCCAAATGCGTCGGGGAGGCAACACCGCCCTGGCGTCGGCGATGCGTCGCCGACGGATCGGCGAGGGGGCCCCGAGAGCGAATCCGCACGCTCCCGGGCGGGGTGGGCCATCGCGCCCCTTTCGGCGATTGGAGGGCCGATGCCTCCCCCCCGAGCCTGCCCATGGTGGCCTCCAAACATACATCCATCAGATTCCGATGCATGGCCCCACGCCCGGTGCCCCCTGAGATCCCGATGCGTCCACCCTCCTCCCCCCCCACTAGATGGTGCCCCTGACCAGCCTCCCCATGCGGCGTCTCCTCCCTGCTCGGCCATCGTGGAGCGGTGGGCCCGTTGCCACGGCTGGACGCCGCTCGCAGAATGGGCCACAAGACAATTCGGGTGGGGACCCGAACACCGAGTGGTGACGGACCGCGTGGTGACCTCGGAATCCCCAACGACCTCACCGCGCTGTCCGTCACCGCGCGGTCCGTCACAGCACGGTCCTGGGACCCTGAAGGCCCCAGTCGCTCGAGGCGTCCCCGGAGAACGGCCCGAATCCCCGAGCCGTGCGGTGACTCCGCATCCCCACTGGCTCACCACGCGGTGTCGTCACCAAACTGTTTGGGCCAGGGAGACGTGAGACTCGGGCTAAGGGGGGTCGGGTTGGCCAGACGGGGCAATCATGAAAATGACGCGACCCACTCTGAACTCTGACGCGAACTCCTGCTGCAAACAAACATCCCACGAAAACTGGACCGTCAAACTCCAGGACACGCTCGTCGAAACTCGTCGGCACACCCAAATTCTGGCGCACTTGAATCTTACGTTTCCCCGACTGGGGGCCCGCGACACAATCGGGACTATGAATAGGTACAGAAATCATGGGTACGATCCCCACCAGCAATTCTTGTTGAACAAGGCTCGCTGTCCGCGCCGCCGCGGGCGTTGTACACTGAAGACAACAATCCGCCTGCCCAACAGCAGCCGCTGTCGCTTTTGGACAACATGTGCTGTTGGGCATTGCACCCAGTTTTCCGTACCCATTTCGGGCTTTCAAACGCAAGCCCAGCGCGTCGGGGGGTCTACTGACCCGGGTCAGTCCAAACCCGGGCCGGGCAGGCCGTGCAGGATCCTGCGATAATTATCCTGCAGGCTCCTGCAGGCTCCTGCACCCAGGCCCCGGCCAGCGCTCTCCTGGCTCTGCCAGCTCCCGCACGATCCGCCGCCCTGGCTGACCCCCGCTTGCATTGGCCCCCGCCTCCTGAGCCCCGATTGAGCAGGGACCGACCGTCCCGGCATTCCTATAGTCCTACCACGAAATGTTCTTAGAACGCAACAATGTTCCAAGAACAAAACAATGGCCGTGGAACATAAGCCCGGTGTGCTAAAACTAGACAGTCCCAGCCAGAAAATGTTCTAAGAACATTTCGAGGAAACCACAAGAGGTTCTTAGCACATTGTCTGGTGGGGCGATAGGCGAGCCGGGACGCTTCGCCACTGCTTGGCCGAGGGCGGGCCCCAGGCCGATGACGACGATGACGAGCAGGCCCGGTGTAGTCGACGACGACGACGACGACGGAAACGATGACGAGGACGAGGAAAACGGCGACGAGCACGAGGACGACGAAAACGAACGAGGAGGGACGGCGGACGCCGACGGCGACGGCGACGAAGACGACGACGACGACGCCCGGGCACCCGCGCGCACGCGCACCTCGGCGGCCCGCCCGCACGCGGGCGCCCCCCCCCGGCAGGGGCCCGCGCCTCGGCCCGCGCGCCGCGCGCTCCGCGGCGCGCTCCGCGGCGCGCTCCGCGGCGCGCTCCGCGCGGGCGCGCAGCCGGCCGCCGCCGCGGCGGACGCGTGCAGAAGTGGGAGGCGGCCGGGGGGGGGGGGGCTGAACTGGCTGGGCCCCGAGGCAGAGTCGCTCAGGAGTGAAGGGGCCCCAAGACACACACAAACAAGTACACACAAAGAAGCAGATTCCCCATGTTTCCCTTATATGTTCTGGGTTTCTGTCTTCCCCCCCACTTCCCATATTCTCTCATATTTTCTGGGGAATCGAAGATTAATTGTGTCTGTGTAGTTCTTTTCCTCCTGAAGGAGGGGGGCAGGCCGCGGGAAAAATAGCAAGCATGCATACCACAGCCGTCGGTCCACGCCTCCCCCTCCCCCCATACTGCTCAAAGTCGGCGGTGGGCATGAGGAGTTCCACTTCGACCGCAGTCTCCCCCCGCGCGTGCCAACTTTGAGTTTGGGGGAGCGGGGGAGTGTCCACTGATTGTTCCCCTCTACTGGATGAAGCCAAATCCGTTCATAGAGGCCTCCTAGATAGGGTCGGAGTAGATGGGGTCGGAGGATTGCGCCGCATCGCCGATACATCGGCGATGCATCGTTGATGCACCCGCGACGCATCGTCGGCGTGGGCGATGCATCGGCGACGTAGACGTGAAGCAACTCGGGCTCAACATCGAGCCGCATCGGCGATGCAGCGCAATCCTCCGACCCGACCTAGGAAGCCTAGAGTTCAACATCGGTCCCGGGGGTGACCGGAGAGGGCCCCCGGAGAGGCCGAAACGAGGACAAACACCTTCCCGGACCCGGCGCCTCGGGCCTGCCCGCCCCCCCTGCTGGCCGGAACCGACGCTGGGCCACCGCAGGCCCCCAGACGGCTCCAACGCCGGGCAGCACGGCCTTTTTCTCCGTCGGCGGCGAGGCAGCGTTGGCTTCGCCAGCGATGGAGCCAAACGGGGCCACCCCGAACAGCGACCTTGTTACCAGCCTCGAACGTACCCCTATCCCTAAGACTGACGCGCCAAGAGGCGATGGCAATCTTAGGGGTTCGCCCGCAAAAAAGAAGGGAATCCCTGAGATTGGCATCGTAATGAGGAGGTGCCCAGCATAGGGATAGGGATAGGTTCCCGGCTGGTAAACTTGGCCAACGTGCAAGGGCGAGAGGAGGGCACGGGGGGCGGCCGCGGAGGGGCGGGAGACAAGGCCACTCGGAGGGCAGCAGGACACGGACGACGCCCGGCGCGCCCCGCCGTGTGTGTGTGTGTGTGTGTGTGTGTTTTGGGCTATCCACTTTTCGAGCCGCCGACGCTCAAAGACGTCCCAAGGAGCCCCCAAGGCCGCCCAAGAGGGCCCCAAGACGGCCTAATAGGCGCTCAAGATGGCCCCCAGAAGGGGGAACACGAACTGACAAAAATCCTAGCCTCCCGCCCCAAGAGGCGCTCAGGAGGCCTCAAGAAGCCCCAAGAGGCCCCCACGAGATCCCCACCACGAGATCCCCACCACGAGGCCCCAAGAGGCCCACAAGAGATCCGAAGAGGCCCCAAAACAGCCCCCGAGAAGCCTCAAGCCTGACTCCAGAAGGCCCCCGAGAAGACTCGACGAGATCCCAACGAACATCCAAGAGGCCTCAGACCCCAAACCCAGGCACGTTGGCGGGATGGACCGAACGCAATGAGATGAAGCAGGCCGAGGGAGACACACATAAATGTATCCACATTTAAATGTTTCCCATATGGTCAGCATGCCCTGGATTTCCAATGACCCATCCGCTTCCCGTACTTTCCTGAACATTCTTGTTTGCGTGCCATGTGTCTACGGTTCCCTTCTGAATAACGCGAGGCCTGAGTCATGCGAGGCCGACACATGCGGCACGCAAACACAATCTCAGCGGCCGAGATCCCCAGAGCCGCGTCTCTCGATAGCACGCGCATCATAGCAGGCCGCAACAACTGAGACGCCGGCTGCGGGTCGCAATACCGAAGGGGGCATAACAATCCATCCCTCGCTGCCAGAAACACTGTTAGAAAGGACTGGGGTGGTTCTCCCTCTCAAATTCCGGGGCGAACGTCAACCATCCTCGAGCCTATGCCTATCCCCGATCTTGCCGAGCCCGAGGCGATGAGAGTCTTAGTCTCAGGGATGTGCCTTCATAGACTGTAGGAATCCTGGAGATCAGCCTCAAGACGAGGCGATGCCAATCTCAGGACAGGGATCTGTTTCAGGCTGGTAATTAACCCAAGGCCTCCCGACCACAGTCCGCCCAGAGGGATCCGATGCACACTGTCTTTTTTGGTGCGGGGCCTAATAGATGCCCAACGTCCCCAAAGCCAACTCTTCATCCTGAGTCGTTTTCTGGCTCGCACCGCCTTGATTTTCAAGACGCTGGAGGTCTGTGCACAGACACAGATCTCGCCTACAAAATGCAACAACTGCTGCGTTCCGTCCTGAACACGCGCACGTGCCGCGTGAGAGCGCCCTACAACAAATGAATCCACCACCAGCGCTCCTGAACCCGCCTTGGAGCCCCAAAATCGTGGCTGTGGTGGTCCTCCTATATTCGACCGCCGAAAGCTCAATTTCTGAATCGCCGGCCCCCCCGGGCTGTGACCCCTACCGCCCAGGCTCGTTTTTACAAGATTGGGCCGTTAAATCAATAGCCTTAGGTCGTGCATGTCCTCCTACAGGCGGATCTTGGACGACAAATAAAAACTAGTCAAACATAACCAGAAATAGCCAACCAATAATCCATACATCGCCCCCAAACTATTTTTACTATTTTTGAACATTCCTACTACAGAGGGACATGCCCGACTAAAATAGTTAATGGCCACGGGCCCAGCTAGGAATCGCTCCTAGGGGCAGCTCCGAAGATCGCCGCCCTGATTCCTCAAGGACGTCTGCAGGTCCGGAGCCCTCTTTTGCCTCTCCCCATCAACAGCCCGCACCTCTCGTCGGGCGCACCTGGCCCCGGCATGTCGAGGCGGAGCCACCCGGACATCCTCCGACATGCTGTCAATCTGCGGCCCCGGCCCTCCCGACCCCTCCCCCCAAATCTGTGCCCGGGGTCCGTTGGCGATGGTCGATCCCCCGGGGCCCCGGAGGCCGAATCGCAGGAAGACCCACGAGACGGCACACACATCTCGCGCCGCTGGAGGCCTGGGGCGTGGCGACGATAGGAAGGCACCAACTGTACACCAGCACCGATCCTGGGCCCAGGATCACCCTGGGCCCAGGATCGGTGTATACGCCCTCCTGCCTTGGGCAAGAAGGCATATACACCGATCATGGGCCCAGGGTGATCCTGGGCCAGGATCGGTGTTGGTGTATAGTTGGTGCCCTCCGATCGACGAGGAGCCCCCCCCCCGCAGGCTCCCAGGGAGAGAGCCGACGAGAGCCGCCGGACAGCTCGGCCCTCGACCCGACGAGGCGGCGCCGCGAGGTCCGGGCCCCCGCCGCGCGCTGGCTCGCCGCGGTGCGCGCGCCCCGACCGCCGAACGGGCCGGGGGGCGCGGCGCCCCGAGGAGTCGCCGCGGAGGCGCGCTGCCCAGCGCAGCGCCGCGTCAGACCACCAGCGCCGCCCCCGTGCCACTACGGCCCTGCGAGCACTGGCAGCGCCCGAAACCCGCCGCCTCCGCTGGGGAGGGCCCGGTCAGAGAGAGGCCTCCCCACTGGGGTCCAGCTTCATGGAGCCGAAGGGTCGCACCGCATCGGCGATACATCGTCGACGTTCGCTGAGGCATCGGCGACGTCGGCGATACCTGGGCGACGACGAGCCGAGAAGCCATGCGCAGTGTGTCGCGAGGACGGGGGGAAATGTTTAAACAGATAGGTAAGCCAAAGCGAAGGGGCCTACCAATTATGAGAAAGAGTATCGTCGGTGAGGAATATGAGGAGAGGCAGTGAGGAAACAATCGTGGTTCAAGTGCGACCCCGTCCGGCTGAGATGGCCTGGGACGAGGGGATCATCGATCTTACTAATTCATATGGCAATGGATTTTGGCTTGACGTGGCCTCCAAAATACCGCCGGGGATCGGTTTACTCTGAGACGGAAGGGGGTAATGAGGAGGAAGAAGAAGAACACACTGGAGCCAATCGTTTTCACCTCTGTCACAGCGCGCTCTGCACATAATCCTCGCCACTTGACCTGGTCAATTGTGGCCTCGTACACGTATTGGTCCGAAGCGAAACGAAGTCGAACTTGCGATGTAATTCCTTGGTCCGTTCATTTCTGGGTGTCCCGACTGGACGTATGCATGAACCTTTCGCTTGTCTGACACTGTTTGGTTGGAGCGCTAGCTGCCGCAAAGCATATGTATCACGGAGATGGCTTACTTCCCAAGACAGCAGCAACTATTTTCGTATACGCTGTGATGCATATGGCTCTTGACCAGATCTTTGAAGTGCGCTGTCTTCGAACCTCTAAAAATGTATGGGTGCGCGCAATGACCGACAGATGCCTCAACCGACGGGCTTGTAATCAATCGGTCCTCTTTCTCTCTGAGTTGTGAAGCCACGCAGAACTCACGAGTACGTCGCTTGGCCTGCGACGAGAGTAGCGAACACTTTCTACTTGCATGTGTTGCTCACCGTTGTGTGCTTCCACGCGTGCGTATGTCTTTGAAATGCCCGCCATGCTGCTCCCACATCTCGGACCAATTCTGGTTTGATATCTCTGCTGTCGTGAAGACTTGGCCAACACATGGCCTTTGCGATGTAGGCGCCAAAAAAATCCCAACTGGGTCCTTAATGCGCATTCGCAACGGAACTGCTGCAATTACCTTGTCCAGGCGTAGCTCTATTCCCATATTGGCGCCTGCCCTGGACACTTCTTTTTAGAATTGTCTTACTTCGTGCTCGATGCGCACAACCAACACCGTGTCGTGCGCAAATAAAGAAGTGAGAGATCCCCTCAAACCATCGAGAGTCGACTATCGATATCCAAATTCTCCTTCACGTCTTTGACCAATGCCGACATCACATAACCATCACGAACTTCATGGCGACAATCGGCCCCCTTGTGAAATGGTTGCCTTCTGTTCCCTGTCTTCTGCAACGCGGAAGTGGCGAGAACCGTAGATGTGGCCAGCGAATTGCAGCATGTGCGGCAGCACAACGAAACTCCTGAACGCACTGAAGAAGGCGCCCACGTTTATCGAGCCGGAAACTTTTCCCATATCGATTGCCAATAACGCCACTTTGCCCCCACGTGCGGCCCAACCTGGTTCAATATGTCTGAACGCTGCATGAATGGCACCGGTCCTGCCGAACTCCCGCCCAAACTCGTGCTGCGTCCCAAATACCATCTCTTCGGCCCCCGCTGTTTGAAGCCTAGCCGGCAACAAACTTGCGCATCGTTTGCACATCGCACTTCGCAAGCTGTTTGGGTTATAAGTCGCATTAGTTCACGAGGCCATCGTTCTTGTGTATGGTCGACACTAACAAGGTGTCTCCAAGCTTCCAGTTTTTCCTGCCAACATTGTTTGATCAGCGTGCTCGTCTCTAGTCCTTTGGGGTTGCCTCCCAACGGTTCGTCTGGCCCAAACGCTTGTATTGTTGTACCTTGGAGCTTGCCGCACGCACATCTTGCATTGAGAAGACATTGTCTGAAATAGACAGTGGGGGTCCACATGGCTCACGCAGAACAGGCGTTGCGGGTTAAGCCAGGCCCAGCATCAATCGGCCATTTTCTGGTCCATCTTCTTCTTGTACGTGGCTTCAGATATATTCCTTACTTGTTTGAATACCCGCTGTTATGGCGTGGGATTTTGAGAAGGTCGTGCCGCACTTCTTTGACCGATCAAATCCGAAATCTTCTGTGTAATTCATTGCTGCTTTGGTTTTCGGCCTGTAAGGCAGAAGATATTCAGCCTGGACGATCGCATGTTTCATGTTCTTCCAAGCCGATTGTGCTGTGTCGACTGCACACGCGCTGGACTTGAAGACAGTCGCGAAAACTTTGGGAACGTGTTTCTGTTCGAACGTTGTTTGTCGTAGCCTTGCATGTGTTCGGTGACGACAGGCGGAATTCCAAGCCGCATTGGCCATGATACAAATAGTGGTCTGTAGCCTATGTCGCTCCTTGGTGGCTGCCAAACTCTTCAAATAATCTCAACCGCCCCGATAATCCAAAACATGCTGGGTTGCCGGTTTGATAGTAGCGAACGGTCGCCCCCCCACAGCCTCGAGGAATGTAATTTTCATGTCCAGAATTTGCAATTTGAAAGTTTGAGTTTCCACAAGTCCTGCGCCCATGCAGAATTATGAATACGATCTACTCGGTGATGCCACTCCGCGCGCAGCTTCCCGCCCCCAGTCATGGTCTCCACGAACGTATTCTCCTTCAGAATGCGCTTGGCCAACGTGTTCAGTAAGTTATCCCTGAATCAAATTCCCAGCGTTCGCGCGGCATGCTCGGATCGTTTGTCCAATGCGTGATAAGTAATGGCAGGTCCAGGCAAGGGCTTAAAGACTGTACGGAGCGTTTACGAAGAATACGCCAATCATAACTTCATTACGACTGCATATCCGTTCCAACACTTGCTTGTACGATTGAATGTGTCATCGCACGCCATAAAGTGCTGGTACACGTCAGCTTCAAAGGCCCTTGCGTCTTAAAATGGAAAGCACACCCATGCTGTAGTGCTGCATGTGTCTGGTCTACTATATGCCTTTGGTCTCTGTGAGGCCAGGCACGTTCCAAGTAGCACACTAGAGGAAGGTTGCCAAAGACGGCGAGGGCGAAGAGGGAGGCAGTGGACGGTGAAACTTGCACTCGGTGCGCATTCAAGGACGACTGAACGGTGTCGTTGCCTATTCCAGTGGGGGCGGCATGGCTGTGCAGCGTGGCGTCGTCGGCTACGCTGTTCCTGGTAATGGTCACTTTGCCCATGTCCGGGCGGTCAGGTGAAGAGTTGGCGACTGTATCCCCATCCACATCTCACCTTTCGTGTTCAAGTTTGAATGGAGGCAACATCGAAACATAGCCAGACATTTCCTGTATGATTTCGCGCGCTGCGGAATCGGTGCCGCCGTCAGCCAGACCAAATGCCGCTAGTATCTTCTACTTGCTCGTCTTCCCATTCGGCTGCCCTGTCACCTCTCCTTTCGTCCCTGCCCGGGACCGGCGGACTAGGGAGCTACAATTATCCACCATACTTGAAATTTCGGGGTGGTTTTGCAAGTCACCCCAATTCTTCCAGTCCTCTGCCCACTCCAGGTTGAAATAACCAGCGCTAACATGCACGACTAGCGCCCGTCGCCCTCCGACATGTACTTGGTAAGGTGCACTGTCGGATACTTGTATGATAAGTGCGCTCTGAATGCCGTCCTCGAGTAAGCATTTCAGGCACAATGCAAAATTGCGGGAAACTCTGTCCGAAGCATCCCAGTCTTGGCGTGCCCAAAGTGTGCCTCATTGTAAGCGTTTGCTCCGAAATGATCAGCACATCCCAGAACTCTAACACATGTTTGCTATTTCACCTTTTCACATGCATATGTGTTGGGATATGACCGTTCATTTGCGGTTGTTGCTGCCGCATGTCGCGATCGCGGAGGTCTCAGAATCGAAATTTGTCAAGTCACCGAAAACTGCCGTGGCTGAACGTTTCCCCTGCTCGATGTAGGTATTCGCTCGATTGGTGTGTTTTTGGAGTCCTTGCAAATGTAAGTCCGCAGTATTTCGTTGGAAGGTCTTGCAATGCATTGTCTAATTCAGTCGTGAGGGAGACGCGCTGTGTGCTGAACGTGGCGTGGTATTAGTAACCATCGCACAGCGCACATCGTAGGCGCCACGTGTTTCGTGAACATATTCTGGATGGACGCTTGGAGGGGAAGCACGAGGGGGGAGAGGGACGATTGTAATTGCCAGCCGAGAGCTCAGGGGGGGGAAAGGCATCATGAGAGATCTTCTGCGGTTACTGGTTCGTCTTCACCGTCATCGTCGTCCATGTCGTCATCTGCGGGAGCAGCTGCTGCTCCGTATGACCCTCCAGAGTAACTATTCCAGACGACGCGGTGCCGGCCCGAGTCCTTCAGCCGCTGCTGCACCAGGCGGCGCGCCGTCCATCTCGTGGAGTGGACTCTGGAGGCGAGGCTCCGCTCGGCGTTGAGGCCCTGCCTCCCGTGGGGTGGCCAGCCACTGTGGGCCTGCCCGCACGCATATTTCACCAGAGCCCCCCAAATGGCCGGTACCTGCGCGGAGTTGAAGTGGCAGAGCCCACGAGCACCCAGAGGGCAATCGAAGCCTGTAGTGCAATGAGGTGGGGCTGTAGGGGTGTGGCAGCTGTATGGCTAAGGTGAGTACAGCTGGCCGAACCTTGACATTGGTGGAGAACACCAGGCTCCGCATCTAGAGGCTCCCCAGATGGGGCCCGAGTAGATGGGGTCGAAGGATCCCGCCGCATCGGCGATGCGTTGGCGATGCGCCCGCGACGTCGGCGGTGCATGGGCGCCGTCGGCGTGGAGAAAATCGGGCTCCACATCGAGCCGCATCGGCGATGCGTCGGCGATGCATCGGGGATGCGGCGCGATCCTCCCGCCCAGCTGCTCGGACCCCATCTGGGAGGCCTGGAGGAGAACACCGGGCGCCGCATCCAGCTCGGTGGCCACATGCGAACCCTACCCCCGCCCCCCACGATTTCTAAGGGGGGGCGGGGGTTCTCTTCGTTCGGGAGCTCCCGGGCGAAGTGAACCCCACCCTCCCCCTCGGAAATCGTGGGGCGTAGGGGCAGGCTTCGCATGTGGCCCCCCATCCGCATCCAGCCGCACCGCCGGTGCCTCGGCGCTGCGGCGCGAGCCTTCGGCCCCAGCCGGTGCTCGGAGCCTCCCTCCCGGGGGGGCCCACGCAGGCGGGGGGCAGGCGCCCCCAGGGCGCGGCGAGGCCCCCGGCTGCGCGCCGCCAGCATGGGGGGGCTCCCGGCAAGGGGAGGGCCCCGAGGATCGGGCGCGGGGCACGCGCGCGGACGAGTGGGGGCTGCGGGGCCTTCGCCAGGGGCAGTCGTGGCCTGGCACCACATGGTGCTCATCCAGGAGGCCTGTCCTGTGCAGGAGAGCAGCTAGGCTGACGAGACGCCGGTGCCATCGAAGGGGGCAATGACATCTGGGGAGGTACACACAGGGGCTCGACCACAAGAGAGCCTCCACGAGGAAGCCAACCCGGAGGCCCCAGGACGTCCATTGACTCTTGGTGTGGGAGCGTCACGCTTCCCATCGCAAAACCATCGAAACCCAAGAAACCCAGGGCACCCTGGAGGCAAGCAGGGTGCTTCTTGGCATGGGTCTCCACTGTATGGGGAGATATCGTGGCCCCGGCCACGGCATCCACACACCCACAGTCCTCACCCCCCCATTGGACTTTTCTAGATCTGAGATCCGGGTGTCGCAATGTTGTTCACAGACTATGGAGGTTAGGGTTATATCGCTCGGTTTCGGGCCCCCTGTGGGAGCCTCGCGGAGCCGTATCCGTCTCGAGAGATGCGGCAGATATATGAACTTTCGAAGGCTCTAGTCGTGATTCCCCGCGGAAGTGCACTTGTTTGTTGCCCGACGCCAGATCCTCGGCAGGGGGATGCCCATGTACCCGAAAGCTGACAGCTCCCTCATCGATGAGAACGAGACGTCACAATGTGGGGAGCCCCGAGTGGAGCAACGACAAATTTCGGAGGTCCGCGCGGATTTCTTGGATCCGCGCCGGGCCCCTCTCCGCAGCGCGCCAGGGGCGCCGCAGGCGGCGTCACCAAAACGCCTCAGCGCGGATCCAAGAAATCCGCGCGGAGCGTCAAAAGTTCGTGTGTATGCTCTGCAGATTCTTCTTCGAATGCGGGGTTCCCCGAGTGCTCTTGCTTCCCAGACATGCAGGAAATTTGTACTCGGATGTCTTCGGGCCCCTCTGGGGGCCTCCAGGGGCCTTCAGGGGCGCCCTGGGTTCGCTGCGGCAGGGCTCCCCATCGAGCCTCTGCCCAGAATGCGCTCCAGGACAGGCCGCGGACACGACTCGGACACCAGGAGGTCTCATTCCTCCAGCGCCTCGAGCAATCGCGCCGCAGGTTCTCCCTGCCGCTCTGGCCCAGCGGGGGGATCATTGAACCAGAATCGGCGATACATCGCCGATTAACCGGCGATGGGCCTACGATAGCGCATCCGAACGGCCCTGGGCGGGACGCCAGGAGGCACCCTCGATAGTACTTCTCCTTCACGTAGGAGCAATTGCGCAGAGGCTGGTGCAACACCAGGTCCAACGCCCTGTTGTACGCCGTGCACAGCAGGGCGCCTCGGCACCGCGGCTGGAAGGGCGAGGGCAACTGCATCAAGAGGGCCCTGCGCGCCCTCTCGCGCTTCAGTGGATCCAAACCTGGGAGGCCTGGAGGTTGACACCAACACCAGGTACCCGCGGTGTGCCTCCAACGAGGGAAGGTGCTCCCGATCTCGGTGGTGGTGGCGATCTTCTGGCGTCCCAGGTGGCCGAAATTAACACCACCAACACCGACTTCTGGGGCCATCTTCCCCTGGCTGAGGCATGCCCGTGTGTTGGTGGTGGTGCCCATTCCCAGGCCTCCTCCTCCTCCTCCTCCTCCTCCTCCTCCTCCTCCTCCTCCTCCTCCTCCTCCCCCTCCTCCCAGAACCGCTTCCGCCGACAGCCAAGCACTGGGCGGCCCGCGCGTCGGCGCTTCGGCGCCAAGCACTGGACGACCGCGCGTCGGAGCTGTCAGTCGGGCCTGTCCCCCTACAGTGGGATCTTCGACAAAAAAATACCCCAAAATGGTGAAAAAATACTCCAAAAATAGTCTGGGGACCATTTTTGGGATATTTGTTTTCATTACCTTTTTGGTGCATTTTTGTCTTAACATTTTTCGTCAAAAACCCCCTTGTAGGGGGACAAGCCCAACTTAAAGCAAGCTGCACGACGACCCGCGACCGCGCAGGAAAAAATCCGCCGCCGTGCCGGCACGGAACATGCGCGGGCTCGCAGGGCCCCGCGTGTGTTGTCTATGGGAGGTCTTTTGACCTGCTCTCTGGGGCCGCCCGACCCGCGACCGCGCAGTACAGAGCAGTTTTTGATACATGGGATGAACAAAAAACATAGGATTTGTAATGCATGATCCATGTAGGAATAGATTGATGCATGAACTCATCGTTGTTTGTTTCTGATGCTAAGTCCCTGCATTTTTAATACATGATCCGCACGCGGAGCACGTATTGAAAACGGCACTGTGCACGGAGCGGGCGCGTCAGAAGGCCCGCTTGCCGTCCAGGGCCGCCGCCCCCCCCCCCCTCTCCGACGGGCACGTCGTCCCGAGAACGCCGCCCCCGAAGTAGCTTTGTCCGTCCTTTCCTTCGGCAGCCCGGCGGCCAGGACGGGTTCCAAGATGGCCCCCAAGACCGCTAAGATGACACCAAGACGGCACGAGATGGCCCAAGACGAGTCAAGAGGCTCCCAAGACGTCAACAAAAGCCCAAGACGCACCCAAGACGGCCCGAGAGGGCTCCAAGATGCTCTCCAGGAGAGCCCGAGCAGGCAAACATCCTTGATGCCCATGTGGTTTCGAAAGATGTTGAGGTGCTCGCCTTTTGCGGTTTCCGACCGCACAAGACGGCCCAATATATCTCCAAGAGAGCGCATGAGGTCCCAAAATAACAGAAAGCAGAAAATCCCCCCTCATAAGAATCACTCCGACATGCGAAGCCGTTTAGTAAACGCACCCAAAAGAAAGAATCGAACAGGGCAGCGTTGTTTAGCAAACGCCCAGGGCCGTTTAGTAAACGCCAGTTATCTGGTCCGTGTGGTTTTTCATCCCTCCAGTGAAGGCCCCAAGTCGGCCCAAGAGGGCCAAGGATCGCCCAAGAGCCTCCCAAGAGGGCACAACGACGGCCCCAAAACGCCCCAAGAGGGCACCACGACGGCCTAGAAAGGCCCCCTACGATCCGGAGGCGACAGAGTGGCCAAGAGCCCCCTAAGACGACCCAAGGAGGCGCCCAAGGCGCCCCAAAAGGCCCCCCCCCCCCCCCCCGAGAAGGCGACAAGCATTGATTTCCAGATGGTTGCTGGGACATTTTTAAGGGGTCTCACCTGGTTGGGTCAACTGTTTCCGACCGCCCAAGATGGCCCAAGAGGCAAGAGGAGCCCGAGTCAGCCAAAGAGGATCTCAAGGTCGCCACAACGCCTCCCAAGGGGGGGGGGCTCCAAGAGGGCACCAAGACAGCCCAGAAAGGCCCCAAAGATGGCCTCCGAAGGCGACAGGCGGGCCCAGAGCTCCCCAAGACGGTTAAGAGGCCCCAAGAGACTCCCAAGAGGCCCCAAGAGACCTCCGAGGAAGCGAACCCCATTGGTTGCCACGTGTCGTTCGACTGTTCTTCAGGTTCTCACCTGTTTGGCGCCCCGACCGCCCCAGACGACCCAAGAGGCCTCGACGATAGCTGCAAGACAGCCCACGAGGCCCCCAAAGGGGGCCCCAAGTTGGCCCAGGAGGGCTCAAGATCGCCCACGAAGACGGCCCCAAGCGCCCCAGGAGGGCACCAAGACGGCCCAGCGGGGCCCCCCAGACGGGCCGCGAAGGCGTCAGGCGGGCCAGGGCCCCCCCCGCAGACGGCCCAAGAGACCCCAAGAGGCCCCAAGTGGCCCCCAAGAGATCCCCAGAGAGCCCACTATGTGTACGTTCTCCCCCCTCCTCCTGCTCGTCCTCTTCCTCCCTGCCGCGCGGACGAAGATGAGATCGAATTCGCGATCCGTCCCAGGTCAGAACGCTCGCTGAACTGCAGCGGGACGTGAAGTCGACCTCCCCCTATCGCGCGGACGAAGCCGAGGTTGACTTCGCGATCTGTCCCAGGTCAGACCAGTCGTCGGAATTGCGCTGTTCCTACTCCACATCCCTTATTAAACGGCCCCCCCTAAAAGACTGGCCCCCCCCTGCTTCGGCACAGTAATACTCCGCCTCCCCATCCACGGGAGGCGCCTTAATATTCTGGCCCCCCCTCTGGGAAAGTTGAGCGTTGTAGTCAAGCTGGTGGACATGATGGGGCTGCGGTTACACAGTGGTGATTGTATTGGTGATCTGAACTCTGTCGGTTTGCGACGTCGACAACAAGTATGATCAATGCGATGAACACCATGATCGTGCATGCGATGCTGTGGTGCAGGCGCCATATCTATACATATATATATGTATATATATACGCCACAAACACGCACATATATTCATACGTGATTATATATATATATATAGATATGCACAGTCTGGCTGCGATTGCGGTGGCGGCCCCAATAGTGATTACAACCAGCGTGGAACGAAGAATCAAGCGTTACAGTCGTCATCACCATCGTCGTCATCATCACCACCATCATTACCATCACCGCTGTTACCTTAACCATCATTCTCATCACCGTCATGTTCACAATCTCACACCAACATCATGATCGCCATCGAGTTCGGTCTTGAAACAGATGTTCAATGTATTAGGGGCCATCCTGAAGGTCAACTTCAAACCTCTTGCCCAACATGGCCATTCAAAAAACGCCAAAAATTCTCCGGCCCCCCTTCGCTTCGGTCACGCGAAACTGCCTTAATATTCCGGCCTCCCCCCACTTGGAAAAAAGGCGCCTTAATATACCGGCCCCGGGGGATGCTCAACAAGGGATGTGAAGTACACTACTCAGTCTCCTTCAGGCTGCCCTGCTGCACAGGCACAGTGGCGGGGGTTGTTGCAGGCAGCTGGATATTTTTTAGCACGAAGTCCGCACCCACATGTCCATCTGACAGAATCCACTACCAGCACTATTTTGGCTCCCCGAGCAAACACACCAGGGCATGCGACGCTGGAAACCCGACATGGGCGATTTCGGAAACCCTGAGCCCAAAAACGTTGTCATATCTTGGGGGCGCAAATTTTACTTCCGCCGCCTTCCGCCCGCAGAGGCGGCCCCGTTTTACCGCCGCCGACCTTCCGTCGCCCTTCCGCCGCCTTCCGCCGCGGAAGAGATGACAACGCCTTGAATCCTCGAAGGCAAGGCCTCTTTTTTAGAACGCCCCACATATCCCATGTAAGTATACGCCTGGCAGGCAAGGGACATCACACACAGCCGATAACTGAGCTCGCGGCTGGGCCCGCGCTGCAGGCGGTCCTCGTGGTTGGTCATCACCGACAGGCCCACGTCCAACTTGGGGAAGTACGCGATGATGCTCTGGAAGCCGTAGGTGTCCCCGAGATGCCTGCGAGACCAGTTCGGCGACGATCATGAGCGGGGGGTCTTGCGCGAGATGGCATAGCGATCTTACGCGGTGGCTTACGCGGACCACCTGCGCGGCACGCCAAATTTGGAAGCGAAGGCGCTTCCGCGCAAGCTTCCGCGGGCAGCTTCCGCGCCAATGTCGGCGCAGACGACCCCTTTTTGTGCGTCGCTCGATTTGTCCTGCTCCGCCACTCCGAAGCTCGCCCTGCGCGAGTGCCAGTGAAGACCGCCCTGCCCTTCAAAAGTACACCAGCCTCAACGGGCTCCACTCGACGACGCTCCAACGCACCGTGCCCCACCAGCACCCCGTGCCTCTGTCCAGCACCGCGCGCTGCCCACCCTCTTCCACTCCCTGAGTGGCGGGAGAGCCGCCACCAACCTGCCCTCACACCCTGTCCTCTGTCAGGAACCGTGCTCCTCCCAATCCACGACCCCCACCTCCAGGGATGCCGCGCGAGAGCGCCGCCGTCTTTCCGAAGTCTGAAGAAGGTGGCCACCTCGAGCGGACGCTTGCCTCTGACACCGCGTCCGCGGTCGCACATCGGAAATTCTTCAACATTGGACTGGCTCAAGCCGCGGTCGGCTTCAGCCCTGAACGCCCGCGCCGGCGTCGCCGCATTGACGCGGCGCCAACCTGCCGTCGGCGAGGACGCGCCTGGAGGACGGGAGAAATCATACCAGGGAGACATGATCACTTTTTTCGCTTGAATTAAGGAGCGCGCATCTCGTGAAGGGTTCCGGCGCTAAGACGCGCATCTGACGCCGACTGGCATCACTGGCGCGGATCGGCGAAGTCGTCCCCAGTGGAGCTCCTGGATGGGACAACGCTGGGCGCTACTCACCACGAGTGGTTCTCTAATTAAGGGGCGAGAGAGCCGCCAATTAAAGAAGGGCATGCTGCATGCATGAGAGGGAGAAGCAACGGCATAACCATACATCTTCGGAGGCCCGCGCGGATTGCCTGGATCCGTGCTGCAGCCCCCTCCCCTGCGCGCGGAGCGCGCCAGGGCCGCGCGCTGGAGACGCTGCCAGGGGTGCCCAACGCTGTTTACGGTCGGGAACTTGTGCTTAGCGTGCCGCGGCGGCGGCCCCAGCGGCACGCTGTGCCCCGCGAGCGGATAGCGCGTCGCTCCGCTCCGCGGGGTGGGCAGGCGAAGAAGAGCTCGGGACGTTGACGCTTCGGAATGGGGACGCGGACAGCGTGTGACTCCGAAGGTGGGCCAGAATCGGCGGCGCGACGCGCTGAACCAGAATTCGTGACCAGATGTTTGTGCCGTTCCTTCTCACTTGATGTTCCCTGCATGCACCCACCAGGCCATCGGCGACCTCCCTCAGAGGGCACCACCTCGTGCCTGCCTTGGCTCGCCGCCGGGCGCGGCTCTGGCTCGCCGGAGGGGGGCGCCGCCTGTGCGTCTGGGCGCCATGCTCCGCGGCAGCTGGACTTCGGCTGCGGCTTGAATGTTGGAGCCTCGCTCGTCGATCCGAAGTTCGAGGGTCGATGAGCCTCGAGCCTCGATGGACGATCCGAAGTTCGTGGCCCTCGTGCTGCACGGTCTCAGGTGGGCCCCTGATTCCTGCTGCGCCCTCGTCTCGTCCTCTTCCACCTGCAGCTGAGTGGCGACCGTGTCGGCTCACAGCCCCCCTGTGAGGCCCTGTTGGAACTTGGAGGGCCCTCGATGGAACTTGTCCGTATGGAGTGGCGAGTAGCGCGATCCCGTCGATGGTGCTGGCCACGCAGCTGGATCCCTCAGGGCTGCGCGATCGGCGGGCCTCGCAGCGGTGGCCTCTCCAGTCGCTCTCGCACAGTGCGCTGCGGCAGTGAGGCCGGCTGGGAGCTCGAAGACGTCCGCCTGCGCGGCCGCGACGGGGGGAGAAGTCAGGGCCCCCGCAGACCAGCGCTCGGCGTTGCAGGAGGCCCCGTCGGCGTCCGGCCGCGGCCACCCTTTACGTCGCGCATGATCGGCGGCGAGCCCGGGGGGGGAAGAGAGAAGGGGCGGGCCTTCTCAGAGGGTTCGGAAGTCCCCCAGACTTCAAAGAAGAGTTCTAAGCCTTCCCCGAAGACACAGAAGACTTCTCGGAAGGCGCGCGGGCTTCTGAGAAGTCCCCTCGTCTACTGAGGAGGCCTTGTGCTTCGCCTTTCCCCCCCTCGCTCGCCGCCGAGATGAGCTGCGAGCACGCTGCCACGCTGACGGAGACGTCCGCGGGCAGCTCCGCGCCCTCCTCCCGGGCCAGGCGGGCGGCACCTCGGCGCTGCCTCCCAGCTGGTGGCCTGCCTGGGGTGAGGCGCGCCCTGGGCGGTGTCGGCTGCGGCGTGGGCCCCGTCGGGTTCAGGCTGAGGCTGCTGCCGACCTCGCTGATGAACCGGGAGCAGGCCTCGTAGCTGGCCAGGGCACCGGCGGGCACCGCGAGCCCAGCCTGCTGAGCCAGGAGGGCGGCGAGGTCCAGCTGCTTGACCGTGGGCTTCTGTTCGAGGAACAAGCGATGACAGAATCACTAAAACTTTCGGAGGTCCTCGCTGATTCCTTGGATCGGCGCTGGACCCCCCACACCTCCCTGGCGTTCGGAGCGCGCCAGAGTGTGGCGCCAGAGGCGCCGCCAGGAGGGCCCAGCGCCAATACGAGAAATCCGCCTGGACCTCCGAAGGTTCAAGTTCATGTCAGCATTTCTTCTTCGATTCTGCCCAGACTGCCTGCGGGGATAGCAAGCGACCACAACCACATCGAGGGCACACCCTAGGCCCTACAACCCTCCTCGAAATCAAACGCAAATGTTAAATGTTGGTCAACGCGCGGAACGCGGCCCACGGCGTCAGATTTGTCCGTTTCCAGTCGCCAATTTCGGCGCGAACACTGACATGTTGGGGTCTTGGGGCGCCGCCACGTCGCGGGAAAAACTTGCGCTTGATTTCGAGCGGGGACGTAGGGTGTGCCCTCGATGTGGTTGCGGTACAGGACATCCCCCGGGTACCCTGGGGGATGTCCGGCTCACGCCAACGGGCGTCGGAACACCGAAGTCAACTCGGTGCTGGCTGTGGTCGACGTGGCGCCACAGGGCGGCAAAGTCGACCACAGCCACAACTAAAAATGTTCATGCCGAGCTCGCTGAGGTCTTGGGCGCGGGGCACTCTCGAAAACCCCACCGAGCTGCGGTTGTGGCCCTTTTTGTCGTGCCCAGACTGCCGCAGGGGCGACCGCGGCACCTGCCCGGCGGCGGCGGCGCGCGGCAGCGCGGCAGCCTGCTCGGGCGACGCTGCCGGCCCGCTCGGCGGCCTCCGCGCGGCCGACGGCCTCACGGAGCCGGGGCACACCGCGAGCCGCGCTCGCAGCAGGCTCTCGCCGCCGCCCTGCAGCAGGCCCCGCTCGGCGCACCGCCGGCGCAGCTCCGCCAGCGTAAGCTCCGTGCCGCCCTCCACCGCCTGGGGGCCCTGCCTGGGGAGGGCGGGGGAGCACATGCAGAGCAAGCAGAATAGAGAGCAGAACATCCACCCTCATAGTAAGCACCCCGACACGCGAAGCAGTGTAGTAAACGCACTCAAGGAAGGAATCGAAGAGGGCAGGGCTACTTAGAAAACGCCCAGGGCCGTTTAGTAAACGCCAGTTATGGGGTCTGGGTGGTTTTTCCGCCCTTGATGCAGAGCAAGCAGAAAGACTCTGGACGCGCGCGGACGGCAGATATCCTCTCGCGCCAGACGTGGGACGAGGCCAGGATCGCGACCAAGTCAGGTCGGAGCAAGTCGGGGGTCGAAGAGGTCCGGCGGTTCTGGGCGATGCGTCGGGCGCCGCGGCCGTCTCTGAGAGCGTGTTGGAAAACTCTGAGGCGATCTGTCCCGATCCTGCCCGACGGAAGACTCCCTCCCACCAACCCTCTCCCGGCGCGCAAAGGCGCCGCCCACAATGTTTGAAAACAAGTCAAAAAACGATGCCGGGGGACAATTCTAGAAACAGTTATTCCCAGCGCTGTAGTGCGCATGCAGAAACCAAAGCAACGTCGGGGCACATCGGACCGCCGGGGGCGTCCCCGCGACCGCCAGCTTGAGGTCATCTTGGGCGTCTTGGAGCACTGTTGTGCTGTTTTGGAAACCTCTTGGACCGCTCTTGGAGCTCTTGGGGCTCTCTCTTGAGGGGCGGAGGGAGGAGGAAAAACAACATCGTCGTCGACGGGGTCTTCCCCGTCGTCGCCTCCCTCTGGGTGTGGCGTGGTGTGGCGGTACTACAGGGAACCGGAGCGGAAGGTGTCTTCGCCGTCGTCGTCGTCGCCGTCCTCGTTTTCGTCCTCTTCTTTGTCGTCGCCCTCCCATTCCATGTGGAAGTGATGGCCCGAAGGACCCTGGGACCCATCCCATCTGGGGGACGGCCTTGGGCCTGGAGCCCGGGATCATATATCAATAGCATCCCTCTGGTTTCCGTGGAATATTTCCAGGCCTGGACAAGTCAAATAATCATTATCCGGCGGCGAATTAATGGCAGTAGGTGTTCGGGAGGGGGTCATCATTCCCAACCATCCTGTGGTGTTGGGTCCTCGTTGTGAAAAGACTGCCCCCGCGACCCTCCTCTCCTCTTCTCATATCCTCTTCTCTTCTCCTCTCCTCCTCCTTTCCTCCTGCTTCTCCCTCCTCTCTCCTCCCGTCACCCTACCACTTCGGCACAGTCCTCACACGTTTCGTGGCCCCATAAAGAACTCGACCTAAGGTCCAAATGGCGCAGTTCGCATGGCGGCGCCGCCCCATTTTGGCACACACACACACCTCTTCGTGGCCCCAAAGGGAGCACCACTTGAGGTCCTCATGGCGCAGTTCGCATGGCGGCGCCGCTCCATTCTGGCACACCCCTCACACGTTTCGTGGCCCCATAGGGAACTCCACCTAAGGTCCCACTGGTGCAATTCGCATGGCGGCGCCGCCCCACTCTGGCACACCCCTCGCACGTTTAGTGGCACAATCTGCAAACTCCATCTGAGGTCCCGGTGGCGCAGTTCGCGTGGCGGCGCCGACCGATTTGGGCACACCCCTCACACGCTTCGTGGCCCCATAGGGACTTCCACTTAAGGTCCTAGTGGTGCAATTCGCATGGCGGCGCCGCCCAATCCTGGCACACACCTTGCACGCTTCGTGGCCCCAGAAGGAGCCCCACCAAAGGTCGCAATGGCGCAATCCGCGTGGCAGCACCGCCCCATGTGGGCACACCCCTCACACGTTTCATGGCCCCATAGGGAGCGCCACCTAAGGTCCCAGTGTCGCAGTCTGCATGGCGGCGCTGCCCCATTGTGGTACACCCCTCACACGTTTCGTGGCCCCGTAAGGAGCTCCACCGGGTTTGGGCACATCCCTCACGCTTCGTGGCCCCATAAGGGGGCTCCACCTAACGCTCGGCTGGCGAACTGCGCATGGCAGCGCCGCCCCATTTGGGCACACCCCTCACACGCTTCGTGGCCCCATCGGGAGCTCCACCGAAGGTCCCAGTGGCGCAGTTCGCGTGGCGGCGCCGACCGATTTTGGCACCCCCTTGCATGCTTCGTGGCCCCATAGCGAGCTCCACCGAAGGTCACCGTGGGTGAGCCCGCACGCGTCCTGCGTCCTCCACACCCATGTCGGCACACCCCTCACACGTTTCGTGGCCCCTGAGGGAGTTCCACCGAAGGTCTCGGCGGGTGTGCCCGCATGCGTCCCCACATCCATTTCGGCACGCATCGCGGCCCGCTCCACTGAAGGCCGCACTTCAAGGGCCACCCGGACGAGCTTCCAGCTCTCGCGCGGCAGGGCATCACCACGGCGGCGTGCCAGGGGCGCACCGTGCGAGAAAGCGACGGGGCGAGGGAACGGCACTCCCGGGCAGTCTACGGCCGAACCGACTGGGCGCCCAAACCTTTTTTTGGTCCTGTGGACTCTCGCCTTGGGCCGTCGGCTGTCCGGCGCGCTGCCCCCTCGGTCGGCATCGCCCAGGCGTGATCCTGGACTGCGGCCGCCACGAGGTCGGGAACGGCAAAGAGGCGGACGACGACTGGTGGCTGGAGCTCTACGCGCTGCCGCGCGCCACCCGGCACGAGGACCTCCTGCTCATGCGGGCGCCGCGCATCGAAGTCTTCCTGGCGGGGCCGCCAAAGGGCCCGCGGAAATAGCTGGAGCAGTCAGCGGCGCGCGCGAAACGGCGCGGGAGGGAGGCGACGGTCCTCGCCAGGGAGCTGGACTTCACTGAGTTTATCCGCGGGGCGTGACCTGAGGAGCGGCCCGCCCGTGCCACGCCTTCTCTCGACTGCCCGACTGTTTGGCCTCGCGCCGCGGACGACCCGCGCGCGTCGCTGGGACCCTCTCGGGGCGACCAGCGCGCGTCGCGGGACTTCCGCGCGGCGCTCTGCCTAGCGCCTCGCTCGCCCGTCGTCGCTCTGCCCAGCGGCGGGATCTTTGCCCGCCATCAGCCAGCCAACTAGCCCTCTTTGCTCCGCGCCGCGGAAGACCCGCGCGCGTCGGTGGGACCCTCTCGGGGCGACCAGCGCGCGTCGCGGGACTTCCGCGCGGCGCTCTGCCCAGCGCCTCGCTCGCCCGTCGTCGTTCTGCCCAGCGGCGAGATCTTCGCCCGCCATCAGCCAGCCAGCTAGCCCTCTTTGCTCCGCGCAGCGGACGTCCCGCGCGCGTCGCTGGGACCCCTTCGGGCCGATCGGCGCGCGTCGCGGGGACTGCGCGCTGCGCTGCGTTTGCAGCCTTGGACCTTGGAGCGCAGGGGCAGAGAGGGAGACAAACAAGGGAAGGAAACGGGCGCGAACCTCGTGAAGGGCGGGCCGACATGGGGCGCGGGCGCTGCCATCGGGGTTTCCTGGGGAGCTCCATGTGGCAGCCACGCTCAGTGCCACGTGTACTCAGAGCCAGGCATACCCAAATCGTTCACATTCATGTGCAATTGCACTAGGTGTAGCCATGCTCGCATTCATACAAATAGACTCGTTGCACGCAGTCTCATTCCCAATCAGACTCCCTCGCGCTCAGACTCACCCGCGCTCAGTCTCTCGTGCTCAGACCAATGGTCTTCGCTCGTGTTGTGTGCCCCGCCACAAACGTCGGCGCGCCCCTCATGCGGTTCGTGGCCCCATAAGGAGCGCCACCGAAGACGATATTACAATTGCGATACTCACAACTGCATATGGTTGAGTCCTTCGCCAGGCTATGTTTTCCCCAGTCATCCTGTGGTGTTGGGCCCTCGTTTTGAAGGGACAGCGCCGGGCGTCACTCCTCCTCCTCCTCCTCCTCCTCCTCCTCCTCCTCCTCCTCCTCCTCCTCCTCCTCCTCCTCTCCTCCCCCCCCCTCCCCTCCCCCCTCCCCCATCATCATCATCATCATCATCATCATCATCATCATCATCATCATCATCATCATCATCATCATCATCATCATCATCATCATCATCATCATCATCATCATCATCATCATCATCATCATCACCATCACCATCACCATCACCATCACCATCATCATCATCATCATCATCATCATCATCACTATCAGCATCATCAGCACCATCATCATCTTCAGCATCAGCATCAGCACCAGCATCAGCATCGGCAGCATCATCATCATCATCATCATCATCATCATCATCATCATCATCATCATCATCATCATCATTATCATGGCCATCATCATCGCCATCATCACGGCCGTCATCATCGCCATCATCGTCATCATCACCATCATCGTCATCGTCTTCGTCACACCCCTCACACGTTTAGCGGTCCCATAGGGAGCTCCACCTAAGGTCCCAGTGGCGCAGTCCGCATGGCGGCGCCGCACCATTTTGGCACACCCCTCACACGTTTCGTGGCACCATAGGGAGCTCCCCCTAAGGTCCGGGTGGCGCAGTCCGCATGGCCGCGCCGCCCCATGTTGGCACACCCACCCCTCACGCGTTTCGCGGCCCGATAGGGAGCACCACCTAAGGCCCCAGTGGCGCAGTCCGCATGGCGGCGCCGCCGTATTTTGGCCCCCCCCCCTCACACGTTGCGTGGCACCATAGGGAGCCCCACCTCAAGTCCCAGTGGCGCAGTCCGCATGGTGGCGCCGCCCCATTTTGGCACACCCCTCACGCGTTGCGCGGCCCCACAAGGAGCTCCACCTAAGGTCCCAGTGGAGCAGTCCGCATGGCAGCGCCGCCCCATTTGGAACCCCCTCACACGTTTCGGTCCCAGTGGCGCAGTCCGCATGGCGGCGCCGCCATATTGGGGCACACCCCTCGCACGTTTCGCGGCCCCATAGGGAGCTCCACCTGAGGTCCCAGTGGCGCAGTCCGCATGGCGGCGCGACTCCATTGTTGGAACACTCCCCAAACGTTTCGTGGCCCCATAAGGAGCTCCACCTGAGGTCCCAGTGGCGCAGTCCGCATGGCACACGTATCGTGGCCCCATGAAGAGCTTCACTGCTGTCGTTTGCCCATGACGCGTCCGTGTTGTGTACATGTCCTCCCCTGCTGGTGTTTGCCCGTGCCGCTCGGTTGTTCATTTTCTGGGTGGCGTGCCGGCTTGCCGCGCCGGACGTGGCCGAGCCCCGTGTGCGGCCATTTTGTCTCAATGTTCTTCCCGCCCTGTGCGCGGCCGCTCCGTGTCCATTCCCCCTCTTGCTGCTTTTGTTCTTGATACCACTTCGTGACACATTGTTCCCCATAGCGTGCCTGCTTGACACGTCAAAGGTGGCCGAGCCCCGCTCGCCGCCATGTTAGGCCAATGTTCTCCCCGCCCTGTGCGCGGCCGTGTTGTGTAAATTTCCTCCCCCGCTGTTTTTCTTCAACGCCACTTTCCGACACATTGTTTTGCGCAGCGTGCCTGCTTGCCACGCCGGATGTGGCCGAACCCCGTGCGCCGCAATGTTGTCTCCATTTTCTTCCCGCCCTGTGCACGGCCGTTCTGTGTCCATTTCCTTCCCTGCTGTCCCCCCCCATGCCGCTCTGTGACACATGGATTTGCGTAGCGTGCCTTGCCACACGGAGCGTGGCCGAGCCCCGTGCGCCGCCATTTCGTGTCCATTTTCTTCCCGCCCCGAGCGCGGACGTTTTGTGTCAATGTCCGTCCCTGCCGTTGTTTCCACCATGCAGCTGGCACGAGGGACAAGAATAACTTCGGCGTCGCAGGGGTACCCTCATGTTCTTCGCCTGGTGGTCCCCAACCCTATGATGCTCTTTGTTTGGGGCGTTTCTGTGGGGCCCTGGGCCTTCGACGAAAGGGCTCGCATTCTGGATCCACGTTTCTGGTGGCCATGCTTCGGCCGTACCATGTTGTTACACGTTATTTTGCGCAGCGTGCCTGCTTGCCGCGCCGACTGTGGCCGAACCCCGTGCGCCGCAATGCTGTCTCCACGGTCTTCCCGCCCTGTGCGCGGCCGTTCCGTGTACAGGTCCTTCCCTGCTGCTTTCTTGCCCCATGAAACTGTTTTACGAATTGTTTTGCGTAGCGCGCCTGCTTGCCACGCCGAAGGTGGGCAAGCCCCGCGCGCCGCCATGTGATGTCCATGTCCTTCCTCTGTATCTGTCCTTTTGCTGCCCCCCTCCTTCATCTCATCTGCATCGCGATACTCGCAGCTTCCCCACCTCCGCCTCCTCCTCTTCCTCCACCCCCTCTTCCTCTTCCTCCTCCTCCTGATCCTCATCCTCCGTCCTCGCATCCCTGCTTCGTTCCTGCGCATCGTTATTATCATCGCCATCATCGCCGCTCGCCCCATCGCACGCTTCGTGGCACCATAGGGAGTTCCACCTAAGGTCCCAGTGGCGCAGTCCGCATGGCGGCGCCGCACCATTTTGGCACACCCCTCACACGTTTCGTGGCACCATAAAAAGGAGCTCTACGTCAGGCCCCAGTAACAGCACCCGCATGGCGGCCCCGCCCCATTTCGGCACACTCTTCACGCGCTTCGCTGCCCCATGAGGAGATCCAGCGACGGTATTCACAACTGCATATGATTGGGTCCCTCGCCAGGTTGATTAATAGGCTTGGGACATTACTGTGATCGGCGCGGGCTTGCTAAGCGGATCAGGGTTTTCGGCGGGTCCCAAAGAGTGTTCTATCTGGCCTGAGCCAGCCTACACAGGGGTTACGAAGGCCACAACTGGCTCTGGGGGGGGACACCTCCTCTAAGTCGGCGGAGCCCACATAGCCTGGATTGCTGACCCCCCGCAGCCCCATTGGGGCCTATGTAACACACTTATCAGCTGGGCTGGGCCAGATGCAACCCACCTTGAAATCCACTTGTGACCCCCCTGCCCCCTTGGCTAGAGGCCCCCTAGATGGGGTCGGAGCAGAGGGGGCCGGGGGATCGCGCCACCTCGCCGATGCATCGGCGATGCCTCGGCGCTGCATCTGCGACGCATCGGCAACGCCAGCGCGGAGCAAAGCGGACTCCACGTCGAGCCGCCTCGCCGGTGCCTCGGCGGTGCGGCGCGATCCTCCGACCCCATAGCTGCTCCGACCCCATCGAAGGGGCCCAGATTGGCAGCGGGGCCCCCGCGCCGCTCCCAGTAATCAGGGTGAGGTGAAGGGGCCCCCCGCGCCAACAGAGCACTCCGCAGGCTCGCCCACACCTGCTCCTCCTCCTCCTCCTCCTCCTCCTCCTCCTCCTCCTCCTCCTCCTCCTCCTCCTCCTCCTCCTCCGCGATCTCTGTGCCTTTCCTCGAGAGCATGAAAATCACCCCCATAACAAACACCCCGACAAGCGAAGCCGCACAGCAAACGCACCCGTGGAAGGAATCGAACAGGGCAGGGCTGTTGAGTCAACGCCCAGGGTCGTTTGGCAAACGCCAGTGATCGGGTCGGGGTGATTTTTTGAAGGGGCCCTGGGACACACAAGTAGATAGACACAAATAACCGGATTCCCCTTATTTTCGCATATGTTCTGGGTTTTCGTCTTCCCCTCGACTTTCACTGTTTTCCTATATTTTCTTGGGAATCGACGATTCATTGTGCCTGTGTGCTTTTTTCCTCCTGATGTTTCCCCTCTATAGAACTCCCTTGCATGCTCACTCGGCTAGGCGTAAGAGTGACCCTGGGTAAGAGTGACCTCTGGTGCGCAGCTTTTGGGGCGCGAGGGAGCCAAACCCGAGGGCGGGGGCCGCTTATATCGCATCGCGCTCGGCGATCGGGGGGAGCCCGATGAGCCCGCACCAAAGGTCACTCCGGCGAAAGTAGGGGAACAAAAAGTGACATAAACATGAAAACTCGGAGGTCCGCGCGGAGTTCTCGGGTCGGCGCTGGGGCCCCCCGGTGGCGCCTCCGGCGCCGCCCCTGGCGCGCTCCGCGCGCCAGGGACCTCCGAGCTTTTATGTGTACTCCGGATTCCATAATAAAGTGGGGGGGGTCACATTCGGGGGGGGTCTGATTTGATCTGTCTTGGAGGGTTCGGGTGGGTCTGGGCAAAGGGCCGCCCTTTCATGGATAGCAGTCTGGGGGGAGTCTAAGACTTCTCGTCTTGGAGGGCTGTGCCCCCCTCCCTTTTATGACGAACTCCGGAGTATGCCACTCTCTGCTCCCCTGGAGAAGGGTCACTCTTATCCCAGACCCCCGACATCATGAATTTTTCATGACGTCGACCCCCAGAGGTCCGGACCCATTCCCCGGGACCGGTTTTCCGTCCTGAGTCGTTTTTTGTTGACGGTCCCGAGGGCCGGTAAGGGCCCCGAGAGGCCGAAAATCACGAAAAACCTCGCGCCGTGATTTTTTCCTAACTCGAGGGGGTCTGGGATACGTGCAGCCGACGCCCGGGTACGGGGGGACTCGGAAATCCCCGACGAGGTCGTCAAAAAAATGACGAGGCCGAGCCTGCATTTTGACGAGGCCTCCCGCTGCAGACATCCCACGAAACTCCTCCTCGTCAAAATCCGAGTCGCGGTCGTCAAAACAAAAATGGCGAACCCGGGTCCCGGCAAACCCGGGTCTTACGCTCCCCCGATACGTGCAGCCGACGCCCTCTGCTGGCGCCGCCGAGCTGCCTGCGGCCCACGGGGCGCCTGCCGCCCGGCGCCCCCGCGGGCGTCCTGCCGCATGCGAAGGGGGGCGCTGCCGCAGACCGACGCCTCCGGCCGCGGCCGGGGGCCGGCCCGCGGGCCCCACGGCGGGGCGCCCAGCTCGGGGGGCAAACCCCTGAGAGGTCTTCGCCAGGACGAGGACGAGGAGGACGAGGAGGACGAGAACGAGGACGAGGACGAGGACGAGGACGAGGACGAGGACGAGGACGAGGACGAGGACGACGAGGACGAGGACGACGAGGACGAGGAGGACGAGGAGGAGGAGGACGAGGACGACGAGGGCGACGGCGACGACGAGGACGAGGACGAGGACGAGGACGAGGACGAGGACGAGGACGAGGACGAGGACGACGACGAGGACGACGGCGACGACGAAACCCGATGAAGAGGCCTCTGGGCACGATCGGGCCCGAGTGGGCCTGGGATGGCGCCAGACTTTTGGCGGGATGAAGCCGGATCTGCCAGGAGTGAGCGCCAGCTTAGGCCAGTGCTTGACCGGGGCTAGACGAGCGCCGATGCTGAACTGAACCCCCCAGAGGTGCATCCGAACATGGCTGCAGGCCCCCCTGCCCGAGGCCACGAGGGCCAACGTCCACAAAGCCAGGGCCCAGGCTGCTTCTGGCCAGGCGGGACGGTGGTGCATCTTGGGGGGTTCTACCGATACCGCTGCTCCCCGGACCCATTTTTGGCCCCGGCGATCCATCCTCTCCCCGGCCCCGCGGGGCCAGCAAAAGCCGCCCCCCGAGCCCCAGGGGCAGGAACAAAACGCGGGGACTGAAAACACCACGTCGTCGGAGGTCTGGGTAGCACCGCCCTCTGCGGGAGGCCTCCCAGATGGCGTCGGAGCAGATGTGGTCGGAGGATCGCGCCGCATCGGCGATGCACCGGCGACGTCGGCAGCAGTGCATCGACGCCATCGGCGTGGAGAACATCGCGCTCCGCAAATCGGCGATGCATCGGCGATGCGGCCTCGGACCCCGCCTGGGAAGCCTTAGACCGGCGGGAGTCCGCCAGCGCCCCAGCGCCGCCCCCGGAGCGCCACGGCAGCACGACGCCCCCGGCGCAGCGCGCCGCAGCAGCGCCGCAGCGGCCGCCAGCAGCAGCGGCGCGGCGAGCCGCGCGAAGCCGCGGCGCGCGGCCGCGGCGGCGTGGGGCGCGGCGCCGGCAGCCACCGGCGCGGGCATGGCGGAGGCACAGACCTCGGCCGCACGCAAGAGCGACCCTGAGCAAGAGTGACCTTTGGTGCGCGATGTTTTTGGGGGGACGCAAACAGAGGGCACCATAACAACCACCCCGACAAGCGAAGCCGTTAGTAAAGGCACCAAGGGAAGGAGTCGAAGAGGGCAGGGCTGTTCAGAAAACGCGCAGAGCCGTTCAGGGAAGGCCAATTGTCAGTGTCTGGGTGGCTCCTTCCCTTGCATAGAGGTGGGGTAGGGGCAGGGGTGGGGTTGGAGGAACATCGCTTTAGACGGCCCCTGGGAGAAGGCAGTGGGAGCAGCCCTGACCCCACCTCGGGATAACCCCCCCTCCACGAGGGACCCGGGGTGGCCACACCCAGGCGCGTAAGCCGCTGCTGCCGCTTGGCGATCAGCGACTGGGGGACCCCATTGGGCCCGCACCAAGGGTCACTCCGGCGAAGGGTCACTCTGACGTGTATTCGACAGACCGCTCAGGATGCGTTGTTTTTCAATCCGGGCATTTCCCCTCGACTTCGGACTCTTGAGAGGAGGCCTCTCGGATGGGGTCCGATTAGAGATGAGTCGGGGGATCGCGCCGTGTCCCCGGTGCATCGCCGACGCATCGACGATGCATCGGCGACACGGCGACACCAGCGACGCCTCTGCGCCGTCGGCGCAGAGAACATCTGGCTTCCACGTCGAGCCGCACCGCCGACGCATCGACGATGCGGCAGAATCCGTCCCGACCCCGTCCACTCCGACCCCGTCTGGGAAGCCTGGATTGACTTCGGCCTCTTGGGCCCATCGATCTGGAACGGAAAAAACCGGTCCCAGGGAACGGCTCGGGAGCTCCAGGGCCGCGGATTGAGCAAAAACAGGTCGGATGATGCCTGGGGAGCCGAAGGCTTCTCGAGCCCAAACGGCTGTGTAGGGAGGGATGGGGAGAGGAAGGGGAGAGACAGGAATGAAGAGGTGCAATACGACGAGGGGCAGGGACCAGGAGCGAGGAGGGGATGAAGGACGACAACGATGGGGCTGTCTGGCTGACCGACTGACCGGCTGACTGATGACAAACGAGGAGAAGAAGGGCGAGGAGGGGCAAGAGATGGGCAAAGGGGTGGGGGAGGGTAGGGAGGAAGAGGAGGAAGAAAGACACAAACAGAGCGATAGAGAGGGAGAGAGACGGACATATTTATATATATAGAGAGAGAGAAGGAGATGGAGCGATGTATAGACAGAAAGAGCGAGAGAGAAAGAGAAAGAGAGAGAGAGAGAGAACACATAAAGAACAATGCGAGAAACAACACGAAAACAAGCATCAAGGCGACGACCAGGGGCACAACGAGGAGGAGGGCAAAGAGGCTGGGAACCGATGGGGGAGGACGGAGGACCAGAGCGAACCCGACCCGCGCCCACCGATGCTGCAGAGTGCACCCTCTCGGGCCCAAGGCCCCGTCGGCTCGGGCGAACGCCCGCTGGAAGATGAGCGGGACCGCGCGGGACTGCACGGCAAGTTGTCAGCCGGCCTTGAGACGCGTACCAGCGATCGAGTAATAACGTCGGCCGCGCACGGCGTCGAGAGGTACAACCTCGGCGATCATTACGGTCGGGACCTGCTGCTTGGCGTGCCGCCGCGGCGGCCCCGGCGACACGCTTTGCCTTGAATGCAGGTCGCGCGTCGCTCCGCTCCGCGAGGAGGGAGGCTGGAGAAGGTTCGGGACGTTGACGCCCAGGGCCTAGGCGGGACGTGGATAGCGTGTCGCGCCGAAGCGTAGTAGGCCAGAACGGACTGAACGACACGCTAAGTCGAAGCTCCCGACCGTGAGGATCCTCTCCTCGCTCACCGGGGCCAGCGTCTCTTCGGCGGCACGGGCTGGAGGCTGGCTCGGTTCCCGAAGGCCCCCCGCGCATCCACAGAGGCTGTGAGCGCGAGGCTGGCTCTGGGTTTGCTCGGATTTTTCTGGCAGGGGTGGCCCAACCGTCTGAGGCAAATGCTTCCTTAATCGTCACCCTGGCTGCTAACGCTCTTCATGTAGCCCATTTTCGTCCCGGTTTTGACCAAATGCCGCCTCTCACCAGGGCGAGCGACGGGCGTCAGGGTCACAGCGCGCGCGGGCAGGACCACCGTTCAACCGATCCCCATTCCCGCTGGCATGGCCTTGGCCCCACTGGCCGATCTACTTCCCTGGACCTTGGCCCCACCGGCATGACCTTGGCCCCACTGTCCGAGTTCGAAGAGCATGTCCTACACTGGGGGGGGCTGAGATACCATGGCCTGGTGGGCCGATGGCCTTGGCCCCACTGGCATGGCCTTGGCCCCACTGTCCGAGTTCGAGGTCCATCTCCTAGACTGGGGGGGGGGTATGGGCTGCGATGCAGTCGGGCCCAGGCCAGAAGAGCACCCCTCAAGAACACGAGGCCCTCCGTCGGCAAAGCCACACGGAACATCCGAGGGCACCCTCCCCAGAAAGCACGGGAACATCCAGCACACACGAAGAACATCAAGGTACCCTCGATCTGAGATACCCCTCGATCCGACTCGACCTCGATCTCTCTCCTATACCCCACGATCCAACTCGATCTCAGACCCCATCCGGACTCCCGAACGGGCCTCGACCCCATTGTGATATGGATGGCGCGGCGCGGCAATCTTTGTCGTATGAGAGCGCTGCTCGATCAAACTGCGTAGCTCTAAGGCCAAGGGCCCTATTCGAGAATCCACAGCGGCGGCGGGGACACGCATAAACAGAGAGAAAGAGCGAGGAATGAGACCGCAGGGCCCTCGAAGCTTCTGGGGGAACCCCTCTCGGGCCTTCTACACTCCTTTGGACGCCCGAAATGGGTACGGAAAAAATGTGTACAATGCCCAAAGACAAATGTTGCCGCAAACCAACAGCGGCCGCTGCTGGGCAGGCGGCCCTCTGAATGGACAGGCCGCGGCGGCGTGGACAGCGAACCCTGTTCAAAATGCGCAGGAGCTGCGGTTGGGCACTGTGCCCATTCCTTCGGTACCCATCTCGGGCGTCCAGAACTCCTGGGGAGTGAGCCTGATCCCCACCCATACCTAAAACAGGGCTAGGATCGGGATAAATCGCTCCAGAGCGTTCTGGAGCGCTCTCAGAGCGTTCCGGAACGCTCTGGAGCGGCCGCGGCGCCCAATACATCCGCCAAACCCGCCGATTCTCGGAGATTTCGAGTCATCCCGATCCGATGTTGTCCCGATCTTCGTGTCGTTTTCATGCCCCGGCCCCACTGCACGGAGGGCAGCCTCGAGCGAGCGCCGGCTCTGAAAGGCGGGCCGCCCTCCGCCCGCGCCGCAGAGCAGCCGCTCTGCCCCCGGGATCGCTCGCCGCGCGCGCGGGCGAGGCGCCCAGGACCCCACCCCGGCTGCCGTTTCGGTGCGGAAGCGCCGTGCTTCCGAAGGGAGGGAAAGAAAGAGAGAGAGGGAACGAGAGACAGAGAGGGAGACGTATCCATATACATATATATATATATAGAGAGAGAGAGAGAGAGAGAGAGAGAGAGAGAGAGAGCGAGAGAGACAGAGAGAGAGAGAGATACAGAGAGAGAGAGAGATAGACAGACAGAAAGAGAGAGAGAAAGAGAGCGAGAAAGGGAGAAGGAACGCTCGAAGAGAGAGAGCCCCTCCGAGACGGGCCCGCCCTTGCCCCAGCCAGGAGCCCCGGATTCTGCGCAGCGGGGGCGGAAAAAGGAGGGCGGGAGGCGACGAGATCTCGCCGTCGCTCGGACGTCCATTCCCCGTGCATCTTTCAGCTTTGCGCGTGCACTATACGCACGAGGACCCAGGATGCTCTTCGATGGTCCTCGCCGAGAAAAAAAATGCACACTTCTGGGCGGTGCCAAGGGGGCGAGAGGAGAAGAGATGGGGGAGGAAGTCGGGAACGACCGGGAGCGGGGGGGGGGGCGAAAACTGACTCCGGCACCCGACCGGGAGAGAGAGAGAGAGAGAGAGAGAGAGAGAGAATAGAGGGACGGAGAGAGAGAGAGAGAGGTAGGGGAGAGAGAGAGTGGAAAGAGAGAGAGAGAGAGGTGTAACAAAATAAACAAAGAGAGCAGACAGAGTGAGAGAGAGAGAGAGGCGAGGAAGAGAGAGATGAGAGAGAACATACATACAGAGAGAGGGAGAGATAGAGAGAGAGGGAGAAAGAGATAGAGAGATAACAACAAAAAACAAACAAACAAAGACAGAGAGAAAGAACAACAAAACACAACCGACAATTTCAAACAATTCCCTTAGGCACACCCCTCCGCAGGACGGAAGGGACGCGGAGGGCAGGGGGAGGAGGCGGGGAAGGAAGGAGAAAAGCGGGGGAGGAAAAGGAGGAGGAGGAGGCGGAGGAGGGGGAGGATGAGGAGAAGGAGAAAGAGGAGGAGGGGGAGGATCTTGTTCCAGGCGCCGCTTCGACAGCAGCTGGGGGCCCGCATGGGGTGGGCCAGTCTCGCCACGAACGCGGAACACAGGGAGTCGATCTGCGAAACAAGGGAATCGATCTTCAGACTCCCACCAATTCCAGCCGCGGTCCGTAGAGACACCCACCACTGCCAAACGGAGATCACGAATGAAATGAGTCAGAGACGCCCACCAATGCCAGAAGAAGAGGATGTTGGAAATACATCCGGAGACGCCACTAATGCCAGAATCTGCGCGTGTTTGGAATAGTACAAGAGACACCAGCCAATGCAAGCAGAACGTGTGTGACATCAATCAAGAGACACCCACCAATGCAGGAAGCCGAACATGTTTGAAGTATACCTAGAGACTAGAGGCTCCCACCAACGCCAGTGGGCGAACCTGTTTAAGATAATGCAAAAACTCCCTCCAATGCCAATAGGTGCTCATGTTTCTCATTCAGATTCACTCACCAACATACACCGCGAAATCGTCAAAGAAGTGGTATTCCAACTCGTCGGCACGAGGGCCATCACCGTCACCACCCGAGGTCAGAATACCAAGGTTCTTGTTGGTGGCCTTGAGGGCGGCCGTCATCTGGGTCTGTCATCTGGGGACCAACGCCGCCAAGATGATGTCATGAGAACGTCCAGTGCCGTCTGGCTCCGCATCAGCATCCTCACGACCCTCTGCGCGACCATGCTGAGGACCTGCGCTATCGTCAGTACGCCCATGTCTATCGAGAGCCGTCGGCTCGTCATTATCACGACGGTACATCATCTCGTCCACCAGATCACTTTGGGAGCCCAGTGCGTCGGGTCGGTCACCACTAAACCATTCACCAACAACTGCTCGTCGAATGATCCGTCGGGCACACACGGAACAGATGCTCGATCAGCAGGGCTAGGAACATCAGGGGCCAGGGCTTCCGAGACGGCCTGCTCTATCTGGGCCAAGGTTGGGAAGTACATCTCAGCAACTTTACCAAGCAAGGACCCTCATAGCCAACATTACAATCAACATCTCCAACTTCACCGAGAGGAGTCACAATCATCTGCACAATCCATCTGATCGACTACATGGACTCCCGCAGGAATGAAGACTGGCGCCGCCTTGTTCCACGGGAATGGAGGTACCTCCGGGAGCACCTGACCGCCCTGGTGATGTCGAGGGGCCTTCTGCGAAGGACCAGCTGACGCCTAGGGGTCCCCCTCTCAGACTCTCCCAAATGCCACGGGTCAGCTCCGCGCGGGTCAGGGAGGCCAAGGTCGTCAGGTTCATCCTGTCGTTGTCGCCGCCGGCCAGGACCGTCTCCATCGTGGTGGTCGCCTGTCTTTCGCACGTCGCTTAGCTGCCGCACCACCAGCCGAGCTGTGCGCGCCAGCGCCACGCTCCAGCTGCCTGCGAGTCCACTCCAGCCTCGCAGCGCCCACCCTGAGCGCGCCCCTGCGCGCCGAAAGCCCGAGGGCGAGCAGGTGCTCGGACCATATGGGCTCGAGGAGGAGGAGGAGGAGGAGGAGGAGGAGGAGGAGGAGGAGGAGGAGGAGGAGGAGGGGGAGGAGGTCGAGGAGGAGGGGGAGGAGGAGGTCGAAAAGGAGGAGGAGGAGGCGGAGGAGGGGAGGAGAGGGGCGTAAGGCAGAGGGGGAGGAAGATCGGGGGGGAGCGCGAGGAGCAGCAACAGCATGAGCAGGAGCATCAGGACGAGGAGGGGGCTTGGTGAAGGGGGGGACGACACAAAAACATTAAAACCACAACTCTCGGCGCCCGGGGGCCCGCTTCTGAGTCCCAGCGCCGTCGAGAGGCGACTCGGGATGACGAGAGCCGGTTCTGTGGATCCGGGCGCCAGGAACGGGTAGGGAAAGAGTGGGTACGATGTCCAGCCACACATGTTGTTCAAAGCCGACAGCGGCCGCTGCTGGGCAGGCGGCCTACTGTATCAAGTGGGCAAAGCGGTTCAACATGGAAAAGCACTGCTGCTGTGTCTGTACCAATCTCGATCGTGCCAAATGGAGGGGGTCGAGGGCGTCCCGGGCGTGGCGACCCGGGCTTACCGAGCCGTCGGCCCAGCAGCAGTGCGTGCGTCGTGAGCAACAATGGTTGCTTTCTCGCTGGGCCTCGGCGTCAAGGAGCCGCCTCTGGGCCCCGAGGAAAGCGCAGCAGCCGTGCCCGCGGCGAAATGGCCTGTCCCCCGAGTGGCGTCGAAAGCTCGCCCGCGCCGTGGGACAAAAGACGGAAGCCACGTCTAGACGAGCGCGTCCCACTACTCGCAAAGTGACTACTCGCAAATGGCCTGGATCCGCCGAGGGGGGATCTACAAGAAATTGCATCGAAGCAGACATGTCTTCTTCGGACGTTTGCAAATCGGCACTCTGCGAGTCGCGGAACGCGCTCGGTGAACGTCCGGGGCTGGCGGCAGCGCAACGCAAAGGCTGCGGCCGCGGCGCCCGAAGGCCACGCCGTAGTCGCCGATGCCCGTACCGACGAAGCCGGTGAGGCCCATTGTGGCGAGGCCGTAGAACTCGCCTGCAGAGGCGCGCCCTCCCCCCCTCGGAGCGGTGGGACTTCGCGAGGGCGAGGCGCACGCCCGCGGGCGGCGCCTTCTGCTCCGCCGGCGTCGTCGGCAGGGGCAGAGGGCCTCGAGGCAGCAACTTGCTCCCTCGGTGTTGCCGCGGGCTGTGGCGGCACATCCGCACGGGGAGGCACGGGCGCGAAGCAGCAGGCACGGCGGCCTGGCCCGAGGGACACGGAGGCGGCACTGCCCGCGCAGGGGGGGTCGTTCTAGCACGGGGGCCAGGAGAAGCGGCACCTCTGCCCCCTCGCAGGGAGCAGTGGAGAATCTCAGTGAAGCTTGTCCCCCTCGCGCCGTGTTTTGGTGTCGGGATCCCCTGCCGGCCCCAGGACTCACAACAACGAAGCGGGATGAAAAGCTGGCCCCAGAGAAGGGGTCGAGACTGCTGGGGGGTCCACGCGAGCAAATCGCGACATCGAGCGTCTGGTGAGGTGCTGGGCACCCCTCTCCAGGCACCTCCGACGTCCAGCTAGAGGAGGCGTCGTGGAACTCCCCGCCCAGGGTTGGCCCTGCCAGTGGGTGTCGATCTCGCGTCTTCTCCCTCCGGTGCTGCGCCCTGCTCCTGTACACACACACACACTTCTGGCGGACATGAGCACTCCCTGATGAAGCCAACTCAACAGTGGCGAACACGTGGCCGTATGCCACTCTGGCCACGGCACCGTTCGGCTGCACACCGAGCGCTAACATGTCGATACCTTGCTCCTGTGCCTGCCAGCTGGATGCTCCAAGGTCGGCTTGCTTGTCGTTCCCCCGTCCCCGAAGCATGTTCCTGCATCACGCCTTCGGCGCCCGGTGTTCCACGCTCTGCACGGTCGTGAGGTCTGAACAATTCCCGGGGCCCAGTAAAAGCCACCGAAGGGTGAAAAATGCTGAAACCCTTCCGTCGTGCGCGGGCCGACCGGGCATGCAGGAAAGTCCTCGCCCCCCCCTCGGCTGCCGCCAAGAGTCTCGTGCAGATCGGACGAGCCCCTGGGGGATGTTTGGAGAGGGGCGAGGTCCATGTCCCTCCTGTCCAGGAGGAGACAAGAGAAGGAAGGAGGAGGATGAAAGGAGAGGGAGGAGCAAGAGGAGAGAGACACTAATGCGCGCCCGCTCAGACCCTGGGACCGCAACTTCCGCCCGTCTCACGTCGCGCCTCGCGTCACGCACCCTGCGCTCCAGTAGCACGTGCAACCGTGTGCCCTCGCAGCATACCAGCTAATTACCGCGAAGAGGGCTGGGGAGCCCATGCTTGCTTGTTCCTCCCCCAGAGCTTCGCAGGCCTCCTCTCGGGCTCTGGCTCCCGCGCGGCCCTGCAGGACGCGCCGCGCTGCACGGGCTCCATGCACCAGCGAGGAGGCGCCCGGCCGAACACTTGAACAGAGAGCAGAGCGCACGCCTCCCAGCGCCATCCTTTTTTCCGACCGGAGGCAGACACGGTGACGGGCGATTCCTCGCCATCGCTCGGACGTCCATTCCCTGTGTATTTTTTTCGGTTTCGTGCGTGGTTTTTTCGCCAAGTGATCAAGGATGTTCCTCGATGCTTCTCGTCGAGAAAAAATGCACACGTCCGAGCGATGCCAGGATTCTCGTGTGGCTGGCGATGCGCGCAAAGCAAAGAGCGGGGTCCTGTCGCTGGCAGCATCTCCTTCACCAGAGCCTGACGCGGAGGGGAGAGATTGCCCCATCAAGAGCGGCGTCAAAGAGGACGGGGGAACCGCATGCATAGATCAATGCTGGGGCAATTGGACCTGTCGCTCGGCTCGGCTCTGCAGAGCAGTTCTAGATTGTCCAGCTTCGCCTCCACATCGGTCGACTTTCGAGTAGCTTCGATCGGTGAAGGGAGGTGCCCAGACAAACCGGCAGTATGGAGGCGCATGTTTAGATCATTTAGCTTCGCCTCCTCTTATCGATCCTCGAGCAGCCTCGATGCGAGCAGAAAGGTGCCCTGAACAGACCAAAAGTATGGCACCTCTAGATCCCCCGGCTTCCGCATCCGCACCGACAGCCCTCTCGAGCAGCTCCGATACGATCAAGAGGGCTCCCCGAATGAGCCAGGGGCATGGAGGCGCATCCCCAAACCTCCGACGTCATGACTTGTTCAAAACCTTGACCCCCAGAAGTCTCGCCCCCCATTCTCCGGGACCGGCTTTTCATCCTGAGTGGTTCAGGTCCCGAGGCCCGGTCAGGGCCCCCGGACGTAGAAACGTGAGAAGCAGCAGCCGTCGCGTTTTTGTTTCACGACGCGAGGGGGTCTGGGTCCCCAGACCCTCCCAGAGGGAACGCCCACCGTTCACCTGTCACCGATCCCTCCTCCTCCTCCTCCTCCTCCTCCTCCTCCTCCTCCTCCTCCTCCTCCTCCCCGAGAGGGCAAGCCTGAGGGTGCACGACAGGGGGGGACCAGCTCAGGGGGAAAACATCGAGCTGGAACCAGCGACGCATCGCCGATCGACCAGCGATGGGCCCCCGATACGGCCAGACCTAGAACAGAAGAGCACCCTTCAAGAACACGACATCCGCCGCCAGCCCAAACTGGAATAAGATTCGAGGGTCACCCCCCCCTTGCACCAGAACATCCGACAAGCACGAAGAACATGAGGGCACCCTCCCCGAACCGACATCGATCTCATACCTCGGCCCGACCGTCATGACACCGCACGTTCCTGGGCGAGGTGGGCCGTCGGGCCCCTCTCTGCGATGAATGGGCGATTCGGATTCAGGTCGGTGCGCCCACCCCTGAGCCTATACCCCCCCGGTCCTTGGCTTTCGGGTCATAGCTCAGATCTCTACCGGCCATTCGGGACGATTCCGGCACCTGCAGGAACCCTCTGGACGAGGCGCAGCTGACAGAAACTGCCCCGGGGCCCCGAAAACGCTGAAAAAAAACATAGGAAATTCTGAAAACTCCCCCGAGCCTTGAGCCCCTTTCCCCGCCCTTTCCCCGCCAGGGGTGGGGTGGGATGGGGGGGGGATGTTCGGGGGAGTCCCGGGGGTTGTGACCCCACCCCTGCGGGGAGCACGCCTTCCTGGGAGAAGCTTTCGGCTTCAGAGCGTCAGCGTCGTCGTCGTCGTCGTCGTCGTCGTCGCCGTCGCCGTCCTTCAGCATCGGCGGCACCGGCCGTAAGGCCTTCGCAAGCAGAGCGGAGAACGGCTGGGAGCGGCGGCGGAGGCGGCGGGCGCAACGCCTCGGGCACCACCTCCCCGCCGGGGCCATACAGCGCCCGTACCTCGGGGCGCCGGGGTGGGGGGGGGCCCTGGCCCACTCTGAGCTTCCGGTCGGAGCTAGGACAGGAGAACCTCCTTCAAGAGCATGAGGCCCTCCTTGGAGGCTTCGGAATGGGCACCAACACCAAGACGGGGGGGTGCGCCCACTGGGGGAGGATGATCATAGATTTCGGTGCTGGTGGCAGTGTTTCGGCCGCCTAGAAGCCAGAAGTCCACCGAGATCGGGATCATCTTCCCTCGGTGGAGGCGTAGCGCCGATTTTGGTGTTGGTGCCAACCTCCAGGCTTGCCACCTCCGCCGGCCTTGCCACCTCCACCGCTGCCCCCACCCACCACCTCCGGGCTTGCCAACCTCCAGGCTTGCCAACCCCCAGGCTTGCCAGAACATTGGAGGGCACCCTCCCCCCAGGAGGCACGAGACCATCCAGCAGGCACGAAGAACACCAGGGTAAATACCCTCCCCGGACCGACCTCCATCGTACACCTCGGTCCGACCGTCTGTATCTGCTTGGCGCCGCCCGTGCTGCTCGCGTCGCACGGTCTGTGCAATCACTGGAGCGGCGGTCCTGGCCAACTCGGGGTCACACGGCCCCCCGGGGTCACAAGTGCAAACAGGTTGGGCAGGGACCGACCGTCCCGGCGTTCCTATAGGCCTGCCACGACATGTTCGTATCATCAAAGAGCGCTTTCAGAAGAACCTAACAGAATAACATAGGCCCTATGTGTTAGAACAGGCCAATCTCACCCAGAAATGTCCCGAGAACATCTCGTGCAGACCACAGAAGGTTCTTAGAACATTCTTCGGTGGGCACGTAGGCGAGCCCAGACGCTCCGCCACTGCTCGAACACGGAGTCACACCAGCCCCGTTGGGCTCCCGAGAGGGGCCCCGTACCAAGCCCGCCAACACGAGTGAGTGTGTGTGTGTGTGTGTGACTGCCGCACGCTGGCATCGCACTTGCATGGCAAATTCCCCCCCCCCCCTCCTCCGCTTTCTCAAACAGTCGGGTGCTCCTAGAAGTGCCCCTGGCCCAAGGTGCCCCCCAGCTTCTCGCTCCAGTCTGGAGGCCCTGGGGACGCCCAGGCCGCGCGCAGGGTGCTCTGGAGGCCGCGGGGGCCTCCGCAGAAGTCCTGGGGCCCCTTGGGCCAGGGGCACTTCCAGCAACACCCGAAACAGCGCTGGGCCGACGAGGCGTGCAAGTGTGTCCCGACCTGCGCGAAAATGCAGATTTCCTTGCGGGCCTCGCCACCCTCACCCTCCCTCCCCAGGCGTCCTCCGATCTGTTGTTTCAACCCGCAGCCCCAGGCGGCCCCAGAGATCCCGATCCCTTCCCAGGGGGCGGCATTTCGTCCTGCATCCATGTTTGCTGGTTCCCAGGCCCATAAGGGGCCCGGAGGCCGAGATCGAGGAACAAAAACGCTGGACTGAAGAATTCATATCCTTGGAGGTCTGGGCCCATGGGGGGGACGCATGCGGGCGGCAGCGCTGGGACCTTCGGTCGAGCTCCCTACGGGGCCACGAAACGCAATACTGGATGGGGGGACGCATGCAGGCGGTACCACTGGGGCCGTCGGTGGAGGTCCCTATGGAGCCACGAAGCGCTGTGCTGGGTGCGGGGGACGCATGCGGAAGGTAGCACTGGGACCTTCGGTGGAGGTTCCTACGCGGTCACAAAACGCTGTACTGGGTGGGGGGACGCATGCGGGCTGTAGCACTGGGGCCGTCGGTGCATGTACGTATGGGACCACGAAGCGCTGTACTGGGTGGGGGGGACGCATGCGGACAGCAGCACTGGGACCTTCGGTTGAGCTCCCTGTGGGGGCACGAAACAGGTGTACTGGGCGGGGGGACACGCTGTACGGGGTTGGGGGGGACGCCTGCGAGCGGTAGCACTAGGGCCGTCGGTGAAGCCCCCCATGGGGCCACGAAGCGCGGCACTGGGTGGGGGGTCGCATGCCGGCAGTCGCACTGGGATCTTCTGTGTAGCTCCTTATGGGCCACGCTGTACTGGGTAGCGGGGGGGCGCATGCGGGCGGTAGCACTGGGATATTCGGTGGAGCTCCCTGTGGGGCCACGAAACGCTGTACTGGGTGCATGCGGGCGGTAGCGCTCGGGCCGTCGGTGGAGCTCTCTATGGGGCCACGAAACGCTGCACTGGGTGGGGAAGACGCATGCGAGCGATAGCACGTGGACCTTCGGTGGGGCCCCCTCTGGGGCCACGTAGCGCTGTACCAGGTGGGGGGGCGCATGCGGGCGGTAGCACTGGGAAACGTGTGATGGGTGTGCCAAAGTGAGAGGGGGTGACGGGGGGAGGGAGGAGGGGGAGGAGGAGTGGAGGAGAAGATGAGCGGAGACGCGGGGTTTGCCTCTTCAAAACGAGTGCCCAACACCACAGGATGGTTGGGGGAAAACGCGGATGACGTACATATTGTTGTTATTCTTTTGAGGGGGGGAGTAGGAGCAATCCCGCCCACACACTACACGCACACACGCGCACACGCACACGGACACGCACACACCACCACCTCCACCCCCCCCTGCTCCCTACTCATGGGGGTTGGTCCTCTCCCCCCTCTGAAAATTATCCTGGCGCAAGACCCAG